>VDFB02075321.1:427374593-427412366 GCA_007258455.2 Sequoia sempervirens | reverse complement strand
GACTTGAACCCAAAAATGAGAGAAAATGAGGGGTTTTAATTGCATGCAAGGTCGGAAAAGAGCCATTACACCCAAAATATTGACTATCAAGACACGTGTCAGGAGTCAAGACTCAAGATTGCCCATTTTAGGCTCAAAAAATTGACAGGATGCTAGCATATTGCGCAGATGTCCGCGCACCACGTAGGCATCCAAAGCATCAATTTTTGGGAAATGTGTCATTAGGATTCTATTGCTTCGCCACTAGTCCTCATGGGGTTAGAATCATGAAATTCTGACTCATGAGATTTTTATCATTAATGCTCTAAGGTGTCATAAATGCTAGGAAAAAGTACAAAAATGTGGAATTGCCCTAGGTGCAATTCTGTGACATTATAGAAAGATAAAAAGTCAAGATCCAAATCTGAAGGGAGATCAAAGTCTCCAGGAAAGAAGTCCAAGGTGAAATGCTAGAATTGTGGGCAAACTGGACATGTTTGGAAGGATTGCAAAGAGGAGAAAAATAAGAACAACTCTTCAGATAATGTTTCTTCTCAGAGCGGTGCAGATGCCTTCATTGCAACCTTGGAGACTTAGGCATCAAATGATGTTTGGCTGATTGACTCAGGAGCATCTTTTCACATGAAATCTCATAGAGATTGGTTCACGAAGTATGGAAAGTATGATGGTGGAAAGGTGTACCTAGAAAGTGATTCATCTCTTGAAATTGTTGGTCGTGGAATAGTCAGAATCCAATTTACTGACGAAAGAATCAAAGGAATTGATGGCGTAATGCACATACTAGGTCTAGCTCAAAATTTTCTTTCTGTTAGTAAGCTGAATAATGTTGGCGTGCAAGTTAAATTCTCAAGTGGTGGCTACAAAATGACTAGAGGCTCAATGGTGTTGGCCAAGGGTGCACGTATAGACACTCTGTACAAGATGGATGCATGTGATGTTCAAAGTAACAACGCCTTTGTAAAGTCAGATAAAGCTGCTCGCATAGGGAAGAAGAAAAACATTCCCCTGGGTGAAAACTTTTTGGAGGTGAAACTCCTAGCAAAGAAAACCATGCCATGGCATCATAGACTTGGTCACATAGGAGAGAAGGGCTTGAAAGGATTGAAAAATAAAAACCTGGTAGAAGGGCTTGTTGATTGTAACCTTGAGTTTAATTTTTGTGAACATTGCATTTATGGAAAGCAACACCGTGTTTCATTTTATTCAAGTCCCCATAAGTCTTTTGACATACTAGATTATGTTCACTCTGATGTATTTGGTTCGGTAAATGTTCTTTTGTTATCGAAGTCTAAATATTATGTTTCTTTTATTGATGATTATTCGAGAAGGGAATTTGTGTATTTTCTTAAAAGTGAATTAGAGGTGTTTAGTCGGTTTAAAGAGTTTAAAAACTTGGTAGAAAATCAAGCTGGAAGGAAAATTAAATGCTTGAGGACGGATAATGGCAGTGAGTTCTATTCTGTAAATTTTGAGAGGTATTGCAAAGACCATGGGATTAAAAGGCATAAAAATAGGGTAAAAGAACAAAGTTGTGTCAAACTTTATAAAGGAAATGACCAACACTGATCCAAGTTTTAAACTTGAATCACTAAAAAGTGGCATATATGTTTTGAATTTTGAAATGATATTTAAACTAGTAAAATATGTATTTTTTAGTATATTTCATGTTTGTATTTTTTTTTTTTAAAATTAAAAATTATTTTAAACGAGTTTTTAATAAACTAACACTATAATTTAGTTGCTGATAAAATGCTAAAAAATGAAGTTGCATGAGATGTCAAACTTTTATAGTAATTTTATTTTTTTTCTTTCAAATTTTATGTATTTATAACTTGAAAATTTTGTGTATGGATATATTTTTTCTAATTTTGATAAATATATATTTTAAATAAATATTAAAATGTAATGCATAATTTTTTTGTTTCCATCGATGTCAACTTCATATAAATATTTCATCTAAAATGGAAAAAAAATTATACCATCTGAAATAGATTCTTTTATCTTGTGCATTATATTTTTTTCAATTTTTTTAATAAGTTCTAGTATTTTTCCTTGGCATGCTAATGGACCTAATAGTTTTTGCTGATAACCTAATTTTAGTAAAAAAATAAAATAAAATAAAAATAATAATTAAACTATTAAAATAAATATATTTTGAAAACTACACTTATTGATCTACAAAAGGGTATTTTTTATATTTAAAAAAAAAATTTATTTGCATTGGCAGGAGTTATTGAAACTTCAAATTTTTCAAATAGTTTTTTTTTTGGTCAATTGGACTCAAAGTGGTGCTCCATATAGTTTTAGCCAACAATTTTAGTTGAAAAAGTTGTGGAAGTATCTAACTTAGCTAGAATGAATCTTACTAGATCATATGTTTGACCCCAAAATCTAATTTTAGTTAGACATAATCGGGAATTCAAATTTTGTGTTGATTAGTTACGAGTGTGACACAATTTTGTGCTTTTACCCACTACACCTTAGACTCCACAACAGAATGGAGTTGCTAAAAGGTTAAATAGGATGCTAATGGAAAGGGTGAGAAGTATGTTGAGCAGTGTTGGTCTGGAGTAGAAGTTCTGGGCTGAAGCTATGGCTACAACATGTGACTTGATTAATCATTCACCTAGTTTGGCTCTTGTTGAAAAAACACCTATGGAAGTGTGGTCTGGTAAGAAGCCCTCTTTGAGACATATTCGTGTCTTTGGATGTGAGGCATATGCATACGTGCCAAATGAGAAAAGATCTAAGTTGGAGAACAAAGCTGTTAAATGTGTCTTAATTGGCTATGGTATTGGCATGAAAGGATACAAGCTTTGGAATTCTATTATTGAGAAGGTGTTGTACAACAAAAGTGTAATATTTGATGAGTTGAAACCTTCTACAATTGATCTACAGTCAGAGATGAAAGATGATAAGAACAAAGAAGAAGTTTAGATTCCTCTAACTCTAGATAAAGAGGAACTACAAATTCAAAGTGTACCTAAATCTGAGGAGAGTTCTAGGAGCTCTGAGAGTTCTAAACAGGAGGAAGAACCACAACCTCAACCTTAGCTTGTGAGGAGGTCTACATGAGAGAAGCGACAACCTAATAGGTATGGATTTTCCATGTTGGATCCAAGTTGTGCCTATGCTTTGACTACTAGCACTAATGAGCCTAGGACTGTAAGGGAGGCTATTAATATGTCTGATTCAAATTCCTAGTTGGAAGCCACGAATGAGGAAATGCCATAATTGAAAAAGAATGAAACCTAGGATTTGGTACCTTTTCCTGAAGGTCAAAATATTGTTGGCTCAAAATGGGTATTTAAGAAGAAAATTGGTCTGGATGGCAGTGTGGTAAAGTATAAAGCTAGGTTGATTGCGAAAGGTTATTCCTAGGCAGAGGGAATTAATTATGGAGAAATATTTTCTTCTGTAGCTAAGCTGGCATCTATGAGATTTCTATTGTCACTTGTAGCTACATATGACTTAGAGGTTGAGTAGATGGATGCGAAGACAACGTTTCTTCATGGAGATCTAGAAGAAGAAATTTATATGTCCCAACCTAAGCACTTCATTGAAAAAGGTAAAGAAAGTCTAGTTTGCAAGTTAAAGAAATCTTTGTATGGTTTAAAACAATCCCCTAGAATGTGTTACCAAAAGTTTGACACTTTTGTGTTGTCATTGGGATTTGTAAGATCAAAATCAAATCATTGTGTGTACTTTAAAACTTAAAAATGATCGTTTTCTTATTATTTCCCTCTATGTGGATGATATGTTATTCTTTGGGAATAGTAAGGGTATGATTTTTGATCTAAAATCTTAGTTGTCAGCACAGTTTGAAATGAAAGATTTATGTGCAGCAAGGTATATTCTGGGTATGGAAATAAGAAGGGATAGGGGAAGTAGAAAGCTTTGGCTCAACTAGAGCAAGTATATTAATAATGTCCTTGAGAGATTTAGTATGACAGATTGCATGTAGTTAGTTGTTCCAGTGTTGTAGGGAATGAAGCTATCTATTGAAGATTGTCTGAAGTCTCCTACTAAGATGGAGGACATGAGCAGGTGCCTTATGCAAGTACAGTTGGAAATTTGTCGTATGTAATGGTCTGTACTAGGCCAAACATTACCCAAGTAGTGGGAGTACTTAGTCAATTTATGGCTAATCCAGGAAGACCGCATTGGGATACTGTGAAGAGAGTTTACAGATATTTGAAGGGTACTTCAGAGTATGCTTTGTGTTATCATGGAAATCCTGTTGGATCACATAGATCTCTTAACATTAGTGGGTATGTGGATTCTGATTGGGTAGGGGACATTGATAGTAGAAGATCCACCAGTAGATACATTTTATGTTATTCGGTGGTGCAGTTAGTTGGATGAGCAAGCAACAGGTTGTAGTCGCTTTATCTACTACTAAGGCAGAGTGCATGGAAAAAACACATTCCTATAAAGAAGCCAATTTTCTTAGACGTTTGTGTCCTGATGTTGGATTTAATGCAGGAAGATTACTATTTGTTGTGACAGTCAGATTGCTATTTGTTTGGTGAAAAATACCACTTTCCATGCTAGGATGAAGCATATCAATGTTCAGTATCATTTCGTTCATGATATGGTAGAGGATGGAAAGGTTAATCTTGAAAAGATGGATACTCTGGAGAATGTTGTTGATGAATTGAAAAATCCTGTGAGCACATACAAGTATAGGTGGTGTGCCAATTCAATGGGCCTTGGGGCCTGAATTTCAATAACTTCATGTTTGGAAGAAGCCAATAAGTCCTTCGTCAAGTGGGAGCATGTTGGAAATAGGTGCCTTAGGTTTACTGGCTTGATTGACTTCTTAGAGAAGTTGCAATTTTTTCCTTCATCATCCTGACATTTAAACCTTGGTAGGAAATAGTTTCCTAACCTAAGTCATGGGGTTCTAAAGTTTCATAACCTCTCGACTTAGCGACATTGAGGTTCTCTTTGTTGGTGAGTTGTGGGTTTTGAGAAATTCCTAACCTCTAACAAGAGGTTCGAAAGCTCAGGTTTTCAATGACTTAGCAGCTTTGTTGGAAAGTTACGGGTTTCGATAACTTCATAACCTCTGATAGAGCTTCTAAAGTTTGGTTTCTAGTGACTTAGCAACTTTGTGTGGGATTGGCTAAGAGGTGTACACTTGTTGACTAGGTGACTTGACATTTGTTGAATCAGTAACTCGTAAATAACGTCGTGGTGGGAACCGACCAGTGTCAAGTTGGAGAGTGGTGATTGGTTGTTGATTGTTGACAAATTGAATGGCGATGACTTGGCAGGTTATGTGGCTATCAAAATGAGTTTGATGAGGCTGTGAGATGGTTGAAACCGTATCAAGACTGTTTGTCTGTAGCAACCGAATTGGTTGGTTTCCAAGGATGGATTGGAATATAGATTGAATAGAAATACTATAATCTAGTATGCATTGTAACTATTGGTAACATTGTATTGTCGATTTGGAGAGTAAGGTTGATCAGAGAAATGAAAAATGCTGCTAAAGTTGATACTATGAGTGAACATCTAGGAGCATAAGTCTGTAACTTTTTATGTAAACATTATTTACTATAATACAAAGTGACTTTGCTTGGTGTGTGGGTTTTTCTCCCATAAGGGTTTTCCCACGTAAAACTGGCGTTCAATTATGTGTGTGTTATCTAATTGGTTTACTTTATTGTTCTATTAAATGCGTATCTTAATGACTATAATTCGAATTAAGTGATTTTTTTTTCACTTATTTCCTAAGAATTGTGCATTTGGAAGGCATTTCCACACTAATATTTCCTTACATAGAAGACATATACAATAAGGAGACAATTGGCAACAAAATATGTCATTGTATTTGATGTAATGAGCTAGTACTGTCATACAAAATTATAATTAAATTGACATCATTTTCTATCAAGACCTAAAACCATACATATACAAACTAAATTTATAAAAGTGCTTTGCTTACAAATTTTTTCAAAATCCTTGTAAAATGGCCTTGAATTCCATTTTATAAAACAAAGGAGAGAACAAGCTTCAAGCCATGGACAACTGTCACATTTTCATTTGACAATCTTGTCCCAAAAGAATGCTTACAACAACTTTGACAACCAACTAAAAGACAAAAAGTTTGCTCAGATTGTTGAAGGAGATATTTTCTGCAATTGTAATGATGAGAGAACAAATGATTGTTCATTAAGGCCTCCCTCTTCAAACTGAAAGCATATTCTTCTTGGATTTGTTGGAATTGATGCCAAATAGACCTCAAAAGGATAAAAGATCCAAAACCTCTTGGATGCACAGAGACAACTAATTTCCAAGTCACCAAGTGAGTTGGATTTATTGCAACCTAGATCTAGATGAAAAAACATTTTAAATTCCAAGAAAATTATTGTACTTACCATCCCATGCTTGATATACTCTCTCTTATGGCCACTTGACTACAAGAATTAAATCAATGTTGTATATATAATGATTATATTTAGAGAGGAATTGATAAGTCTCTTTCAAAAACATCTAAAAGTTGATCTGTATCTATCAACTTATCCGTACAAGTTTTTAGGAGTTATACATCAACTTTATTATCATCAAAAATAAAATAGGAAAGAGTAGGAGCGGGAGCCTTGAATTGATATTTTTATTGAAAGACTTCTTTTATTTCCCCATTTTCATCTCTAATATGAGGAATGATTCTAATCTCTATATTCTCAATTTTTTTAACCTTGTCTTTACTTTCTCTATCAGTTGGTCCATGTATGCTTGCATCTCTCCTACCAATTTGGCCATATTGTAGATGGATGAAATTTCCTTTGGTGTGTTGGGGTCATGGGCTACTCCCTTATATATTCCCTATAAAGCATTTATTCTAGGAACCCACCTAGTCATAATACTCCTAGTGTTCTCCTTATCTTTGACAACCCTTTCAAATTCCTTCACCAACTTGGTGTAATCCCTGTGAGTAGGTTCCACCCTTTTCAAAATTTTGGACACTAAATGTCTCAAAATATTAGACACAATATGAAATATTTCCTCATGCTGAATGATTTGAGCATTACTTACAAGCCTATCCATTTATTTCATCTTTTCCTTTAGCTTTTCATTCTCTTATTAAATCTTCTAATGATGGTGTAGAAGAAGAGCTAGCCCCTGGTGTGTCAATAAAGGATGCTACTTGTGCTTCCTTTACCTTTAACTTATTGTACTCAGTTGTGAGTGCATGATGATCTTGCAACAACTTGTTATATTTATCATGTTGAGCTCTTGTAGTGGCTTCACTAAATTTAGCAGTATCAACTACTAATGTAGTACCTTCAACTGCTGAGGTGTCAGAAAACCTCTTTATTACAAGTCCTCCCTTAACATCTTAGGATGCTTCTGTAACTTGAGGCTTATTGGTATTGAGGGAAAGGGCCCAAATAGAAAGGGTTTCCCACTTAGGGTTGAACCTTGATCTAGTGAGAGCAACATGTGCTTGATTATTTGATTAAAAATATCTTGGTCCTGCTTCCTTATGGTATTAAAGGTGATGGAAGATACAATGTCCCATTCTAGGAGAAATAGTAACCCACTATCCCTTACTATCTTCCCCCTCTTCTGGGGTAATGTTCCTAGCATTGAAATTCATCTCTGCTAGTACCTTTGTAACTTCCTCACATTATTTCCTATGAACATTTTCCTTTTCTTGCTCAAGTCTTCTGTGGTACTCTTCTCTCCTTGACCTCAAGATAAAGTCCTTGAAATATTGGGTCTTAATGCGGGTTCTAAACCTCGATATGCATGTGAAGGTAGGGTGATTATTTGGGTGTAGGTAAGGGTTTAAACCCCGACCTACATATAGGTAAGGATAGCCATGTGTGGGTGTGGCTAAAATCCCTGAGCATACAAATGGGAGTTGTGTTTAATGAGATTCAAGTTTTAAAACCTGAAAGGCATAACCATCAATTGATATATGTGAATCCAATTGTGGATATTTTCTATAGAATATCATAAAGGATTTAAACAATTTTGTGGAGGTTGACCATGATTTTATCGCCTATTATCATTAAAATGTAGGGTACATTCAGTGATGGCTTGTACTTGTAGGCCTCAAGTGAAAAACCAGAAAAACATGCATGAGGATGTAAAGTGTGCATGATTAAAACCTTAAGGACACACATTGAAACATTCAACAAGAAAATAAAAATAAGCACAAATGTAAATCTCAAACCAAAAGACCTTATCAAGATTGAAATAATAAAACCTAAATCCAAAAAGAAAAACCTTAAATGGTGTTAAAATATAAACAAAAACCATAGCTACATACTTGTCAAATAAAAAATAATGGTGTAACCCTAAATGGAGAAAATATAGATGAATCCATGCAAAAAACCCAAGCATGAGTTCATGAAATAACGAAATGGGAACAAAGGATACTTAGACAATAATGAACAAAGAAGAAATGACGAGAAAATGAGGATCAAACCAAATAAAAATTGATTAAAAATGCATTTAAAACCCATTAATAGTGCATTAATGTCAAACATGTGAAGGTTGGAGTGTAGTCACACTAAAATTTAGTGCAACTACATCCCAACCATGTAATCAAAACAAAACATGCAATCCTGTGCTAAAATTCAACGCGATTACATGATAAAAAAAGACCAACACTAAAAATAAAGTTGTTTTTAAATTTTTCAAAAAGCAAAAAGCTTGATTGATCGAAAGGAATTTTCAAGGGATTGAGCCACACACGAGGGAAACCATAATTTGCCTCAGTTTTCATTCTTAGAGAATGTGGGCTATGGAATAGACAAGTTTTGTAGGGTTTATCACATAAATTGACTACACTGAATTCAAGGATAATAACATCGAAAGGTAATCTATCTCAAATTAAAAAATCTACTCACAAATATTACATCATTACTAAATATCCTAATAAATTGATCTAAAGCCATTGTTGTGGCCTCTAGAACATGTAGCTCTATTTTATTGTGGTGTAGTCGAGATCGGAGGGCCTTGTAAGGCTGTCACAATTTCACAGCCAATTCACAACACACAACAAGATCAACACAAGTTTACACACAAAAACTACATAATAAAGCTTTCTTTATTACTGAGAAGACATTACATAATTACAAGCCATCAACGGCTGATTACAAAACATTTGCTAACATTGAGATCAGAACCTTAGCTACAATCCTTCTTCTACAATGCTCTCACCTACATTCTCTAGCCTACTTACTCTAGCACATAGTTTTGGCACCCTACTTTGGCATCCTTATTCTAGCACCCAACTCGATACCTTTCTTCCTTCCTGCTGGGTGCCTGCTCTTATCATTCACCACTCTCTTTATACTTTTGTTCATCCTTTAGGTAGGCCTTGCTCTTTCTCTCTCCATGTCGTAGTTTCCATCATACAGTTACCTCGCTAGTAGGAGCTTCATCTAGTCATCCAATCAACATCCGAGATCTCCAAGTGGTTATATCATAATCAACAACTCTACCGAGTTGTCCAATGAACATGTATTCCACAAAAATGATGTGGAATATGCCTAATATCGCGTTTCTAGGTGTCGTGATCCAAATCATCATTCTCCATTGTGTTGACCCTTCATCTCAACCGTTCATCTCAAGCTATCCCCATATCTTTCATCTCATTGTCCTATTAGAGAGACTTGAAATCATCTTCCGCTGATACACCTGCTTCTTGTTGATGTTCACCATACACTCTATCCATCGTTCCATCGATGAGACTCAAGCTTGACTCCTGTCGACGTACTAGTGTCCCACCGACGATATCATTGTCACCATTCATAATCTGCAACAAGGATGTGAATTATTGATCATCCTATCACCATCTGCCAACTATCCATACACGTCATTACATTCCATCTGTCGATCACCTTCTTGCCAGTTCCACCATGGTCATCTTCATTGTCAGTTATTGCCATGTGTCATCTTTTCATTTGCTTCTTGACTACACTTCATCCTTACCCTACCGGGTCCCTCAGCTGACATCACACTCCTATCGCCCTATCATTGGACTAACTCCATAGTCCTGGCAATATCATATTGTCTCACCAATCATCATTTTTCGGCCCATCGGAGGGACTTCCTCCACTATCACTCTGAAACACTCCAGTCACACCGATATCGCC
This sequence comes from Sequoia sempervirens, assembly GCA_007258455.2. Lineage (NCBI taxonomy): Eukaryota > Viridiplantae > Streptophyta > Pinopsida > Cupressales > Cupressaceae > Sequoia > Sequoia sempervirens. The sequence goes on along the minus strand of VDFB02075321.1, from coordinate 427,402,245 downwards.
CTATCATTGGGACAAAGACTGATGTCATGCCGATACCACATACTCATGCCGATGAACTCATTACACTCCACCATCAGGTCATTGCTGGGACATCAAATGTCATCTTGCTGATATGTTAGTCTCCCACCAATGTAACTGCACCATGACCTTACCACTACCAAGACCATCGTTCTGTTGTTGGAGCGGGTAGACACCTCTTGTTGGTAAGCCAAAGTTCTGTCGATGAGGGATAAATGTTGGATAAAGGGGGTTGGAGCACAATGCTCCTACATCAGACTCCCTAGGTGATTAAAATCATGTGCTCTTGAATGTATGACGTCTATCATGCCATCCTTCAGTTTTGTTTTCTTCTTCCTCACTTTCTAGTTGTTCAGTCTCCTTGATTCTGTACTACCATACTTGCACCATGCATTTGTCAAATTATCTCTTTTTGTGCATACTTCCTCCTCCAATTCTTTTTATCAACTTGAAATCCCCACCAATCTGTACTGTGGAATGCTGAGAAAGCATAGTCAATGATTTTATCCTCTTCAGGTAACCCATGCATTACCTTCTGCTTTGGTAATGCTACATCCACATGTTCAACATCACTCTTAGGTACAATACTATACTCCTCCTTTTGTATGCCTTCTAAAAGACATAACTCCACTGCAAGCTTCTCTCTTGCTTTTATGTCTTTATCCTCTTGTATGAGTATTTCTTCTTCTTCGATGCCACATACTTGACATCTTGCTGCAACCTCTTTGTTTCCTAAAAACAAAACAAACTCAACATGTTCATGGGACTTATCTTCTCCCACTTGTATCTCCTCCATTCCCTTATCACACTCATCAATTTCTTTCCCTTCCAAGAAGATATCTATCTTCCTTATCTCCTCTTTGAGTAGGATATCTTCTTCATCTTCCCGAATTATTTATCAAATAAGGGACCTTTAAAGATCTTCATATCTGGAACAATCTTTTCTTTACAAAATTCCACAACTAATCTTCTCTTAGCCCCATCTTCAATCCTTTCTTCACATTGCATGCTTCCTTCTCTCATCATCTGCAAGGTCTTATTCTCAACCTTCTTCACAACTTCAAATGAATCATCATGAGACCAATTTATCTCCATGGGTACATCCTTTATGGACACTTTATGTCCCTTCATTCCCAAGCTTTCCTTAAGGGAATCTAATTTCACTTCAATCTCTTTCATCTCTGCAATCAACTTCTTTTCTCTCATCTTTTCCCAATACTCTTCCCAAAATGGAATTATCACTAGTGTCCTCATGACCCATCTGGTCCTCTTATTCAAAGACATCTTCAAGAACTCACAAGTCCTTTTGCAGTTACAAGTACTCACAATAATTTCTCCCTCTCTATTAGGGTATCAACCCTTTGTAGTCACTGGTCCTTCCTGCAACAAATCTCTTTAGGATTCAAGCCCTTTGTAGTTACAAGTATCTTCTCACCTGCATCAATCTCTTCTAGAACTCAAATCCTCTACAGTTATAGGTACTCCTTGTCACAATACCTCACTCACACAACTATCCTCTACCCAACAAAGATCCTGGAAGATGCTTCCTCTACCCACTCTCTCTTAGTGGAGGGACTCTACACCTTCTACCCAAATTTATCTCCGCTAGAGGATAACAGTTATAGACCCTCTTTCATGCCTGCAACATTCATTCTTTCCACAACTCTTCTCAACTCTTCACCTGAATGTCTTCTGGCTTCAACCCACACTCACAGGTCCTGCTGCAACTACCTCATGTTTGAAGCTCTGTTATAGACTTAGGATAACCTGCTCTGATACCAATTGGTGTAGTCAAGATTGGAGGGCCTTGTTAGGTTGTCACAATCTCACAACCAATTCACAACACACAACAAGATCAACACAAGTTTACACACAAAAACTACACAATAAAGATTTATTTATTACTAAGAAGACATTACATCATTACAAGCCATCAGTGGATGATTACAAAACATCTGCTAACATGCAGATCAAAACCTCACCTACAATCCTTCTTCTTAGATGCTCTAGCCTACATTCTCTGGCTTGCTTACTCTGGTACACAGTTCTGGCACCCTTATTCTATCACCCAACTCAACACCTTTCTTCCTTCCTACTAGCTTCCCGCTCTTATCATTCACCACCTCTTTATACTTTTGTTCATCCTTTAGGTTGGCCTTCCTATTTCTCTCTCCATGTCGTAGTTTCCATCATACAATTACCTCGCTATCAGGAGCTTCATCTAGTCATCCAATCAACATCCAAGATCTCCAAGCCATTACATCATAATCAACAACTCTACCAAGTTGTTGAATGAACATGTATTCCACAAAAATGATGTGGAATATGCCTAATATCGTGTTTCCAGGTGTCGTGATCCAACTCGTCATTCTCCACTATGTTGACCCTTCATCTAAACTGTTCATCTCAAGCTATCCCTATATCTTTCATCTCATCTTCCTATCAGAGAGACTTGAAATCATCTTCCACTGATACACCTGCTTCTCACTGATGTTCACCATACACTCTGTCCATCATTCCATCGATGAGACTCAAGCTTGACTCCTACCGATGCAATAGTGTCCCACCAATGATATCCTTCTCACCATTCTTAATTTGCAACAAGGATAAGAATTACTGATCATCCTATTGCCATCTGCCAATTTTCAATACACGTCATTACATTTCATCTATTGGTCACCTTCCTGTCGGTTCCACCATGGTCATCTTCATTGTCAGTTCTTGCCATGTGTCATCTTTTCATTCACTTCTTGACTGCACGTCATCCTTACCTTGCCGGGTCCCTCAACCGACATCACACTCCTATCACCCTATTATTGGGACTAACTCTATAGTCTTGGCGATATCATATTGTCTCACTGATCATTGTTTGTCGATCCGTCGGAGGGACTTCCGCCATTATCACTTCAAAACACTCCACTCACGCTGATATCACCCCATCACTAGGACAAAGACTAATGTCCCGCCGATACCACATACTCACACCGATGAACCCATTACACTCCGTCACCATCAGATCATCGCTGGGACACCAAATGTCATCCTGTCGATACGTTAGTCTCCTGCCAATGTAACTCCACCGTGACTCACTACCAACACCATCGTTCTGTCATTGGAACAAGTAGACACCTCCTATCGATAAGCCAAAGTTTTGCCGACGAGGGAGAAACGTCGGCCAAAGGGGGTTGGAGCATGATGCTCCTGCATCATCTTGTCAAAATTGGGGACCCCATTTACTTTTCATACTTTTCCTCATTTTTATGCTTTACTTTTCAAATCAATTTGATTTTTCATATGTAATTATACTTTGGGTGGGTAAAAATGTCAAAAAGAATGAAGAATTAAATTTAAAGGGTTTTTTATCTATTACAATTTGTAAATTGGACCCAAACTCTATTTTTAACTTACAAACCAAACTCGAGATATAGTTTGTAACTCCACCTTATGCATAATTTTTCGTATGTGTTTCTATTTTTGATCTACCTCTTCATTTTCCTATTATTTTTTATTTAATTTTAGTGATTCATCTACTTTTTTTGAGCTACACAAATTTGTATTTTGGTAATTTTCTTATGTGTGGACTATTTTTTCTTTTTAAGGTTAGTTTGCATAATTTTTGTGCTAGTTTCCTCTTTGTTTCCCCTTTTGGGTATCGTTTCATTGTAGCTCCAAAGTTTGTTGAAGTTATTTAGTGATCTTGGTGGATTTAATAATCAAATATAGTTGAAATTTAGTGAGTTTATTGATTCTTTTCATTTCTTTGGTTTCTTTTTGTGATTCTCAAAAAATAATTTTGGGAGTTTTATGTTATTTGTTGAAACCCTAGTTTTAGTCAAGAATCCCAAATGCTCTAAAAGTATGCAAGTTTTTTATAAAATCCAAGTAGAGTTTGAAGTTTGGTTGCAATCTAGATTCATAAATCCTTTTATAATTTATATTTTTTTCAAACTAGAATTGGAGTCTAAAGTCTATGCATTAGTCACAATCCTTTTACAACTTGTAATTTCTATCAAATAACAACTAGAGTTTGAAATCTACTTTTATTTAAAATAGCACATTCACATTGTGGTTTTCAAACTATTGAAATTGGCAATCCAAGCCCAAAGCCTAGTTTATATTTTGTAACTTTTTAATAAAACTTGAAACTTTCTCATTTTGTCCTATTTTTTTAATTAGGGAAAGGGATTTTTTTTACCATACTAACCTATTAACTATGTGAAATTAAAATATTTAAAATTGATTATTTATTAACTATTGTAGCATTGTAAATTGTCACCCTTGACAATTTCACACTAGGTTTAGCCCCCCTATGTGCTTGGACCCATGTGTGCTCTTAAATTACCTATTTTATGATCATATTTAGAAATTTAGAGTTAAATTGGGAATTATCAATTAATGTTTACTTAATGACACAAAATCCACAAAATAGGTCTATACTAGGGTGCTAACACCCTTGTCTAGCATATTTTCACCCCAATTTAAATATTTCATCGTCAAAATTTTAATAGGTGTCAATAATTAATCTTGTGGAAAATTAAAAATACATTTAAATACAACTCTTTTTCACTATTTCAAATCCTAAGCAATCCTAGAATTTTGAACTGACAATTGAGCATCCTAAAAGTAGTCAAGATTATAATTAGTAGGATTATTGCAACACTATTTTAGTCAAGTATCATGCTAGCAATGGATCAAGTTTTTATGTGAGTTTATTTATTTTTCGTGTCCATTTATTTTTTGATCAGTAACACTTGTAATATTTCAAATCAAACATCCAATTCTTCTTGAAGGTGATGAGTACAATGACTTTAGTCCATCAAGGAATGTAGATCTGAGTGGTAAGTTGCAACACCTATCAATTTATCATTCTTTTATCCATTTTCCTTTTCCCAACCTAGGGTAAGCACTCTTTTACATCATTATAGTTTTTTTGGAGATAGAACTACAAAAACTAGGTTTGTCTTATGCAATACCCTCATACGACACAAACCTTTCTCTCCTCTCTTGTGTACAAGTTATAAATTTTAAGCGAGTTTGGGAAAGGATTGAAGACCTAGTTTCTCAATCAAACATTCAATCCTCACATATCAATGAATTGGGGAAAGTGGAATTAATCAGTAACAAATGAAGTTATGACATTGAGTCCAAAAAGGAAGAACCTACAAACAATGGCCAACTAAGATCTTAATTTTGTTTTTGAAGGTTTGCACTTCTAGTTTTAGGGAACTAGTTCCCTTGTCCAACCAACTCAAGCTCATATTTTTATGTTAGTTTCCTTTGTTTCTACATTCTACTCAAATTAAATGTAATTGGTTTTTGTGTTTCTATTATGTACTTCTCTGAATCATAATAGTTCATTTTAGTTGCATGGTAAATTGAGGTACACATTTATACTCTCAAATTTAGTCAATTATCAATCAATCAATAAATAAATCCCTAAAAGAAAGAATCTAAACCTTGATCCACCATTCAATCTCTTCCATAGCATTTAGTATCCAAGTGGGTGTTTGTGAACATTTTTTGTTCCTTCCATTGTGATATAGGAGAAGGTGTGATTTAGACCTCAGATCCCTTTTTCCGACATCACATTTTGGTGAAACTAATTTTTTTTGCACTTTAAAAACCTTTTGAAATATTAATTAAGTCATGTTAAGGTTTAAATACAATCTAAGAGTTTGAATTTGTCATTTATGAATTCATACTTTGTTGAAATGCATGAAAAGAGAAAAGTTTTGTATTATCTTTGACATTTCAAAAGATAAAGAAGTTTCAATTTCTAGATTTTTCAAAGTAGGTTTAGTTAATTATTGAATATTACAATTTGAAAATTTCCTTTTGAACATATTGCATCACCTCAAAAATCTAAAATTGTATACATAATTTGTATTAAACATAGAAAAATTAGGACTTTGTGCATTTCTAGAAATATGTCTGTTGCTAGACTTGAACCTCTACAAATTAGGATCCTCAAACACTAGCTCATTTATATATTTTAAAATTAACAAAAAATCACATCTCTAGTCTAGGGCACAATTTCCCTTGTCCAGTCAACTTTAGACAAAAATTGGATCAGAGATTTGTCTCTATGATTCCTGGGTAGATCTATGTTCTATGTCTAAAAATTGTTTCAATTTATGCAATTGTGATTTTATTTCCCTTGATTATATGAGAACTTAAGTGTTTTAAATATCATAATAATTTTATAAGCTTCATGACTTAGTGTCCCATAGATAATACTCCTATGAGATGTAGTTTTAGACTTATATCTTCTTGTGTTATAATCATAACTGGTTTTGAGCCTGTGTTGTATAACTCTTTCACTCAAGGTGTTATATCTACTTAATCCATCTTTGATTCCCTTCCTAACCAAAAATTACCTATGTTTTCATCACAATCTAACATTTATGTGTACTTGGAGATTGTTGTTACCCATGTCCCTAAAGAAAAACTCAAACAATTGGATAAAGACCTATAAGGGCTTCAATAATTCTTAAGTACTAAACCTTTGGCTGAAGAAATACTTCCTCTTTTAGATAATATTAGAAATTTTATGATCAATGTTTCACAAGGATATAAGTGTTGCATATAGTCTAGCCCATATAGTAGATGCAAAAATTTCTAAAACAAATTAGGAAAATAAGTTTTCTCTCCTACAACCATGTCTTCTACTCCCACCTTTACCCCTTGAAACATAGTGGAATAGGTGAGGTAGGTTTGGAATGGGGATAATGTACCTATTTCCCTACTTTCATTAGGAAAAAGAGATTCCCTAAGGCAATATTGAATTTCAACCCTTAGGTTCAAGTCAATATTAATGAAGATCTTGTTGTTTTCCTTATGATTGAGAATGGGGTAAATCATCCTGAAATGCACTTTTGGGAGATAAATGAAAATACCAAATGAATGAAATTATGCAGTATAAAACATGAATAATCAATTTAAAACCTTAATCTATTAGAATCAACAAGTTCTGAAAGATTTGAGATGAGTATGAATCTATGCACCTGTAACCAAAAGTCTCTATTGAGTGTCCTCCTAGGAAAAATTCTCCCTAGGGAAAATGAGTCTTTGTAGGGATTTTCGGCTCAACTTTTAGGGTCCCTTGGAGGCGGATCTAAGCTTCTTTTTGCCCCAGGTTTCTCTACCAGAAAGTCAAAAATAAATTTAGGATCTAAGTTTCCATATCTTGACAACTTTGATGAAAACTTTGAAAACTTTGTAAAATTTCACTTTTGATCCAATTTCAATCCTTCTTCACCTACAAATCTACAAACACATAAAGAGAGAAAAATTATTTGTTTTTGGTGAATAGGGGTTTGCCATGGTCAAACCCTATTTTGGTAATTAAACCTTGAAATGAAATAATAAGGGTGAACCCACAAAAGTGGTTTAGAATTGGAGTGAGGAAGGAAAAGTTGAAAAATGACCCCATGCCAAAAAAATTCATTTTTGGGGTTCAAGCGAACTAACAGGTTTGAACAAACCAAAAGAGGGTTCGCTAGAACCAAGGTTCGAGCAAACCCATTCAAAGTAAGTTCCCACCATCTCGCCAAAAAAATACTGAAAACCCCTTTTTGAAAGGGGGTTTGCTCAAACCTCTGGGGGTTCGCTCCAACCCCCCTGGTTCGAGCGAATCCCCCTTTTCCCACCTTTCTGCTCTCTAGCACCAAAAAAAATTAGAATTTTTTCCCTTTGAAGCTTGGGTTGATGATGAAAATAGAGGACACTTCACAAATCCAATTGGAATCAGGTAGTCCTTGGAAGGAGCTATCCAACAACTATAATTTTAATATGTTTTGGTTTTATTATGTACTTTTTTTTAGTTTTATTAAACATAGGTTTTCACTAAAAATCAAGCTCTTTGTTCTGCACATGTGGAAAAATAGCATATTATCAATTTTTTTTTTGAAAAATATGAGTGAACTAGATATTGAAGTCCTTGATCCAACAAAACAATAAAATTGAATTTTGATGTACATACAAAAAAAGTTACGCGTTATACGATCCGCCTATGTCTGAATTGTACTTGGTTTGACTTCAAAACTTGATTGAAGAAAAAATATTCAATAAAAAAACTATTTAACCAATTGGAAGCACTAGATATTAGAGTTAAAAATCTAAATTCAAAATTATAATTTTATCCTTCATGGAAAAAAGTTATGCATTATGGTGGCGTCACTCCTTAAAAATGTTGTTTTATGAAAAAACTAGTTTTCAAAGGAGATGGAAAAAAAGTGCAATCTGATTCCAAAAAATTGAAAAATATATTTAGAATCTATAGACAAAATGTCACAAATCACTAGTTTGTATCATCTTCAAATTCCTTACAGTTTAACCGCTATAGGTGCCCGAAAGTGAAGATTTAGTTAGAAAAAATATTTTAGTGTCAAGTTTAGCCAAAAATTGTAAACTAGTATTGTGGGATCACCCATGACAAAGAGAAGGAATGATGAATGAAAACTAGCTTGTTTCAACTCACTAAGACCTTGAATAAAACCCTTAGAGGACTGAATTTTAACACATCTCTCCAAGATCTTAATCTTGCATGAAATGGCTTGATTGGATGCTTGATTTGATAGCTTGAATCTTGACTTGAATGCTTGAAACCTACATCACAATGTTAGCTCCAAAAACATGCATGAACACATAAATCTTGAAATCATGATAGGATCTTGAATGCTACTATAAATGATTAAAAAATCTTCTCTTCAATGCTCTTGACAATAATATTTTCTCATGTGAAAGTTTCCCTCTATTTAGATGTTTTGAATTGATGAAATAACTATGTATTTATAGATGATTTTCTAATTTCTTGACAATTAAAATTCAAAATCCGACAATTGCAACTTGAATTTGAATCATAAAAATGCTACCAAAAACATATTAAAAATTGGGGTCCTAAACTTAAGGGGGACCCACTCACCCTTGGGCGAATGGGTCCTAGGCTCTAAACCTAGGACTCACCAATTTCAAGGAAATTTAATTAATTTTTGCAATTGTTTAATACAAGTTTCCCTTTCAAAAAATATGATTAATTAGGATTTTAAATGCATAGTTGGGCCACTTAGAGGCTTAATTAAGTCCAATTAATTAAGGGACCCAAACATAGCGTAAAAATGTAAAGGTGTACATTTTTCAATGCTACACCCCTCCATTCGTAGCATCAACCACATAATATAGTAATGGTCTAAACAAAAGTTTAGGGTTTTATTGTGGGAATCCTTATAGCTTTGTTTCTTCACCTATAATAACTAGTATGTTAAACACATGTTATAAATATGAAAAACTATTGCAAGTATGTATAGATTTGTGTTGTGATTAATGTCAACAAGATTGTGTTGTCATTTATGTCAACTGTATGTGTTGAGGAAGGATGATGTTGAAGATGAATAGTTGGTGTTGTCTATGCTTTGATTTGTTGCATTATATTGTCATTAGTTAAGCTATTGGTGTTAACCTCTAGTGTTACTTTGATAAGATTATATTTGTGGATGTAGTAGTGATGAAGTTGATGTGGATGCATATCTGGTGCTTGGTTTCCAAGTTCTTTTGAGAAAATTTGATAAAAGGAGGAAACATAGTGTTGCAATGCTGTTCTGGGTTATTGAGATATTTTCTAGTTTTTCTCCACATTTCTTCTAGGTTGAAGATCTTCCTATGCGATTTAGATGTGTTGGTGAGAGGTGATTAGATATTTTATTTTCAAGAGATGGTATGTTGGATCATCATACAGTAGAATTTGTATTCACCAATGTGTGACTGTGCATTGCAGAGGTGTCTAGTTGAAATGTTTTTGCTTCACATTTCTCCACAATTATGCTTAAGGTCTTGTGATTTTGAAGGAGTTTTTATGGTGTTTGTAGTTTACCTCAGTCAAGAGGATTTGAATTTTGGTGCGTCAAAAGATAGTTTTTCAAATAACAGTGTATGGAAGAGCTATCTGAGTGTACTAGGTTTGTATATTCTTCAGGTCTAGAAGTTATTGCGAAGGAGTTCATTGGACTTTAGGATGTTTTAGGAATACTCTAGATCATGTTCAAGCATGGTGTGTGGTTCAAAAGTCATCTTTGGGTTTGAGGAAGCATGTACTTCAAAGTTTAATGGTGTTTTCATGGGTAATTACCGACCTGGTGTTTACACTACATGTGAAGGATAAATATTGTTTGTGGTAGCATGTGGTTGAGTATTGTTGTTGATTTGGGTCCTAATTAAGTTTTGATGTGGTCCACATTCACTTCTACCCATCACATAAGTGTTTTGGCACCAACCTAATTTGAATTTGCACGTTTGAGGTGCATTGCTAACCTTGGAAAGGGTTTCAAGGTTGAGGAAAGTATAAGTATGAGTTAAATTTTTGAAGGAAGTTAAGATAGATGAAAGTGTGAAGTGTGTGATGTGAATGGTGTGAATTGTAGAGTTGTAAAGTATGAAATTGATCAGAGCAGTGTGAGCTTTCAAGTGTTGGACTACTGGATGCAGTGAGTAGAAGGTGTCTACAATCATTCAAATAGACTATGAAGGTATTGGAGCTATTGTGTTGGAATTTCTATTCCATTGAGATCATGTTCTTTGTGTAAAATTTCTTCTCTATCTTATTTTTCTATTCCGGTAGTGAGCCTTGGCTGTGAGCCTTTTAGGGAAGTGTGTCCCTTCTAGTAGTGAGCCTTTATAATCGATTTTACATTTACTTATATTGTGAGCTAATCCTCACTATGGTTTTTCCCTCCTTTGGTTGTCCATGTAAATCTAGTGTTCTCTTGTGCATGGTGTTAAAGATGTTTTAGTTTTTGTTATTTGCTTTTCATGTTAATTCATCATAACCAATTAAGGGTTTAATGAATGCATGTGGATCTAAATGTCAATGAGGGTTTTGATGTTTTTATAAGATACAAATGATTCGCCCCCCTCTCAATTGTCTTGTTCATTCAACAAAAATAATAACACACCAATCATCCATAGTAGTTCACCACATTCAACACATTCTAAAAATATGTCACCAAATGATCTTGTGATAAACCAATTGTCGCAAAAAATTTCGTCATTACAAAAAACATTCAAACATGAACCAAGGACAATCCAAAGCTAACCCTCCAACATACCTCACATGTATTCTATTGTCATTTTCTATATTAAGTACACCAATACCAAAAACATTCAAATACCTTGCTTTGAGAAATATGTTGGCAAAGGAGATACCACCAACCACATATTGACCTTCACAACTTTATGTAATGATTTCCTTTCAAGGATTCTCTCTTAGCTAAGTTATTTTTGTGGTCATTAAAATATGTCACCTTGGATTGGTTTTCTTCATTGTCAAATAACTTGATAGTGTCCTTTACACAACTTGTTAATGAATTCATTCAACACTTTCAAGAAAACATTGGACCTCAAGTTACATTAATGAATTTAGTTCCGTTTAGATGAAAAAGGGATCCTAGGTCTAATGCATAGATCACTAACATCAATCCTTTTTCAAGAGAACATAATTTTCTTATTGATACTCATCTAAGTGCTTGGGATAGGATATTCAATTGGTCAAGTAATTGTAGGTGGGGCTATGATGATGGATTTCATCTATGGTTGAAGTGTTGATCTATTGTTCATCTTGGTTGTGACATTAGAGTATGGATATGGATGTATATTTTGGTTTCTAATAGATTGATCTTGAAGATTAGAGATAATGTGTTGGAGATGACTAATTAGATTTTTCTTTATCCTAACAGATAAATAGTCTTGTAATAGTGTATCATAATATATTTGTTTCCAATAATATACTAGGTGTACTTTCAAGGTAAGGGTTTTCATAAGGAATTTTTTAGGGTATATCTTGTCTTATTTGTTTATTTATCTATTATATTTCTTTATTTTTGTTTTATCTTTCAACTATTATTTTGCATATATTAATATTTTGCTATAATTCATATCAAAGTTAAGTTATCAAGGGATGTTACTTGTGTTGTATTTCTTACAATAGTACTTTCTAAATGTCTCTTGGGATTCAACTAGTAGAACCTATTGACATATCCTTTTTTACACTAGTAAATTTTTTAAATTTATAAATAGGGACTTGAAGTGGACAAAGAACAATAAATCAACCAAAAAATTAGAACTTCATAACTAGGTATAATAGCACACATCTAAATATTGTCATGATGTCCGACATGTGCCACACATCTTTCAAGTTAGGGATAATTTTTTTCTTCATCTTAAGAAATAACATTTCAATGTAATCCATTTTATAAGTTAAAAACCTCTATACTTTGGTCCGTACACTATAATGTGTTTTTCTACATCCCATTTTCAACATAGAGCTCCTAAAACCATATTTCCCCCTTCTTCTAAAACCAATACAATATCAACTTTAAATGGGTATGGATACTACTCATGTCAATACAATAGGGAAGTATGTCATCATTGATATTGTGACAACTAGTACTAGCTTAACAAATAAATAACTATTATTTATAGTCAGGACTAGGTAATATTTTGATGAAACTAAATGTTAAAATTTAGAGCAACTTGATTCATACTTTCCTAAATAATTATGGTGTGAATGATATGAACTCAACAACACACAGTTATGGTCTTACCCATTCATTTAACCCATGTTCTTGTCTACACACAATGTATGCCAAGAAATAATAGTAAATTTACACAAAAAAAATTCTACAAATTAGTTAGCATCTAAATATTACACATATTTTCATAATATTTCCCACTTGAATAATTTGACTTTACATATGGAACTCATGTCTTCACTTAGATAATATACTTTAGCACCATATACGTTTGACATTTAGCTACACCTACACATGTGTTTCCAACCATATAGGATTGATAATTGGTACCATGCAAGTTCAAAATTTATCATTCTCTTGTCCACATGAACATCTATCAATATATTTTTGAATTCCTAGCTAAAACCTCTCTCATGTTGTAATACCATAAGAATAAAATGAATGATGTGAAAAAGAGCTATGAGTTGATATGATGACAACTAGTACTAAATCAAGAATCAATAACTATTATACATAGTAAAGATTAGACAATATGGTGATCAACACCATTGATAGAATTTGGGGCAAATCAATGTATACTTTTGCACATTTCTAAACTTTAATACAATGGACACCAATAATTCCCAAGAAGGGGTGAATGATATCAACACAACCACACACCACTATGGTCTTATCCATTTGTTTAACATAAGCACTTTTCTACACACAATGTGTGTTAAGAAATAATAGTATAAATTTACACAAAAAATTCTACACACTATTTAGCATCCAATAATTGCACACTTGAATAGTTTGGCTTTGCATATGGATGCACAAACCCTCACTTAGATACATATACTTTAGTACCATATGTATTTGACACCTAGATACACCTACACCACATATTTCTCCACCTATATAGGATTGATAATTGACACCATACAAGCTCAACATTTATCATACTCTTGTCCATATAAAAAACACAACATAATACATGGCATCTATCAACATATTGTTGAATGCCTAGCTAAGAAACTTTTCACATTGTAGTACCATAAGAATAAAAGGAACGATATAAAAATGACCTATGAGTTGATGTAAATAAGAAAAGAGTCAATAATTAGATCCAAAACAAATTATTTGAAATGCCAACTCTAAAGGCCAAAGCTAGGGTTAGTGGTTAGGAATCAAAGAAACATCATACAATAAAGACCAAATCTTGATGTAGATAAATTTATAGTCTAAACCCTAATCAAATCTAGATGAAGGATTAATAATCAAAATAATCACAAATAAAATCCCAATGTAGAAGGAATAAACCCTAAGGTCGAACCCTAGGTGGTGTAGTCCAATGTTGGGCTCTCCCAAATGTAAAGAAAATAAATACTTTACATAAATTATTCTAGGCTAATTAAGTGAATACAACCAATTACAAAATGATTCCTAACCTTGCCAAATCTACAAGTGGCTTCAACTTACGAAGTAATGTCACTGATTAGGTGGATTTAATCATCTTGTGCCCGTTTCTATGTTTGCAGACAGCGAATTTATATTTATTAGAGGCATCAATTGCTGAAATAAGAATCATGATCACCCAGTTTCTTCATGTGTCTCTTAGAATGTTATTGCTAGCAATGACTCAAGTCGATAGTTTTGCATAAGGGGAATAATAGTCGATAAACAAAGTCTTAGATCTTCCTATTGCGAATCGAACAAATGCAGGTGGAATGCATAGAGGATATCAACTTTGAGGTTTTAAATGAATGATTAAATGTGTAGAGAGGGTGAGAACTAGGAAAATGAATAAAGGCCAATTGATATGTGGAGTGAATCATGAGAGCACAGTACGGTTGAATGATCCGTGGAGATTCCTTTTCTATTGCCCCTTTCGAAATTTCGTTTAAAAGCTGCTTCTGCAAGTAGTTTTGTTATGAATTTTGCAATTTCTGAGAAAAATTGATGACTGATGTGGGCTCAGATCTTAATTTCGTATAATGTAGTATTAATGATTCCTTCTTTTGGTTATAGAAGTAATGGAAGATTCAAATAAGTTTAATAATGGACTCATTTGAAATTGCAGCTCTTCTTACAAGATGGGCTAAGGAATCATGCCAAGTGTTTTAATCAGAGGAGGCACCTGCTTATAAAGTTGTGCCAAAGACGTTATGCTCCTGATTAATGTTCAATCTACCTTCCAATAAATAGTGTTAGGTCTGTAAAAAGAATGCTTTTACCTAAAGACCTACATAAGGAAGCGTGTCCAGGGAGGAATTTTAAAATGTTCGACAACCCACAAATGGAAATGAGCCAGAGATTAAAGATTCAAATTGCTCCAATGAACCTGCTTATGGATATGTGTTGAACCTGATTAGCTGCCAAGAAGATTTTAAGTTGCAATTTAACTTGCAACCTTAGATATTTAATGTGATACTTGCATGAGAATCTGTGCCTCAACTGTAGACAGCTGGAAGATGTTTTAATGAAGGCAACATGTGAAGTTGTTTTTATTCTTTCAATAAGGATTGATCAATGTCAAAGGGGAAGGAATGTTTATTTTTCATTGCTCCAAAATGTAATTAAATTTGTCTAATTGGTTGATGATGTATCATGAGTTGTCAAACTTAATGTAACTTCCTAGACCTTCTAGATGAATGATCTAAGCCATTGAATGGATTAAATCCTGGCCATTGAAATTTTAATGTAATATCTATATAAGGCTGTGCCTTCTCATTTGTAAAGAG
Source organism: Sequoia sempervirens (assembly GCA_007258455.2). Taxonomy (NCBI): domain Eukaryota; kingdom Viridiplantae; phylum Streptophyta; class Pinopsida; order Cupressales; family Cupressaceae; genus Sequoia; species Sequoia sempervirens. The sequence continues at coordinate 427,386,986 of VDFB02075321.1, read as the reverse complement.
TTAGAATTGGTTAGAATTGGCAAGTTAGTTCCAAATTAGGCTGTAGGAGAGGAAGAATTGGAGATTGTGAAGTGTACTCTAGAGAAATTAATGCTGATATATCATTGACTTGGTGAATTTCCGTGTTGAGATTGACAGTTGTATGGTTTCTTGCTCTTGATTCTCAATGTTAGTTCAGTTCTTTCATGATAATGGTGAAATGTTAATGATGTTTGATGAATCTGTTGGTCATACTTTTGGTGGTTTATTGATGGTAAATTGTTGTGTAAAGTTAGTCTAAGCCAAATATAGCACTAAGTTTAACTATGAATGTTTGTTCATGTTGCACTAGTAATTGGGTATGTACATGAATTTTCAAGGTTTGAAAATCTTCTAGTTACCTTAGAAGATTGCACTATTTTTGTGGAGTTGTAGGCTTGTCCTTGATCAAGCAAGAATTGGTTTCATGGGGATTTGTCCATCTGCAACATTAACCATTGTTGTGATTGATCTTAGGTGTTAGTTTTAGGATCTCTCTCAACCCTTTATCTTTTGATCTTTTTTGAATTAGTTTAGAATCGAACTAGCATCACCACATTGCCATATTTGATGATAAGTTTGAAGCTTCCAACATTGTTGAATTGTAAGGTCCCTTGTGATTACCAGCATTATGCATCATCACTGAGTTGTTTATGCATTGTCAAGACCTGACATTAGAGACCTTGAGGTTGTTTCTTGAAGTTTACTGATAGAAATTACCTTTCAAGAGAGATAGGATACTTGTATTCTGTTTGTGTTGTGCAGTGCTAAAAACACCATCAACAACCACTAGGTCAGAATTCAAACAAATCTGTGCCATAAAACGATGTGGATGGAATGTCATCCCGCACTCGACCTTGTGCAACCAACTTTTCATAATGTTTCAAAACTTAGTCATTTTGGATCTAACATGTTTAGGCATGTGGAGTCTTGGATATTAACGGTACCAAATGTTCAATACTTAAAGTTTTCACGCATTTCTTGAGTTGCAAAAAAACCAATTGTAGAAGCTAAAGGTTTGCAGGCCAGAGCACTATGGAAGCTGGAGGGTTTGACACTGGTCAATGACATACCCACACATAATTCTTGCAAAGCCTTAACACTTAGAAAATTTGAGTTTTATCAATTCAAGCACATGGGAGAATGGGTAGGAAGAGTGCCTAGACCTGATACTTGATGATTTTTCCCATTTTAAGAAATACAGAAAATGCGACTACAAAAGCTGAGGTCTGACGCTGGTCGACAACATACCCACACAAAATTCTTGCAATGCCTTAACACTTAGAATTTTTGTGTAAATTGACTTAGCATGCAGAGAAACCATTATGAAAAGTCCAAGGGTATAAAGTATTATAAGTTAAATTCATTGGCGAATCATCACACAAACAAGGAAAGTGACCTCGAAATCCAAAATACAAAACATAATGACTATCCGAATGGAAAACTCATATGGACCCAACAAGCACCAAATATGACTGAACCCAAAGTAGAAGCGAGTAGCCGGAGAGGGAAAAGCAAAAGGAGGGGGTCCCTGCTTTCAACGGGGCACGTGTGCAAAATGCACAATAAATAGTGACTTTGCTAGGGAAATGCTTTAGAGCATTTCGATGACAAACAAGAATCACAAACCCAAAATCTCTGGTTCTGACCTCCATATTAGACCAAACAAATTGAGATACCTGATCAAAGTATCACAACCACTAATCGATCCAACCTTTTGTATGCTGAAAATCCAAGTGTGCACAAATGTATTCATTTCCTTTCTTAATCGTCTACAAGTACTTTCATTTCGTTACATTAAGCTATGTGAATGTTTCTACTTCAAAAGCAACCTAAACATTGCCTTATTGCCTATTAGGTGTCTATAGCCCCGACAAAGTTATCACTATGATCCTCCCGAACATAGCTCTACTACTAGCAGGGCATCCATAGCCCAGGTAGAGTTATTCAGATCCTCTTAAAATTTGAATTTCTTTGATTTTTACTATTTTCTTTTTCTTTTGATTTTTGATTTTTCCTTTTCTTTTTTCATCTTCAACCTGCGAGCAATGAAACTTGCATTCAGGGTTGAGAATCACAGTGGTGTTGAAGTAGAATTTAAGACTTTTCACTTAACATGACTTCCCAAAGTAACCTAAATAGTGACCTCAGGATTGTTAAAATGTGTGAAAAGTATGAGTATTTAGAATACTTCAGAATTAGATTAGACCAACAACTTATCCATTTTGAATCAAACATCCAGACCATTTAATACTAATAAAAGACCTTTTCCATCCATTCTGAAAACATGATTGAAGTTTCTCAAATGAATACTCAAAAAAATCCCAGATAATTAATTATACCAGATAATTAATTTGTTCTTGTGCTTGGAACATTCCCATAAGAAAAATAAAGGGACCCCGAATCAGAGAAGTAAAGAAAAAACCAAACCTAAACTAACCAAAGTAGGAAAGCAAAGTGAAAGAAAACAAAATTACTCAAATCAAACTAGCCAAAAAGATACTCAAAATAAAACAGGCTCAGATAGGGCAGGCTGACACCCATCTCAATACGATCTGTCATGCATGCACAAGCAACAAAGTGATAGTAATAGTCCTAAGCCATGCAAATTCATCTTTATATTCAACAAGATAAATCTCAGTATTGTAGCATTCAAAATCAATGATATATGCAGGAAAAGCCAACAACTGAGGTGATTCGTGAGGCACATGATCAATCCATAAACAAGTTTCACTTCCTAGACCATAATAATCAAAATGATAAGTGTGAGTATTGGTAGGGACAAGGAACAACACAACCTGGATATGCATGTCCTCTTGCAAAGGTAGTGATACTTCAGTACTCAAAGCATGTGTAATATCGTCTGACCTTGCATTGTCAGCTTTAGGAGGACATAGTTGGCGGTGCAACATTCCTCCTACATTGCAAATCTATATGTTACAATTACAACTCTTAGGTAGTATACCATGTGATATATTAAGATTTTCAAATTCATGGAATGTTTTACCTAATTTCGTAGTCATATAAGGTTGAAAAGGTGAATCTACTAGCACTTCCCAAAGACTATTGATATGATTAGAAACCTCTCTTGGCTGCCCTTTGAGGAGGTTAATAATGACACATTGGTCATCTGCATTCAACATATCTTCCAAATTGCTGTCCTTGAAAGGTATCACACCATCCTCTTTAAATTCCTGCACGTCAACCTTAATTTGATGGGATTTTGTCATGAAAACATGATATGGATGAATCTATCCTACTCAATTCACTTGAATATAAAGAAGAATTTGAATCAAATAAGGTAGAAAAACTCCCTATTGCAGCCTACAGTTGGCATGATACACCAGACACGATGATAGCCCTTGAAACTTCCTCTCTTTGGACTTCTTGCAGTTCGCACATGAACATTTGATTATATCCTTTAGCTAGATCACTAGTATCCTTAGATTGCTACTCATTAGAATACCCATCTATCAATTGCATTTTTTCATGTTCATTGCTATTGTATACTAAAAGGGTATCCTCTTTCTCATATGGTGCTCCAGCTACATCATCTCCTAGAATTTTAGGTAATGTATCTTCATCGCTACTGATTGCTGCAACATCCTCTTGTCCAGTGTTGTAACTTTGTAGCTTAATCCCAAATATAAATAAGTCAGAAAATGACTCCTCTATGTCTGGAGGACTGAACTCCTTTGTTGTTGATCTCGGATATCCTTCAAGGTATATATCATGATGTTGATCCTTGAGCATATGCAAATCATATTGAGAAAGAGATGACTCTTGTTTGCCAATTGAGGGCTCAACATTTAGATCTGTTGTATCGTTATTTGGACTATATTGTTCCTCTTCCATTGTTGTCCCAAAATCTACTTGCAAACTACACTCACCTGATTCAGGTTCTTTTACTTCCAATACAATTTATGAAGCAACTGCTAAGGACTTTGCATTGGGATGCTCTACTTGTTCTTTAATTTTCTTAATTGCTTCCTAGCAGATTGAGCATATAAATTCTGAGTGTGTCAAATTATGTATTCTACACCAACTTGGCAGTAACAATTCCTCCAAATGTACTCCATTTTGTAAACCTGGCCAGTCTTTCATAAGTCATGAAAAATTCATCATATCCTATGAATAGTAAATCTTCATTACTACTTGAAAAAACATGATCAACAACCTTGTTCTCTTGTGACTCCTTTGGACGTTCTAATTCAAGAGCTTGATTACCTCCTTCCAGTGAGAGAAAATCTTCCAGTTATATATTTTTTTCTAAACACTCGTTATCATTTATTTTGGATGTCCCAAGGATTTCATCTTATTCCTTCTTGTCTTTAACATCTTTAGCAACTAATTTTACTACTACAAATTTTTCTGATTCAATCCCTATATGTGCACTATAATCTAGAATGTATTCACTTGATTCAATGTATGCAGATTTCTCTACAAATTATTCCTCTTTTTTTACATTAAAAAAACTCTAGATTTGATTAATTATGTCTTCACACGAAGGATAGGAAGACTCTGAATGAGGTGCATTATGCATGGACTACACTAACCAGACAACAATACATCTTCCAAGAATAGTCCATTCTCATTGCTCAACTATTCTTTGACTAGACCTATGAGGGCTTCAATTGCAACATCAACAAGTTTTTCTTCCGAATCTACATGAGCTAATGGTTTATGCACGTCCCAGAAAAATATTTTCCCTTGCAAAGCCATTTCCATTCTATCCAAAAATGTTAAACATTCCAGCTCATTATGCCTAGAGGTATTATGTACTCTGCATTTTTTTGATAATGCAAAGTGATGCAAACTCTTAAGACTCTTAAGATACAATTGTTTATTCAAAGATTCTTGAAGTTGAGCAATGTCAATCTAAGGGTTGTTCTTACAACAAAGAATATGAAATTGATGCCTCTCCATTTCAACTCATATTTTTGCTTTTCAAATTTTCTATTTTTAGATTTTCTAAATATAAAGAGATCTAGATCATATCTCAGATTTGTACATGAAGGCTGATTAAGCTTCTAAATTTGTTACTTTATGCTCTGCCCTCCTTCTAGTGCCAATTCTGTTGATGAGTGTTTTTACACTGTACAACACAGATAAAACACAAGTGTTCTATCTATCTTGAAAAGTAACTCTCTTCAAACAAACTTCAGAAAATAACCCCAAGGTTTATAAGGTCAGGTCTTGACAATGCATGAAACAACTCAGTGATGATGTGATTTTCTGGTAATCATAAGGGGTCATATAATTTAACAAGGCTAGACGCATCAAACTCAAATGAGGGTTTTATGAAATCTAGAAATTTGTGCAAACCTCAACTGTAGTTTCCAGATCTAAGATCTAAAAATGACTTAACATCAAATGTGGCAATGTGGTGATGCTTTTGGTTATAAAAATAATCCAAAGAAACGTCAAAAGATATAGGGTTGAGAGGGAGCTCCTAATCTAACACCTAAAGACACTCACACCAATGGTTAATGTTTTAGATAGACAAATCCCCCAATAAACCAATTCTTGCTTAACCAAGATTACATCCATAATATTAAGGAAATAATGTAATCTTCAAAGGAATACTCAAATATTTTTAGATCATAAACATTCATACACATATCCAATTCCTAGCACAATATGCATAAACATTCACAATTGACCTATCACAATAGAAAGGCTTAGACTAACTATGCACAACAACTTACAATTATCAAGCCACTAATAGTATGAATCGAAAATCGATCAACGTCTTCAACACTTCACCATTAATATGAATGAACATGAAACTAACATTCGAGAAGAAGAAGCAAGAAACAATAACACTTTCAATCTTAACACAAAAATTCACCAAATCAATGACCTATCTACATTAATTTCTACTAACTAATTTTGTACTATTCTACTCCTACTTCTTTGCTTCTACTACTCTAAAATATGCTCTTAAAAATAGATCCTCCTCAAATGCAAAAGGCACTAGCCTTTTATAGATATTACATTGCAAATCAATGGCTAGGATTGAATCCAATTCAAAGGGCCTGGATTTAATTAGCATTAAATATTTGAAGTACATTGAATTTTGGCAATACATGCCTCTTTTACATCCACTTAGGTGATTTGGTTACATATTTGACCCATAGAGAAACAAATATCCCCCTCCTCAATTTTGGTGATCAACACCTAATTGGAGAAGTGAAAACAACATCCTTTATTTAGTCCTCTTTAAAATCACCTTTCCAGCTGGTAGGCATAGATTCTCATGTAGATTTGCATTGAATATTGATATTTTCCATAGTGAATAAGGCCTTACACGAATCCATATGCATGTTCATCTTAACCATTTAATTCATTTACTCCTCCCTCCAATATATGACACAATTTCATATGTTGGTCCGTCAATGAATTGATCCTTTATCCCTCCAAGCATCTCGAGAAGCACCTGTGTGATAAAATATCATAATTTAAATCTCTAGAAATGATAATTTCCCTTATTTAAAATATTAAAATTTATCAATTTATAGTCCATCAAAAAATTTCATGTTTCAAAAACCTTTCCATTTTAGGAAATTTTCTATTTGGGGAAATTTTTCTATTTTGAGAAAAGATTCTATTTGACATCGGTCGACAACATACCTACACAAAATTCCAGCAAGGCCCAAATATTAGTTAGTTATTTTTTGGATTTATCTATTTGGGAACATAGGGAAATGATGGTTCTGAGGCATGAATCACAACACAATTTAAATTTTCATGGAATAATCAATGCAGGAAAAGAGAATGCGAAAGGCACTAGGTCGAAAGCTAGACAAGTGACCTACACCATAAAACGATGTGGATGGAACGACATCCCATAGCCAACCTTCCGCAACCAACTTTCTGCAAGGTTTCAAAACTTAGTCATTTTGGATCTAACATATTTAGGCATGTGGAGACTTGGATATTAAAGGTACTAAATGTTCAATACTTAAAGTTTTCACCCATTTCTTGAGTTACAGAAAACCCAACTGCGAAAGCTAGAGGTTTGTAGGCTGGAGCACTGTGAAAGTCAAAGGGTCCAATGTCAGTCGATTGCATACACACACAAAATTCCCGCAAAGCCTTAACACTTAGCAAATTTGAGTTTTATCAATTCAAGCACATGGGAGAATAGGTAGGAAGAGTGACTAGACCTAATACTTGATGACTTTTCCCATTTTAAGAAATGCAAAAAATGTGATTGTGGAAGCCAAGGGTGTTTAGCGTGGATCGACGACATACCCACACAGAACTCCCATAAAGCCTTAACACTTAGAATTTTTGTGCAAATTGACTCCGCATGTAGAGAAATCATTAAGAAAAGTCCAAGGCTAAAGGATTATAAGTTAAATTCACTAGCAAATCATCAAGAAAACAAGGAAAATGACCCCAAAACCCAAAATGCAAAACATAATGACTATCCAAAGGGAAAACTCATGCAAACCTAGCAAGCACCAAATATGACCAAACCCAAAGTAGAAGCAAGCAACTAGAGAGGGAAAAGAGAAAGAGGGGGTCCCTACTTTCAACGGGGCATGTGTACAAAATGCACAACACCCTCTTCCTCTCTTTCTACTTAAAATACCAACATAGCAAGTATGTTGACATTTTAAGTGGGGGCATATTGTCCCCAGATCATTGTTTGTATGCTCCCTTCTTAGTGATGATAGCATACATCTCCTAGGAAGTGTGACCATTGCATTGTCATTATTTTATTGACATTGGAATTATTTCATTTTGGCATTAACATTTTGACATTTCTTGCTTCACTTTGTTCATAGAGGTTGAACTTAGTGTAGCATTAGCTTAGTATCTTGATAATTTTCCATGAGTGTCTAACATAATGCAACTTGCTAGGCTTGTGAAGCAATTATATCTTATTCCATGAGTGTCTAGCGTAATGCATCTTGCTAGCCTTAAGAAGCATTTTCATGTTATGGTGCCTTATCAAAGTTATCAGTGAGTATAAATTTTGGTATGGTTGATGTATATGAGCCTTAGACCTGGCATGACTTACCCATCACTGCTTGTTGTGTGAGTTGACACCTTGTAGACCTAATGCACATTTCTCATTTTTTGGACAAACAACCTAGGCTTGATCCATACCTTTTGGAATGTAGTGTAGAAAAATGTACACCTTTACATTTTCACACTATGTTTGGGCCCATTAATTAAATAATTAAGCCTCTAATTGACCCAATTATGAATTTAAAAGCCTAATTAATTTCATTTTCCCAAAGGGGAACCTGTATCAAACAATTACAAACTAAAACATAGAAAAATAGGTGAATCAAATATGAAATGGAGAAAATGGGGGTGATGAACCTATCTTCCTATTATTTCATTAGGAAATGAGATCCACACAAAGAATTGACTTACAACCCTTAGGTAAGTCAACTCAATAGAGAATCTACTGATTTCCTTAGGATTGAGGACAAAGATATCAGCCTGAACAACACTTTTGGTAGATCAAATAAAAATAGTAAATCAATTCAATCATGCCTATTCAAACTTGAATCATCAATTTAAAGCATAATATAGACAGAAATAACAAACTTCCGATAGATCTGGAAATGGTAGAGTGATGTGTACCTATCACCAAAATATAGTTTCAGGAGGCTATCTGGGACTCATTCACCTATAGGCGAATGGGTCCTTATGCAGATGCTTAAAATCTATTTTTATAGTCCTTGGGCCTTGTGTCTACACTCTTGATTCCCCCATATCCCACTGTCAGAAAGCCATAAATAAATTTGAGATTTGAGTTTCTGTGGCTTGACAACAAATGCAACTTTGCAAAATTACTCTTTTGAGATCTTTAACTTTTCTTCAACCTATGAACCTGCACATACACAAGAGGGGAAAAAATGTTTGTTTTTGGTGAATGGGGGTTTGCCTTGGTCAAACCCCATTTTGGTAATTAAACCAAGTGAATTGAAATAATGAAACATGAAAGGAATGATGAATGAACAAGTGTTATGTTGCAAATTTCTCACCAAACCCTTGAATGCAAACCCTTGGAGGACTAAAATATTGATCTTGATCTTGCATGAGATGACTTAAATGGATGTGGATCTTGATACTTGAATCTTGGCTTGAATGTTGACTTGGATATTTGAAACCTATATCACAATGTTAGCTCCAAAAACATGCATGATTGCAAAAGAATTTGACATGATGCTTGAGATCTTGATTGCTGCAATAAATCACTAATAAATCTGCTCTTGAATGCCCTTGATCATAATCTTTTCTCTTGTGATGCTTGCATAAAGTGTTTCCTTTCTTCTCTAAATTTCTTAGGATTTGAATTGATGAAATAACCTTGTATTTATAGATGTCTGGATCCTTAATTTCTTAAAAATTAAACATCACAAGATGACATTGAAATACTGCCAAAAACATATTTTAAATTTGGTTTCAAAGGCCTAGGGAGGACCCATTCTCCCATGGGCTAATGGGTTCCACGTCCCTATTCCTAGAACACACATTGCTCAAGGTAATTAATTATGTGTTGGCATTAATTGTTGTTGAGTTTCCCCTCCAAAAAATGTAATTTATTAGACATGTACATGTAAACTAGGGCTTATTAAGGCATAATCAAGTCCATTTTAATTGAGGGAACCCAAACAAAGTTTGAAAATGTAAAGGAGTACATTTTCCTACATTACATTTAGCACTCACTTTATTGAGAGGATGACCTTGCATCAAACTCACACTAAAGTAGACAATCAAGAGAGGTCTAATTGTACAATTGTTGGAAAGATAAGATGACAAAGGTCAAGTGGGATGATCAAGTCCCCAAGATCTGAGATCTCATGGAAAAACATCAAAGGCACAAGGAGACACATGCCTATGTTAAATATGTAGCAGCAATGACAAGATACTCAATCATACAATGTCAAAGATTTAAAGAAAGAAAAAAGGGGTGGATCAAGCCTCAACTATTTTTCCATCTGGATATGGATCAAGCCTTAGGTGTTTATCCAAAAAAATGTTTACAAGTGGAAACACACTATCCACAATGCAAACAAATGCACCAACATGGGCTAGAGAAAATCCACTATCTACTAGGTGAGCCCTAGGAAGGTGGATGATGGGAAATTTATGCCAGGGCTACAGGATCCCATGTACTAACCATACCAAAGTTATACCTCCTAATAACTTTGATAAGGCACCACACAATATGAAATTTGAGCTTCTAAGGCTAGCAAGCTTCATTATGTTAGGCATTCATGAACAAAATGCAAATAGGATAAGACATGTTCAAAGGGGTTTTGCTTAATGGCACATGTAAGGTCCCACTTTAGGAAATATCACACTTGACATTACCACCAAGAGAGGACAAGTCGAAGGATAAAGGATTTGTAACTTAGGGAATGCAAGCTGTAGCATTACCACTAAGAGGAATGCCATATGCTAAGAAAGGTCACACTCTTGAAGGAAATCAATCCCAATGTCACCAAGAAGAAGGCACATTATGTGAATCAAGAAGACCACACTAAAAATTTCAAAATGATAATTTCAATGTATGCCCCCACTTTAAAGAAATTTCTACCACTTTAAAGAAATTTCTACAATTACTTTAAAGTAGAAAATGATAAATGCTAAACAATACAGAAGACATGAGAGCTTATTTAGAAAGCCATATGTCAAGCATAAGTTTCCAAATGAAGCTACGTCATGAAGAGTGGTTGCCCCCAAAATGCAATGCTAAAGATAATATAGAAAGAAAGTGTGTCACATGCGAGCCAACTTAAGGCATATTGCCCATATCCCAAACTTGCTCTTATCTATACATGGAAGGTGGTCCACTAGCCCAAAAGAGGCAATGACAAGTGCCATAGTAGGAAAAGGCTACCTAACCCATTACCCCCTGAGGGAAAAAGGTGAGCCAAAAATGAATGATGATATGGCTGCTCCTTGCGAAAAGGAAATATGATTGCATAAAGCCAAGTTTATACCCTCATGCATTGTAGTGAATATGCTATGATACTACAACTACCACATGACAAGGAGTACCAACTAATGTTATTGATTATAATGAGTAGACAAAGTATCAATTTTATGCATATCTAATGAGATATTCCCACATGTAGTATCTATCAGTTTACGATGCACCAAAGTTAAAGTTATCTTAGAAGAATCTTTTGTAAGAGTAAAGCATTATTAAGTGAAGTTGGGGGTTTTTGATGCTTTGTTTTGTTCTATAGAAATAACAAAGACCACTAGTTTATTCTTGTATATTAGGCTCTATAAGGACATGAATTCCTTGTTCTATAGCACCACATCCTTTTTTACTATAACCAAGTTGTTTCAAAAGCTCATAACCTCTTCCATAAATATTTTCCATTTATTTTGGATTTGTTGGTTTCTCATGTTTCTTTCTCTTTTTCTGGTTTGTGTGTAATCTTGTATTCTCCTATGAATTTAGGTGTAAAATCCAGTGAGCCTCGATCATCATCTAATAGCTTTGTGACTCTTTCAATATTCCTCTCTTTTTCGTCCTCTTGCATGGTTTTTACTTTTGAAGTTGGTATCAATGTTTTCAAAGGAATTTTCTTGTCTTTCTAAGTGTGCAAACACCTTTCTAGGTGAGGTTCAACCTTGATTGTATACACTTTTTTTTTGTAGACATACTTCATTATATGATGAAGAGTTGAAGTCACTGCATGCATTTCATGAATCCATGGTCTTCCCAAAAGAAGATTATATGAAATATCTTGAGGCATAACATGGATAGGAGTTTCAATGTATCCTTTCCAACTTGTATATGTAATGTGATCACACCAAGTGGTTGTTTTCCTACATTATCAAACCCACAAATGGACAAATAGTCATGCTCAATCTTGGTCTTATCCATTCCAATCTTATCCAAAAGGTTTACACTACACACATTAAGGGATGAGCCTTTGTACACAAGGGTTCAATTTATCCCACACCTATTGATGACAACCACTATCATGAAAGCTTCATTTTGTTTTTGCACTTCCAAAGGAGGTAGCTCACTTTGGTGAAAAATAATGTCTATATTAGCTGAATTCATTCCTTTAATTAGGGTTGCTACATCATTTGGGTTTACACTAGGAGGAACCATAACTTGTTTCAAGGTAGTTTGAAGCATGATATGATAATTAGGCGAGGCTTGAATAAGGTCCCATAAAAAAATCTTAGCAGGAGTGTTTTTGAGCTATTCTATAAGATCATACTCCTTTTCATTGTGCAAAGGAAAATGAGGAGCACTATGCAAGATAGGTTGAGGTAATGGTAATGAAATGGGAGTGGTTTATGATTGTCTATTTTTCCTTGTACTATATGTGTGAGAAATGGTATTCTAACTCGATTACTTCAAAACATTGTTAC
>VDFB02075321.1:427347559-427374493 GCA_007258455.2 Sequoia sempervirens | reverse complement strand
CTTGGATAGGGAGCTTAATTGTGCCCTGTCACACTCTTTCTTGGTCATCATATGCTCTGATTGTTATGCCCTTTCCTTTGTCAATGGAATCTTCTGATATCTTTAACTGCTTGATGAGGCTAAAAGAACAAATGTTTAAACCTGCACCTCCATCCACTAGGACCCTTTTGATTTTGCTTTTGTTCACAATGACCTCCAAGTGAAGTGCGCGATTGTGAGATGGTTGGGCGGGAAAATCTTGGTCAGAAAATGTAAGGAGATTAGGTGTTATGATGTTTCCGACCATAGCTTGGAATTGTTCCGCATCGAGGTCTGCGGGGACGGTAGATGAGGCTAATGCTTCCTCAAGGATCTTTTTATGGGCCGATGACATTTTTAACAATTCCATGATGGAGATGTGTGCTGGCGTTCTTTTGAGTTGGTCTACGACATTGTAGCTATACGGAACGGCTCTTGATGAAGGAACTCTATTGGGTTGGGATGATCCTGCGATGGTGACTTTTCCGCCTCTTGTGGTGACTCCACAGTCTTCAGCATGGGCGCCCTTGATGGTGATTACCATGCAGTTTTCATTGAGGTTGGCAACAACGGTTTCGTATACATGATTTATACTGCCTTTTCCTTTATCCTTGTTATTCCCTTTGTTGCCATGATTCGGCATTGGATTCGTGTAGATTTTAAGATCCTGATTCCCTATAGGTGTTTCCACATTTATGATTCTTTTGTCGATGAGATCTTGAATGATGTTCTTGAGTCTCATACAGTTATTTGTGGTGTGGCCTTTGATCTTGTGGAACTCACATAGTTGATTTTCATTGTACCAAGGAGGTTTGACATCAGGTTCTTGATAATTCTCAAGCGTGGGAGCTTGGATGAGTTTTTCGTCGATTAGCTTTTTCATGATGTCTTCCAGTGGTTCCCCCAAAGTAGTGTATTTTCGTTTGGGGTATGTTTCTTTGATTGGTGGTCCCTCTTTGGTGGGTTAATGATGGTGGGATTATTGTTGGGTTGATATGTTGTGTGATGGTGTTTTGGCGTTGTGGTTGGGTTTTGCGATGCGGTGTGTTTTGGCGTGGACCACTAATGATCACCTTGGCATCTACGACACCATCATTAGTAACATTTTTGTTCCTTTCCAATGTGCGAGGTTTATCATTGTAATTGGATGATGGGCGGTTGTTTTGCAGTTCATGATATGATGTTGATTCGATGGTTGGGTTTGAGGCTCTTCGATGCTAGCCAGAGATCAATTGATCGTAGGTTGTGATTCCCTGAACCTTGAGGTGGAATGATAGACGACTTTCAAGATTAGCTATGATTGTGCAGACTTGTTGTTCTTCTGGCATGGTCCATTTGCTCCGATTGGCCTTGGATCGCCATCGTTGAAGGAATGAAGCGAAAGATTCATTCTTTCCTTGTTTCAGAGCGTAGAGTTCTTCGAGACTAACATCCATTGTAATGTTACATGCGTAGTTTCTAATGAATTCGTCTCTAATTTCTTCGAATGTCCTAATGCCTGAAGGTAAGCGAGAGAACCATTCTATGGCATTGCACCTTTAAACTCCTAGGGAACCAGCCACTTGTCCGAGATAAGTATAGGTCACTGCAATATCATACAATGAACACAGATTCCGCGATGTGATCTTCAGGTTTCCGAATCCCCCTCGTGTTGTCAAATTTAGGATCTCAAATCCCTTAGGGAATGGTTTCATGTCTAGGCTCCTATCAAATGGATAGGGACACAAGTTGCTTTGCGTTTTGGTTGTTCGCCCTGATTGAAGATCGAGTACTTGTTGTGAGAGCAACTTGGATTGTGTCGTCATATCATTCTGAGGATCAGGGGGTGGGATGAATGTGTTTTGGGGTGTTGCAATCGTGGTTTGGATGGATGAGTTGGTGTGGATGGATGGGTTGGTTTGGATGGATGGGTTGGTTTGTGCGTTGTTCACTGGTATTGGTATGTTGTGGCGAGCGAAGTAGGCTTCTACTTGCTTTTGGATGAACAACGCTTGTTGTTGCTCTTGTTGTTGTTGCGCTAAGATTTTTGCTTGTTGTTGCACTTGTTGCTTTTCTAACAACGCTTGTTGTTCTGCTTGCTGCTGCGCTTGTTGTTGTTCTAACAACGTTATTCTGCTTGTTCTTGTTCCCTAGCCTTGTTGTTGGGCTTATGGTCACTGTCTTGCTGTCTTGGTATTGCTTTAATGCTTGTTGATGTGCTTGCGCTGCTTGTGCTGAAAGTTGTGCTTTATGTGACCTTGTGCTTGAGCTTGGAAGCGAGCTTGGGGCTTCTTGACGAAACGTGTGGGCTTATGCGGTTTGTTGTTGCAATAAAAGTTGTGCTTGAAAGGCGACTCTTTGTGTACAATGCTTGTGCGGCAAGTGACTTGTTGTTGTTGTTGTTGTAATAGAGCTTTGGCTTGTTGTGCTTGTTGTGCTTGTAATGTAGCTTGTGCGGTTTTGGCAGCTTGCGCAGCTTGAGCGGCTTGTTGCACGGCTTTTTGTTTTTGCACTTGTTGATAGCCTCTTTGGAAAGCAGCTTGCAATGTTGCGTCGAATTGGTTTGATGTGGGGAATGTTGGTGGCGGTGGGGGTGGTGGTGGATTTGGAATGGCGTTTGTGGTGGTGGTGAATGATGATGTTGTGTTGATCATTTGGTTGGTAGATGGTGTTGTCATGTTGATTGCGTGATTGGTGGATGGTGTTGTTGATGCGGTGAGTGGCATCATTGATGTGATTGGCCCTTGAGAGACCATGCTTTGCAATGTTGTGGGGGTGTTTGATGATGTTGCCATTGCTTGCGTGTTTGTCATTTGTGATAATAAGTTTTGAGCGTTTGGCAAAATGTTTTGATTCATGGTTGGGATAGCGGTTTGATTGATGCTTGGTAGGGGAGGCAACCCCAAGCCAAGGAGTGATGTGGATGATAATGATAGTGGTGGGATAGGTGGAAATGTGAGGGGGGTGAATCCTTGCGAGAGCGTTGTGGTGTTAAAAATGCCCCCTGGTCCGAATATGTCTCCCTCTTTTTGTGAATTCGTGAGAAGAGGTGTTTGTGATGCTCCATGAAATGATGTTGATGATAGGTCATAATGTAAATTGAGAGGAACATTTTGGTGTAATGAATTTTGGAGGGTGTTTTGTTCCACTATGGTGTTTGCGTCCAAGTTTTGGTTATTCACAAGGGGATGTGATTGAAGTTCATTGAGAAATGTGTTTCCCTTGTTTTCATTTGGTTGAGTTGGAGCAATCGATGTCGTGATTTTTGGAATGATTTGCGTGACGTTTAGGGATGGAGGTGTAGATGAAATGGGGATGGTGGATGAGATTGGTGGAAAAGATGTCTCCACTATAGTGCTCATATCAAAATCCGAAGGCAACTTGGCCCCTTGCTTTGCTAGTTCAAGCATGTATAACGAAGGGTTAAGTCTCATCATGATGTTGATGATTCTATGGTTATCTGGATTTTGGAGCATTTCAGTTATTTCTTCGCGAGACATTCCAAAGGTGAGGTCTTCCCCTTGATTTTCTTCTTGTGGGTTTTGTGATGATGAGGGGACCAATGGATTGCTTGATTCTGCAAGATTCATTTCTGCATTTGTTTGGCTAAGGTCACTTGAAGCGGTAGTTTCTTTGTGGGCTTCCATACTCTTCTTGTATTGAGATCTCGTTAGAACCATAAAACAAGGATCAATCTTCGGAAATATGGGAGATGAATCTCTTGATTCCTTGGATTTAATCTCTATTTTATGTCCCAAAGTGAAAGTTTTTAGGATGCCTTTTAGGATCAAACGTGATGATGATATGATGGTGATGTTTCAAAGATGGATGTTATGGATGTTTTTTTACTTTTGATAAATCTTGAATGAAATGCTAGGGCTTTGGATTTTTTGATTGGTTTGATGTTTTGGATTTTTGAGACTTTGTCCTTGATCTTGATATGGATTTTGATTTTGGATTTTGAACAAAAAGACCCTAAGATGTTTGATAATGATCTAAAGGATAGTTGTGTTCAAAGGATGATGATTTGGATATGTGTGAGGAGAAGGATACATCTACCCACACCTACCCAAATAGGATGATTGTTTCTCTAAGTATATGAGAAGGATTCATCTACATACACTAAGCTAGACAAGATGATTTGGATGACTTTGACTAAAGATATGCAAAAGGATGCATTCACACACTCCTAGCCAAAGGTGTTTTGATAAATGTTTTCAAGGACTTGATCTCAATGAGTTTGAATGATTGCTTGATTTTGTCATAAAGCCTAGCATTTCAAGGATGATTTCAAGGTTTTAATCAAAAGTTGATTTGTGAGATGGATGTTTGGATGTTTTGAAAGATGGATGAAAGAGGTTTGATTTTGTTTTGATCCCTAGATGAACCTAAAAAAAGACCACTTTGTACTTTCCAAGACCTAGGTATTGAAGAGCATGCATATGCTTTCTAAAGACCTTTGTTAACCAAGGAATGATTTGACCATTTTGGATTTCCAATCAATGATTTTTGCTTTTGGTATTTGGAGTCTTCAACACACATGAAAGTTCATTTTGCTTAGTCTTTGCTTAATGGATTTATTTTACCAAAAACACTCTCTTTGATTAAAGTTTCAAACTAAGATGTACCAATGTCTTAATTTCTTTAAACCCCACAAGATATTTTATGTGGAAATTCAACGAACTTAAGGCAAGGGTTTTTCTATTGTTTACTCAAGAAGACAAATTGAGATATAATCCAATGCTTAGGAACCTCTACGAATGTGAATCCGCAGGGAAAGCAGTAACATATGGATTGAGTCAATGATATTTGTCTTAAAGAGGGTTTGAAATTTTGAGAACCATGTTGAATGTTCGTTTGCAAAATGTTTTCGAATACACACTGTGTTTTCAAACAAAGAATAATTACAAGCCCTATGGATGTGATAGACAATGTTTGTTGAGTCCCCACTTGGACAAGTCCAGCTACGCCTACTTTTAGCGGATGGTTAGATGCTTGACTAACTCCCTCCAGCACTCACTTATCGGGGCAATAGCATCAACACCCATGAAACTCCATGGCATGCTTTCCATCTCTAAAAGCCGTAAAATTGTGGCGGCTTGAGCAGCGTTCTTACCAACAAACAGTTAAGTTTTGGCAGATTCTTATGTAGGTTCTAGCAATGAGGACTTTCCGTTCGTGGGAGTTGACTAGCGTGTGAGTCCCCTTCGGATCCATCTTGCCAGACCCATGGCGACAGTTATAGCGTTTAGCAAAAATCCTCATTTATATCGACTGAAATACTCTTAGCTTTAAGTGTTAGGATTTGAGTGATAAACTTGGTGATACTTACAAAGGCGGGCCCTCTAAGATAAACAAAAAGCGACAAAAGCACAATCAATGTAACTACATTCGATCTTTGATAGCACAGAGAGCGAGAATGTCTGCTTGAAAAATGCCTACTCACACTTTCACTTTGGGTGTTCAATTTTAAACCCGAAATGAAGTGTTTTAAAGCAATAAAATGTATTTTGAGTGTTTCTCTTGCACCCTAGATCGCACGAAGCGCAAGGGGAGAGGATACGCACTCAAAAGACAAAATAACACAATCAAGCACTTGTTCGTTTTAGCCTCAAAGCAATGATGACTTCATTTTAAGCACCAAAATCAAGTGTGAAGTTTGCCTTGTTCAATTTTAAACCAAAACGAAATCTAGTAAGTTTGTTCTAAGGTTCGTTTTAAGCCCTTTGCAATGAAAATGAAATTGTTCGTTTTAGCCCCAATTGAAAACTAATGTTCTAAAACGAAAAGGAAAACAATTTCGTGAAGTGTTGATCAAACACTTAAAGTGTTAAAAAACACATTGTGTTTTCAAAGAAAAGAAAAAATCTTTCCCTCCTTTCGTTTTCGTTTTGTGAAGTAGTTTTGATCAAAGTGTTAAAAAACACATTGTGTTTTCAAACAAAAATCCTCCTCCTCTTTTGCTTTGCAAGGTTTTCGCCTTCGTTGTTTTTGTACCTTCGCTTGTACCTTCGTTTGCTTTTGTACCTTACCTACAAAAGATTTAAAAAATTTAGATACAAGTGATATACATAAGAGATGTCAATCATTTAGAAAAAAATTTCTTAAAGAAAGTATTAAATTGACAAAGCTCCTAAGTTCTTATTTGTGCCCATTTTTGTAAAATTTGATTTTGAGACTTCCACATTTAAAAAGCTATGAAGGAATGATTTATTTTAAAATTTCCAATCGAAAGCAAGTTGTCCTAAAATAGAAAATGAAATCAAGAAACGGATATCTCAAATTTTCCCAATAAGCATTAAAAAATGCTTTTCAAGGTTTTAAGTTTAATATTCAAGGCCTAAATTAAGAAAGTTTCTCTAAAGATTGTTCCTTTTGCTTCGAATAAATGGAGACTATAGGCTATTTCAATAAGCATTTAAAAAATGCTTTTGTGAATTTTAAATTTTTAATGTCCGATTTTCTTCATTCTCCAATCTCTCTTGCCTTCGCTTGAGCCCAATGTCCCATTTCAATGCCAACCCTCTTTATGCCCAACTTCCCCATAAAATCTTTAAATTTGTCAAGATAAGAAAATGATTTTGTGAGAAATGAAGATCTGCAGATATCCCTTTGAATATGTAATGTTCAATTCCAATCTACAATAAATCTTTGCATGGATTTGATCCCCCAACGCCAAGTCTAGTTATGGAAAGTCTCGTAACCCAAAACATTTTTGATGTCGCTCTTTAAAAACCAATTTTTCTCTTGAGATCTGCATTGTCCTTTTTTACAAATACATCATCGGCTCTACAAATTAGATGGTCAGAAAGTAAATAGACTGCATAAATAAATTAATACAAAGCTTGTTTAAATATAAAATACTGTGATTAAAGACTTCATACCACCGATTCCCATGAAGAACAGACCTTACAATGTGACCGGTTGACAAGACCTTCAGATTTGACTACCCCATAAATATATCCTACATACGTCAATGAGATGTGACGCTGAGAAAAGCTTTGACGACCAGTAGCAAGGGTGTGATGAGTACTCAACCAGAATCAGATCTTACAAGTCGCCTATTAAAGACTCATCTGATTTAATATTTGATTGGACGAGTATATCTGATAAATTGCGCAGACCGAGCCAAGCACATAGAGGCGAAAAATAGATGTTTTGAATGTACAATATCATTCTTTGAGTTCACTGTTCATACGGCATAACAGGCCATGCGCGGGTTTGCAAAACAAAAGACTTTGAATCCTCTAAGAAAGTGCAACTGTCCCGTGTAAATGTAAACTCCCCGACTATTCTAACATCCTCCCTACCTGGCCCCCTACTATTTCGGCGACGGTTGAGGTAGCTGGGAGTAGAATTCGATTTCTAAGACATAGGCATTAATGCGAATGATGAGGATGCAGGCGACATGAAGAAACAGTTGAATGGAAAGCTTTAGGTGTGTAGAACAGATTCATTGGATTCGGTTCAACACTTAAGGTGGCAGAGATGATGAGATGAGTCCAGAATAGTGCAGGCTTCGTGATTGACAGATGGTAAAGATCGACACAGTAAAGTTCAGACTATAAAAAATGCTCGAAAAAAGAAAGTATTGGCTGGCTGCCACTACATCAGTAAATGTACCTTAGTCTTGTTCAAATTTTTTTATCTCTCCCATCCACTAAATGCACATACGTTTAAATAAAATAACGGAGCTTTCACCTTTATCTAACGCCTTTCTCATCTTGAATTTTGCTATTGCCAATTACATTTATTGAAAGATCTGCATATGTTAGCATAATGCACAGAGGATTGATTTATTAAGGACTGACTTCCCCAAACGGACTTTTGTTAAGAAAGGACAAGCTCAGAATTGCATACTTTCCCAAAGGCACGTACTCAGACCACCTATAATCACTAAAATGTTCAGAGGCAGTAAAAGACACATCATTTATTCAATTTTGAACATTCCCTATGATGTAGTGAGGGCACATTCATGTCCCTAGATCTACGTATCTCAACATGAATCATGCACCCTGTCATATGCAAATCTGAACACTGCATAAAGCTAAGGAAGAAAACAGAGTTATTCTATGAAGAAACTTCATTTTGATGATGAAATAACTTGAAGAACTAAAGCGTGAAAGCTCTTGGCTATGCCCTCCTTCTAGCGCCAAATGTAGGCATCCCTTTAAATCTGCAAAAACTAAACTCACATAGGGGTTAGCACTTCCAAATTTAACAAAATACCTCTATGAAATACCTTGTAAAATGTTTAAAACATGCAACAAAAAGATGAAAGCAAGCTACAAGCATCATGAAAACAATTACAAGTTACCTATTCCATAGTTGGATTGGTGTCACATGTGCTAGTGACCCTTTCCCAATCCTTGACCAAAGCTCAAATTGATAAAATGCCAATGGAGATGATGGAGTGAAATGATGAACAAGATCAAATCTCAAAGAGAGTAACCTTGCATGAAATTGTGAAGATTGTGAAGGATTTGCTTGAGGATGATGCTTGTATTTAAAGATTTTCAAAATGTTGAATGTTGAAGAGGGACCAATGTGGGATCAAAATCAAGCCAATGAATTGAGGACACTTGTCATCATGTGATTAGTTGATGTGTGTGCAAGATTTGGGAAGAGTGCCCAAGAGGGGGAAATTTTGAATTCAAATTTGCAATAAATGTTGAGAGGGGACAAGGAAAAGCAGCAATAAATGCCTGTTTGACTTGTCATGTTGAGGAAAATGATTGTTTAATAAATCAATAAAATTGATTTATTGTGCAAGAATGGATAGATCTAGATAATGCAAGTGGGATGGGATTAGCATTATTAGATTAGGATTAGATTAATTTAATGATGATTATGCTGATTTAATGCTGATTAACTGATTTGACTTTTTGGACTTTGGAAAATGATTTAGATTTGATTTAAATGGCTTTTTAATTTAAATAACCTTAGGCAATGAGATTATTTAAATGGATGAAGGTGATGAATGGATCTAATGCAAATGTCTAGTTTAATTGATAAATGATCCTGATCGAATGCATAATGTAAAATTTGCATGTCTACACCATCCATCAGTTTTGATTTCTTCTTCCTCACTTTCCAATTGTTCAGTCTCCTTGATTCTACACTACCATACTTGCACCATGCATTTGTCAGATTCTCTCTTTTTGTGCATAATTCCTCCTCCAATTCTCTTTATCAATTCCAAATTCCCACCAATCTGTATTGTGGAATGCTGAAAAAACATATTCATCAATTTTATCCTCTTCAGGTAACCCATGCATTACCTTCTACTCTGGTAACGCTACATCCACATGTTCAACATCACCCTTAGGTACAATACTATACTCCTCCTTTTGTATGCCTTCTAAAAGACATAACTCTACTGCAAGCTTCTCTCTTGCTTTTCTGTCCTTATCCTCGTGTATGAGGATTTCTTCTTCTTCGATGCCACAAACTTGACATCTTGCTACAACCTCTTTGTTTCCTGCAAACAAAACAAACTCAACATGTTCATGGGACTTATCTTCTCCCACATGTATCTCCTCCATTCCCTTATCACACTCATCAGTTGCTTTCCCTTCCAAGAATATATCTATCTTCCTTATCTCCTCTTTGAGTAGGATATATTCTTCATCTTCCCTAAATTCTTTATCAAATAAGGGACCTTTAAATATCTTCATATTTGGAACAATATTTTCTTTACACAATTCCGCAACTAATCTTCTCTTGGCCCCATCTTCAATTCTTTCTTCACATTGTATGCTTCCTTCTCTCATCATCTGCAAGGTCTTATTATCAACCTTCTTCACAACTTCAAACGAATCATCATGAGACCAATTTGTCTCCATGGGTACCTCCTTTATGGAAACTTTATGTCCCTTCATTCCCAAGCTTTCCTCAAGGGAATCTAATTTCACTTCAATCTCTTTCATCTCTGCAATCAACTTCTTTTCTCTCGTATTTTCCCAATACTCTTCCCAAAATGGGATTATCACTAGTCTCCTCATGACCCATCTGGTCCTCTTATTTGAAGACATCTTCAAGAACTCACAAGTCCTTCTGCAGTTACAAGTCCTCCTTACAACAATTTCTCCCTCTCTATTAGGGTATCAATCCTTTGTAGTCACTGGTCCTTCTTGTAACAAATTTCTTTAGGATTCAATCCCTCTATAGTTGCAAGTCTCTTCTCACCTACATCAATCTCTTCTAGAACTCAAATCCTCTATAGTTACAGGTACTCCTTGTCACAATACCTCACTCACACAACTATCCTCTACCAAACAAAGATCTTGGAAGATGCTTCCTCTACCCACTTTCTCTTAGTGGAGGAAATCTACACCTTCTACCCAAATTTATCTTTGCTGGAGGATAGCATTTATAGACCCTCTTTCATGCCTGCAACATTCATTCTTTCCACAACTCTTCTCAACTCTTCACCTGCAGGTCTTCTGGCTTCAACCCACACTCACAGGTCTTGCTGCAACTGCCTCACATTCGATGCTCTATTACAGACTTAGGACAACCTGCTCTAATACCAATTGGTGCAGTCGAGATTGGAGGGCCTTGTTAGGCTGTCATAATCTCATAGCCAATTCACAACACACAATAAGATCAACACAAGTTTACACACAAAAACTGCACAATAAATATTTATTTATTACTGAGAAGACATTACATCATTACAAGCCATCAATGGATGATTACAAAATGTCTGCTAACATGTAGATCAAAACCTCACCTACAATCCTTCTTCTCACATGCTCTGGCCTACACTCTTTGGCTTGCTTACTCTGGCACACAGTTCTAGCACCCTTATTCTATCACCCAACTCGACACCTTTCTTCCTTCTTGCTGGCTTCCCGCTCTTATCATTCACCACCTCTTTATACTTTTGTTCATCCTTTAGGTTGGACTTTCTGTTTCTCTCTCCATATCATAGTTTCCATCATACATTTACCTCGCTATCAAGAGCTTCATCCAGTTGTCCAATCAACATCCAAGATCTCCAAGTGGTTACATCATAATTAATAGCTCTATCGAGTTGTCCAATGAACATGCACAACAACAATGTGGAATATGCCTAATATTGTGTTTCCAGGTGTCGTGATCCAACTCATCATTGTCCACTATGTTGACCCTTCATCTCAATCATTCATCTCAAGCTATCACCATATCTTTCATCTCATCATCCTATCAGAGAGACTTGAAATAATCTTCCGCCGATACACCTGCTTCTCGCCGATGTTCATCATACACTCTGTCCATCGTTCCATCGATGAGACTCAAGCTTGACTCCTGTCGACGCACTAGTGTCCTTCCAACGATATCCTCGTCACCATTCATAATTTGCAACAAGGACATGAGAATTACCAATCATCCTATTGCCATCTGCAAATTGTCAATACACATCATTACATTCCATCTCTTGGTCACCTTCCTGTCAGTTCCACCATGGTCATCTTCATTGTCAGTTCCTGCCACGTGTCATCTTTTCATTCACTTCTTGATTGCACGTTATCCTTACCTTGTCGGGTCCCTCAGCTGACATCACACTCCTATCGCACTATTGTTGGGACTAACTCTATAGTCCAGGCGATATCATATTGTCTCACCGATCATTGTTTGTCAGCCCATCGGAGGGACTTCCTCCATTGTCACTTCGAAACGCTCCACTCACCCTAATATCACCCCATCACTGGGACAAAGATTGATGTCCCGCCAATACCACATACTCATGCCGATGAACTCGTTACACTCTATCACCATTGGGTCATCGCTGGGACACCAAATGTCATCTTGTTGATACATTAGTCTCCCACTAATGTAACTCCACCGTGACCTTATCACTACCAACACCATCGTTTTGTCGCTGGAACGGGTAGACACCTCTTGCTGATAAGCCAAAGTTCTGCTAACGAGGGAGCAATGTCGGACAAAGGGGGTTGGAGCATGATGCTCCTACATCATCTTGTCAAAATCGGGGACCCCATTTACTTTTCATACTTTTCCTCATTTTTATGCTTTACTTTTCAAATCAATTTGATTTTTCACATGTAATTATACTTTGGGTGGGTAAAAATGTCAAAAAGAATGAAGAATTAAATTTAAAGGGTTTTTTATCTATTACAATTTGTAAATTGGACCCAAACTCTATTTTTAACTTACAAACCAGATCCGAGATATAGTTTGTAACTCCACCTTATGCATAATTTTTTTTATGTGTTTCTATTTTTGATCTACCTCTTCATTTTCCTATTATTTTTTATTTTATTTTAGTGATTCATCTACTCTTTTTGAGCTACAAAAATTTGTATTTTGGTAATTTTCTTATGTCTGGACTATTTTTTCTTTTTAAGGTTAGTTTGCATCATTTTTGTGCTAGTTTCCTCTTTGTTTCCCCTTTTGGGTATGGTTTCATTGTAGCTCCAAAGTTTGTTGAAGTTATTTAGGGATCTTGGTGGATTTAATAATCAAATATAGTTGAAATTTAGTGAGTTTATTGATTCTTTTCATTTCTTTGGTTTCTTTTTGTGATTCTCAAAAAATAATTTTGGGAGTTTTATGTTATTTGTTGAAACCCTAGTTTTAGTCAAGAATCCCAAATGTTCTAAAAGTATGCAAGTTTTTTATAAAATCCAAGTAGAGTTTGAAGTTTGGTTGCAATCTAGATTCATAAATCCTTTTATAATTTATAATTTTTTTCAAACTAGAATTAGAGTCTAAAGTCTATGCATTAGTCACAATCCTTTTGCAACTTGTAATTTCTATCAAATAACAACTAGAGTTTGAAATCTACTTTTATTTAAAATAACACATTCACATTGTGGTTTTCAAACTATTGAAATTGGAAATCCAAGCCCAAAGCTTAGTTTATATTTTGTAACTTTTTAATAAAACTTGAAACTTTCTCATTTTGTCCTATTTTTTTAATTAGGGAAAGGGATTTTTTTTTACCATACTAACCTATTAACTATGTGCAATTAAAATATTTAAAATGGATTCTTTATTAACTATTGTAGCATTTCAAATTGTTACCCTTGACAATTTCACACTAGGTTTAGCTCCCCCTATGTGCTTGGACCCATGTGTGCTCTTAAATTACCTGTTTTATGATCATATTTAGAAATTTAGAGTTAAATTGGGAATTATCAATTAATGTATACTTAATGACACAAAAGCCACAAAATAGGTCTATAATAGGGTGCTAACACCCTTTTCTAGCCTATTTTCACCCTAATTTAAATATTTCATCATCAAAATTTTAATAGGTGTCAATAATTAATCTTGTGGAAAATTAAAAAATACATTTAAATACAACTCTTTTTCACTATTTCAAATCCTAAGCAATCCTAGAATTTTGAACTGACAATTGAGCATACTAAAAGTAGTCAAGATTAGAATTAGTAGGATTATTGCAACACTGTTTTAGTTGTATCATGTTAGCAATGCATCAAGTTTTCATGTGAGTTTATTCACGTTTCATGTCCATTTTTTTTTTATCACTAACACTTGTAAGATTTCAGATCAAACATCCAATTCTTCTTGAAGGTGATGAGTACAATGACTTCAGTGTATCAAGGAATGTAGATCTGAGTGGTAAGTTGCAACACCTGTCAATTTATCATTCTTTTATCTATTTTCCTTTTCCCTAGAACCTAGGGTAAGCACTCTTTTACATCATTATAGTTGTTTTGGAGATAGAACTACAAAAACTAGGTTTGTCTTATGCAATACCCCCATATGACACAAACCTTTCTCTCCTCTCTTGTGTACAAGTTATAAATTTGAAGCGAGTTTGGGAAAGGATTGACGACCTAGTTTCTCAATGAAACATTCAATCCTCACATATCAATGAATTGGGGAAAGTGGAATTAATAAATAACAAATGAAGTTATGACATTGAGTGCAAAAAGGAAGAACCTACAAACAATGGCCAACTAAGATCTTACTTTTGATTTCGAAGGTTTGCACTTCTAGTTTTGGGGTGCTAGTGCCATTGTCCAACCAACTCAAGCTCATATTTTTATGTTAGGTTCCTTTGTTTCTACATTCTACTCAAATTCTGTAATTGGTTTTTGTGTTTCTATTATGTACTTCTTTGAATCATAACAATTCATTTTAGTTGCATGGTAAATTGAGGTACACATTTATATTCTCAAATTTAGTCAATTATCAATCAATCAATAAATTAATCCCCAAAAGAAAGAATCTAAACCTTGATCCACCATTCGATCTCTTCCATAACATTTAGTATCCAAGTGGGTGTTTGTGATCATTTTTTGTTCCTTCCATTGTGATATAGGAGAAGGTGTGATTCAGACCTTAGATCCCTTTTTCCTACATCACATTTTGGTGAACCTATTTTTTTTTGCACTTTAAAAACCTTTTGAAATATTAATTAAGTCATGTTAAGGTTTAAATACAATCTAAGGGTTTGAATTTGTCATTTATGAATTCATATTTTGTTGAAATGCATTAAAAGAGAAAAGTTTTGTATTATCTTTGACATTTCGAAAGATAAAGAAGTTTCAATTTCTAGAGTTTTCAAAGTAGGTTTAGTTATTTATTGCATATTAAAATTTTAAAATTTCCTTTTGAACATATTGCATCACCTCAAAAATCTAAAATTGTATACATAATTTGTATTAAACATAGAAAAATTGGGATTTTGTGCATTTCTAGAAATATGTCTGTTGCTAGAACTAAACCTCTACAAATTAGGATCCTCAAACACTAGCTCATTTCTAGATTTTAAAATTAACCAAAAATCACATCTCTAGTCTAGGGCACAAGTTCCCTTGTCCAGTCAACTTTAGACAAAAATTGGATTAGAGATTTGTCTCTATGATTCCTGGGCATATCTATGTTCTATGTCTAAAAATTGTTTCAATTTATGCGATTGTGATTTTATTTCCCTTCATTATATGAGCACTTAAGTGTTTTAAATATCATAATAATTTTATAAGCTTCACGACTTAGTGTCCCATAGATAATACTCCCATGAGATATAGTTTCAGGCTTATATCTTCTTGTGTTATAATCATAACTGGTTTTGAGCCTATGTTGTATAACTCTTTCACTCAAGGTGTTATGGGTGATCCCATAATAGTGGTTTACAATTTTTGGCCAAACTGGACACTGAAATTATTATTTTTAACTAAATCTTCACATTCGGGCACCTATAGCGGCTAAACTATGAGGAATTTGAAGATGGTGCAAACTAGAGTCTCATCAAATTTTGTCTGTAGATTCTAAAAATATTTTTTTCAAAATTTTTGGAATCAAATTGCACTCCGTATAACGCATAACTTTTTTTCCATGAAGGATAAAATTCTAATTCTTTCAAATTTAAATTTGTAACTCTGATATCTAGTGCTTCCACTTGGTTAGATAGTTTTTTATTGAATATTTTTTCTTTAATCAAGTTTTAAAATCAAACGAATTACAATTTAGACACAGCGCGACTGTATAACGCGTAACTTTTTTTGTATATGTCAAAATTTAATTTAATTTTTTTTGTTGGATCAAGGACTTCAATATCTGGTGCACTCATATTTTTCAATTTTTTTTTTGATAATCTTCTATTTTTCCACATGTGAAGAACAAAGAAATTCATTTTAGATGAAAAACCTATGTTTAATAAAACTTAAAAACAAATACATAACAAAACCAAAACATATTAAAATTATATTCATTGGATAGCTTGTTCTGAGGAATACCATAATCATTTGAAATAAATTTTAAATGAATTCATTTGATCCCCAAAAATCTAAATCAAAAGCGATTTTTTATCAGCATTTTGATAGGTGTAAAGGAGACGCATTTATAGGTATGGTTTAAAACTAGCGAGGTTCTATCAAGGGGTTTGATCTAAGGTGATTTGATCAAACCCTCTTCAATTGGAATCCTTAAAATGGAACTTTTTAAGGCTTAAATCATTATATTTTCTAAAAATATGTGATTTTAGCTAAAATTTGTTCCTCTCAGGAATTGTAAACCACTATTATGACAGCACCTTTATATCTACTTAATCCATCTTTGATTCCCTTCCTAACCAAACATTACCTATGTTTTCATTAGAACCTAACATTTATGTGTACTTGGAGGTTGTTGTTACCCATGTCCCTAAAGAAAAACTAAAACAATTAGATAAAGACCTATAAGGGATTCAATAATTCTTAAGTACT
The DNA here is from genome assembly GCA_007258455.2 of Sequoia sempervirens. Taxonomy (NCBI): domain Eukaryota; kingdom Viridiplantae; phylum Streptophyta; class Pinopsida; order Cupressales; family Cupressaceae; genus Sequoia; species Sequoia sempervirens. Next base: position 427,358,312 of record VDFB02075321.1, on the reverse strand, counting down.
AAACCTTTGGCTGAAAAAATACTTCCTCTTTTAGATAATCTTAGGAATTTGATGATCAATGTTTCACAAGGATAGAAGTGTTGCATAGTCTAGCCCATATAGTAGATGCAAACATTTCTAAAACAAATTAGGAAAATAAGTTTTCTCTCCTACAACTATGTCTTCTACTCCCACCTTTACCCCTTGAAACATAGTGGAATAGGTGAGGTAGGTTTTGAATGGGGGTAATGTACCTATTTCCATACTTTTATTAGGAAAAAGAGATCCCCTAAGGCAATATTGACTTTCAACCCTTAGGTGAGTCAATATTAATGAAGATCTTGTTGCTTTCCTTATGATTGAGGATGGGTAAATCATCCTGAAATGCACTTTTGGGAGATAAATGAAAATACCAAATGAATGAAATTATGCAATATAAAACATGAATAATCAATTTAAAACCTTAATCTACTAGAATCAACAAAGTTCTGAAAGATCTGAGATGAGTATAAATCAATGCACCTGTCACCAAAAGTCTCTATTGAGTGTCCTCCTAGGACAAGTTCTCCCTAGGGAAAATGAGTCTTTGTAGGGATTTTCTGCTCAACTTTTAGGGTCCCCTGGAGGTGGATCTAATCTTCTTTTTTCCCTAGGTTTCTCTGCCAAAAAGTTAGAAATAAATTCAGGATCTAAGTTTCCATATCTTGACAACTTTGATGACAACTTTGAAAACTTTGTAAAATTTCACTTTTGATCCAATTTCAATCCTTCTTCACCTAAAAATCTACAAACACATAAGAGAGAAAAATTATTTGTTTTTGGTGAATAGGGGTTTTCCATGGTCAAACCCTAGTTTGGTAACTAAACCTTGAAATGAAATAATAAGGGTGAACCCACAAAAGTGGTTTACAATTGGAGTGAGGAAGGAAAAGTTGAAAAAAAATGACCCCATGCTAAATTTTTTTTTTTGGGTTCGAGCGAACTAACAGGTTTGAACAAACCAAAAGAGGGTTCGCTAGAACCAAGGTTGAAGTGAACCAATTCAAAGTAAGTTCCCACCAACCTGCCAAAAAAATACTGAAAACCCCTTTTTGAAAGGGGGTTTGCTCCAACCCCCTGGTTCGAGCGAACCCCCCTTTTCCCACCTTTATGCTCTCTGGCACAAAAAAAAGAAGAATTTTTTCCCTTTGAAGCTTGGGTTGATCATGAAAATGGAGGACACTTCACAAATCCAACTAGAATCAGGTAGTCCTTGGAACGAGCTATCCAATGACTATAGTTTTAATATGTTTTGGTTTTATTATGTATTTTTTTTAGTTTTATTAAACATAGGTTTTCACTGAAAATCAAGCTCTTTGTTTTGCACATGTGGAAAAATAGCATATTATCATTTTTTTTTGAAAAATATGAGTGCACCGGATATTGAAGTCCTTGATCCAACAAAAAATAAATAAATTTTGATGTACATACTAAAAAAGTTACGCATTATAGGGTCCGCCTATGTCTGAATTCTAATTGGTTTGACTTTGAAACTTGATTAAAAAAAAATTCAATAAAAAACTATTTAACCAATTGGAAGCACTAGATATCAGAGTTAAAAATCTAAATTCGAAAGAATTAGAATTTTATCCTTCATGGAAAAAAAGTTATGCGTTATACGGTGAGCGTCACTCCTTAAAAATGTTGTTTTCTAAAAAAAACTAGTTTTCAAAGGAGATGGAAAAAAAAGTGCAATCTGATTCCAATTTTTTTTTAAAAAAATATATTTAGAATCTACAGACAAAATCTCACAAATCACTAGTTTGTATCATCTTCAAATTCCTCACGGTTTAGCCACTATAGGTGCACGAAAGTGAAGATTTAGTTAGAAAAATATATTTCAGTGTCCAGTTTGGCCAAAAATTGTAAACCAGTATTGTGGGATCACCCATGACAAAGAGAAGGAATGATGAATGAAAAATAGCTTGTTGCAACTCACTCAACCCTTGAATAAAACCCTTAGAGGACTGAATTTTAACACATCTCTCCAAGGTCTTAATCTTGCATGAAATGGCTTGATTGGATGCTTGATTTGATAGCTTGAATCTTGACTTGAATGCGTGAAACCTACATCACAATGTTAGCTCCAAAAAAATGCATGAACACACATAAATCTTGACATCATGATAGGATCTTGAATGCTACTATAGATGATTAAAAAATATGCTCTTTAATGCTCTTGACAATAATATTTTCTCATGTGAAAGTTTCCCTCTTTTTAGATGTTTTGAATTGATGAAATAACTATGTATTTATAGATGATTTTCTAATTTCTCGAAAATTAAAATTCAAAAGCTGACAATTGCAACTTGAATTTGAATCATAAAAATGCTACCAAAAACATATAAAAAATTGGGGTCCTAAACTTAAGGGGGACCCACTCACCCTTGGGCGAATGGGTCCTAGGCCCTAAACCTAGGACTCACCAATTTCAAGGAAATTTAATTAATGTTTGCAATTGTTTAATACAAGTTTCCCTTTCAAAAAACATGTTTAATTAGGCTTTTAAATGCATAGTTGGGCCACTTAGAGGCTTAATTAAGTCCAATTAATTAAGGGACCCAAACATAGTGCAAAAATGTAAAGGTGTAAATTTTTCAACGCTACACCCCTCCATTCGTAGCATCAACCACATAATATAGTAATGGTCTAAACACAAGTTTAGGGTTTTATTGTGGGAATCCTTATAGCTTTGTTTCTTCACCTATAATAACTAGTATGTTAAACACTTGTGGGTGCTGTCACAATAGTGGTTTACAATTCCTGAGAGGAACTGATTTTAGCTGAAATCACATATTTTTAGAAAATATAATGATTTAAGCCTTAAAAATTTCCATTTTAAGGATTCCAATTGAAGAGGGTTTGATCAAATCACCTTAGATCAAACCCCCTTGGATAGAACCTCGCTAGTTTTAAAACATACCTATAAATGCATCTCCTTTACACCTATCAAAATGCTGATAAAAAATCACTTTTGATTTAGCTTTTGGGGGATCAAATGAATTCATTTAAAATTTATTTCAAATGATTATGGTATTCCTCAGAACAAGCTATCCAATGAATATAATTTTAATATGTTTTGGTTTTGTTATGTATTTCTTTTTTAAGTTTTATTAAACATAGGTTTTTCATCGAAAATGAGTTTCTTTTTTCTTCACATGTGGAAAAATAGAAGATTATCAAAAAAATAAAATTAAAAATATGAGTGCACCAGATATTAAAGTCCTTAATCCAACAAAAGAAATTAAATTAAATTTTGACATATACAAAAAAAGTTACGCGTTATACGGTCGCATTGTGTCTGAATTGTAATTACTTTGACTTGAAACTTGATTAAGGAAAAAATATTCAATAAAAAACTATCTAACCAAGTGGAAGCACTAGATATGAGAGTTAAAAATATAAATTTGAAAGAATTATAATTTTATCCTTCATGGAAAAAAGTTATGCATTATATGGTGTGCGTCACTTTTTAAAAATGTTGTTTTCTGAAAAAAATCAATTTTCATGGGAGATGGAAAAAGAAGTGCAATTTGATTCCAAAATTTTTGAAAAAAATATTTTAAAAATCTACAGACAAGATTTGATGAGACTCTAGTTTGCACCATCTTTAAATTCCTCACGGTTTAGCCGCTATAGGTTCCCGAATGTGAAGATTTAGTTAAAAATAATAATTTCAGTGTCTAGTTTGGCCAAAAATTGTAAACCACTATTATGGGATCACCCTTGTTATAAATATGCAAAACTATTGAAAGTATGTATAGGCTGGTGTTGTGATTAATTTCAACAAGATTGTGTTGTCATTTATGTCAACTGTATGTGTTGAGGAAGGTTGATGTTGAAGATGAATAGTTGGTGTTGTCTATGCTTTGATTTGTTGCATTATATTGTCATTAGTTAAGCTACTGGTGTTAACCTCTAGTGTTAATTTGATAAGATTCTATCTATGGATGTAGTAGTGATGCATTATATTTGGTGCTTGGTTTCCAAGTTCTTTTGAGAAAATTTGATAAAAGGAGGAAACAAAGTGTTGCAATGCTATTTTGGGTTATTGAGAGATGTTCTAGTTTAGCTCCACATTTCTTCCAGGTTGAAGATCTTCCTATGCGATTTAGATGTGTTGGTGAGAGGTGATTAGAGATGTTATATTCAAGAGATGGTATGCTAGATCATCGTACAGTAGAATTTGTATTCACCAATGTGTGACTGTGCATTACACAGGTGTCTGGTTGAAATGTTTTTGCTTCACATTTCTCCACAATTATGCTTAAGGTCTTGTGATTATGAAGGAGTTTTTATGGTGTTTGTAGTTTACCTCAGTCAAGAGGATTTGAATTTTGGTGCGTCAAAAGATAGTTTTTCAAGTAACAGTGTATGGAAGAGCTATCTGAGTGTACTAGGTTTGTATATTCTTCAGGTCCATAAGTTATTGTGAAGGAGTTCATTGGATTTTAGGATGTTTTAGGAATAATCTAGATCATTTTCAAGCTCATTGTGTGGTTCAAAAGTCATCTTTCAGTTTGAGGAAGCGTGTACTTCAAAGTTTAATGGTGTTTTCACGGGTAATGACCGACCTGGTGTTTACACTACATGTGAAGGATAAATATTGTTTGTGGTAGCATATGGTTGAGTATTTTTGTTGATTTGGGTCCTAATTAAGTTTTGATGTGTTCCACATTCACTTCTACCCATCACAAAAGTTTTTTGGCACCAACCTAATTTGAATTTGCATGTTTGAGGTGCATTGCTAACCTTGGAAAGGGTTTCAAGGTTGAGGAAAGTATAAGTATGAGTTGAATTTTTGAAGGATGTTAAGATAGATGAAAGTGTGAAGTGTGTGATGTGAATGGTGTGAATTGTAGAGTTGTAAAGTATGAAATTGATCAGAGCAATGTGAGCTTTCAAGTGTTGGACTACTGGATGCAGTGAGTAGAAGGTGTCTACAATCATTCAAATAGACTATGAAGCTATTGGAGCTATCGTGTTGGAATATATATTGCATTGAGATCATTTCTCTGTGTAAAATTTCTTCTCTATCTTATTTTTCTATTTCGGTAGTGAGCCTTGGCTATGAGCCTTTCAGGGCAGTGTGCCCCTTCTAGTAGTGAGCCTTTATAATCAATTTTGAATTTACTTATATTGTGAGCTAATCCTCACTATGGTTTTTCGCTCCTTTGGTTTTCCATGTAAATCTAGTGTTCTCTTGTGCATGGTGTTAAAGTTGTTTTAGTTTTTGTTATTTGCTTTTCATGTTAATTCATCATAACAGATTAAGGGTTTAATGAATGCATGTGGATCTAAATGTCAATGAGGGTTTTGATGTTTTTATAAGATACAAATGATTCAACCCCCTCTCAATTGTCTTGTTCATTCAATAAAAATAATAACACACCAATCATCCATAGTAGTTCACCATATTCAACACATTCTCAAAATATGTCACCAAATGATCTTGTGATAAACCAATTGTCACAAAACATTTCATCATTACAAAAAACATTCAAACATGAACCGAGGACAATCCAAAGCTAACCCTCCAACATACCTCACATATATAGTCTATTGTAATTTTCTATATTAAGGACACCAATACCACAAAACATTCAAATACCTTGCTTTGAGAAATATGTTGGCAAAGGAGATACCACCAACCACATATCGACCTTCACCACTTTATGTAATGATTTCCTTTCAAGGATTCTCTCTTAGATAAGTTATTTTTGTGGTCATTAAAATATGTCACCTTGGATTGGTTTTCTTCATTGTCAAATAACTTGATAGTGTCCTTTACACAACTTGTTAATGAATTCATTCAACACTTTCAATAAAACATTGGACCTCAAGTTACATTAATGAATTTAGTTCCATTTAGATGAAAAAGGAATCCTAGGTCTAATGCATAGATCACTAACATCAATCCTTTTTTAAGAGAACATAATTTTCTTATTGATACTCATCTAAGTGCTTGGGATAGGATATTCAATTGGTCAAGTAATTGTATGTGGGGTTATGATGTTGGATTTCATCTATGGTTGAAGAGTGTTGATCTATTGTTCATTTTGGTTTTGACATTAGAGTATGGATATGGATGTATATTTTGGTTTCTACTAGATTGATCAAAGATTAGAGATAATGTGTTGCAGATGACTAATTAGATTTTTCTTTCTCCTAATAGACAAATAGTATTGTAATAGTGTATCATAATAGATTTGTTTCCAATAATATACTAGGTGTACCTTCAAGGTAAGGGTTTTCATATAAGGAATTTTTTTAGGGTATATCCTGTGTTATTTGTTTATTTCTCTATTATATTTCTTTATTTTTATTTTATCTTTCAACTAGATTCTTTTGCATATATTAATATTTTGCTATAATTAATATCAAAGTTAAGTTATCAAGGGATGTTACTTGTGATGTATTTCTTACAATAGTACTTTCTAAACATGTCTTCGGATTCAACTAGTAGAACCTATTGACATATCTTATTTTACACTAGTAAATTTTTTAAATTTATAAATAGGGATTTCAAGTAGACAAAGAACAATAAATCAACCAAAAAATTAGAACTTCATAACTAGGTATAATAACACACATCTAAATATTGTCATGATGTCTAACATGTGCCACACATCTTTCAAGTTAGGGATACTTTTTTTCTTCATCTTAAGAAATAACATTTCAATGTAATCCATTTTATATGTTAAAAACCTCTACACTTTGGTCCGTACACTGTAATGTGTTTTTCTACATCCCATTCTCGACATAGAGCTCCTAAAACCATATTTCCCTCTTCTTCTAAAACCAATACAATATCAACTTTGAATGGGTATGGGTACTACTCATGTCAATACAATAGGGAAGTATGTCATCATTGATATTGTGACAACTAGTACTAGCTTAACAAATAAATAACTATTATTTATAGTCACTTGAGACTAGGTAATATTTTGATGAAACTAAATGTTAAAATTTAGAGCAACTTGATTCATACTTTCCTAAACAATTATGGTGTGAATGGTATGAACTCAACAACACACATTTATGGTCTTACCCATTCATTTAACCCATATTCTTGTCTACACACAATGTATGCCAAGAAATAATAGTAAATTTACACAAAAAAAATTCTACACATTAGTTAGCATCTAAATATTACACATATTTTCATAATATTTCCCACTTGAATAATTTGAATTTACATATGGAACACATGTCTTCACTTAGATAATATACTTTAGCACCATATATGTTTGACACTTAGCTACACCTACACATGTGTTTCCAACCATATAGGATTGATAATTGGTACCATGCAAGTTCAAAATTTATCATTCTCTTGTCCACGTGAACATCTATCAATATATTTTTGAATGCCTAGCTAAAACCTCTCTCATGTTGTAATACCATAAGAATAAAATTAATGATGTGAAAAAGAGCTATGAGTTGATATGATGACAACTAGTACTAAATCAATAATCAATAACTATTATACATAGTAAAGATTAGGCAATATGGTGATCAACACCATTGATAGAATTTGGGGAAAATCAATGTATACTTTTGCACACTTCTAAACTTTAATACAATGGACACCAATAATTCCCAAGAAAGGGTGAATGATATCAACACAACCACACACCACTATGGTCTTATCCATTTGTTCAACATATGCACTTTTCTACACACAATGTGTGTTAAGAAATAATAGTATAAATTTACACAAAAAATTCTACACACTATTTAGCATCCAATATTTGCACACTTGAATAGTTTGGCTTTGCATATGGATGCACAAACCCTCACTTAGATACATATTCTTTAGTACCATATGTATTTGACACCTAGATACACCTACACCACATATTTCTCCACCTATATAGGATTGATAATTGACACCATACAAGTTCAACATTTATCATACTCTTGTCCATATAAAAAAATACAACATAATACATGTCATCTATCAACATATTGTTGAATGCCTAGCTAACAAACTTTTCACATTGTAATACCATAAGAATAAAAGGAACAATATAAAAATGACCTATGAATTGATGTAAATAAGAAAAGAGTCAATAATTAGATCCAAATCAAATTTGAAATGCCAACTCTAAAGGCCAAAGCTAGGGTGAGTGGTTAGGAATCAAAGAAACATCATACAATAAAGACCAGATCTTGATGTGGATAAATTTATAGTCTAAACCCTAATCAAATCTAGATGAAGGATTAATAATCAAAATAATCACAAATAAAATCCCAATGTAGAAGGAATAAACCTCGAGGTCAAACCCTAGGTGGTGTAGTCCAACGTTGGGCTCTCCAAAATGTAAAGAAAATAAATACTTTACACAAATTATTCTAGGCTAATTAAGTGAATACAACCAATTACTAAAAAAATAGTTTAGATTTAATAAAGAAAGGAAAATTTGTTGAAATAAATGTATATGAATAGATTAGGTGTATTTAGTAGCTCTACAGTCAACTAGAGGAATGCATTATTGATGCCACATAAAATTTATTCCCCCACTGATAAAATTAATTTCCTCACTATAATGAACGTTTTAGAATCTTAGCTATCATGAAAAATGAGGTAGGTTGATATTGAGGTAAGCAATTTCAATCTCCACTATCAAAAAAATTGATTTGATACATGGAATAGACCCGAGTCACGTACATTGAAGAGCTTACAATTAGATCAAATTCACGCCTTATAAAAACAATATGTAGGAATAAAATAATGGTCTCAAAATATAAAGTAAACGTAGAGACATTAGTACAAATAAAATAAAATTTAAATCAGATTGTAAGTCAAATCTAATTAAAAAGTCAAATCTAATTAAAAGGTGGCACTTTAAGACATTCCAATTCAATCAACCCAACACAAAATAGATGGGTATTCTAATTCTACGGTTACAAATTTTAACCTCATCATTACCTTCCAAAATTATTGAGAGACCAAAATTTAGGTTGACCATCGGTAGGGGAAAGCAAGAGATGGCCCCATGCACTCATCATGGGCGTAGAGTATGACACTCAAAAAACAAAGAAAATAAATGATCTGTAAACACATCTGTCCAGGCCTGGAACTTGACAGTCACCCCTACCTATCATACGAAAATTTTATGACGATTTGATCATTTAAATGCCTATCAAAAAATTTGTTTAATTTATGAATTTTTATATAAAATCTTTTATAAATGCAATATGTTAAAAAATTAGTAATAAATATAAAAATCAACTGCTATAATTAACAATTAACAAAAGTTTATGTTAAATATATTTTAAAAGTTAAAAATAATTATATTCTATTTTGAAAAAATTCTAAATTAATATATATTTTTATAACAATACTATAAGTCGCATATACTAATATATAAAAAATTATAACTATTATAAAAATGTCAAAAGTTTCTAAATTCGTTTTAGAAAATATTCAAAAAAGTTATATTCTATTCTAATTTAATTTATCTTTTTATAATAAAAATTATAAAATGATATATATTATAAGTTAAAATACTATATTATATTTTGCTTATAATAATTTTTTACGGTTTAATAAAAATATAGCAAGTCAAATTATACAGTCTAATAAATTTTATAGTTGTAATTTAAAATTGAAAAAACGGTCAAATAGAACATCAAATTCCAGGCCTGCATCTGTCCACTCGATCAAAACGAAAGAAATGAACAAACTGATTGCCAGTGGGGGACACCGATTTCCTACGAGGTCGTCAAGGAATTTGTGAGGGGCCCCTGATTTTCAAGGTTGAAGAAATTTGAAAGTTTGCTCGATAGTCTGCATCTGTAAGGGCCAAATGTCGTTTTTTTCGCATTATTTGGCGACTTTCTCCGCACTGTTACAACGTCAAAATACGTATATTGCACGGCATTGTTGGCCAGAGAGGAGGTTCCCAACAATTAAAAAATTCCAGTGACTAATAAGCGCATAATGCGCAGAGGGTACAATGCTGCGATGACGTGAAAGATGGCATCTCACAGGAGGCGCGCGGGATCCACAATAGGAAAATTACTGAGTGCCAATTGGAAGTTGCAAAGGCAACAACACATTATATAACGCAAATTATATCCATGAATCAAGCTTGCATCTGCTATCGCTACTAAGATAGGTTTGCATGCTCATTACTCCAAGTGAAACCGATTTGAGAGTTCATCGAAACATAAAATAGTGAATAAACTCCACGATGATTTAAAGGCAGGAACCGATTATGAGCAGAAAAGATTCAGTGAGAATTTGGTGCGGTCTGCATTATGAAAGGAGGCCGAGTATTATTGGCTAAATATTGAGGTTTGCTGATATTGAAAGAAGTCATTCAAGAGTAGTGAGTTCTTCGCAAACTTTGGGAGAACAGAATGATTCCTAACCTTGCCAAATCTACAGGTGGCTTCAACTTACGGAGTAATGTCACTGCTTAGGTGGATTTAATCATCTTGTGCCCGTTTCTATGTTTGCAGACAGTGAATTTATATTTATTAGAGGCATCAATTGCTGAAATAAGAATCATGATCACCCAGTTTCTTTATGTGTCTCTTAGAATGTTATTGCTAGCAATGACTCAAGTCGATAGTTTTGCATAAGGGGAATAATAGTCGATAAACAAAGTCTTAGATCTTCCTATTGCGAATTGAACAAATGCAGGTGGAATGCACAGAGGATATCGACTTTGAGGTTTTAAATGAATGATTAAATGTGTAGAGAGGGTGAGAACTAGGAAGA
>VDFB02075321.1:427310420-427347459 GCA_007258455.2 Sequoia sempervirens | reverse complement strand
ATAAGTGATTTTACATCCTTATGAGTGTATTTGATGGATGTGGCATAACAAAACTTGATAGTCCATATTTCTTTCCTCCTTGCATTAATTTTGACATTGTATGTTTGTATATCTTGTCTTGCTACTTCATACCATACATTCATATGCGTCCCTTTGTGCTTATGTTGGTTTGCCATGAGATCTTAGATCATGGGAGCTTGATCAACCTCCTTGATCTTTTTTATCCTATCCCATCAACATTTTTTGCACTTGGACCCTTCTTGATGTATATTTTTCTACTTTAGTGTGAGTTTGAGCATAGGGCTCATCCTCTCACTAAAGTGGGGGCTAAATGTAGTGTAGAAAAATGTACACCTTTACATTTTCACACTATGTTTGGGTCCCTTAATTAAATTGAACTTAATTAAGCCTCTAATTGACCCAATTATACATTTAGAAGCCTAATTATTTTCATTTTCCGAAAGGGGAACCTGTATTAAACTATTGCAAACATAATATTAAACACCTTGAAAATTGTGTGTCCCGGATTTAGGTCCAAGGGCGAGGGGTCCCCTTTAGATTCCAAAAACCAATTTAAAATATGTTTTTGGTGGTATTCTAATGATCCCAATTCAAGTTGCAATTGTTGGCTTTTAAATTTTAATTGTCGGGAAATTAGAAAATCACCTATAAATACATATTATTTTATCAATTCAAAACATCTAGCAAGAGGGGAACTTTCACATGAGCAAATATTATTGTTAAGGGGATTGAAGAGAAGATTTCTCACTCATCTACAATAGCATTCAAGATCCTATCATGATGTCAAGGTTATTTGCATCTATACATTTTTTGGAGCTAAAATTGTGATGTAGGTTTCAAGCATTCAAGCATCAAAATCCATCATCAATCAATCCATTTCATGCAAGATCAAGACCTTAGAGAGATGTCTTATACTTCAATCCTCTAAGGATCTTCATTCAAGGGTTTGGTGAGTTGCAACAAGCTAGTGTTCATTCATCATTCCTTCTCTTATCATTATTTCATTTCATTGTTTAATTACCAAAATGGGGTTTGACCAAGGAAAACCCTTATTCACAAAAAAATTAAAATATTTCCTTCTATTATGTATGTGCAAATATTAGGCTGAAGAAAGGATTGGAATTGAAGATCTTAAAAGTGCAAAATTGCAAAATTTGTCAACGCCATAGAAAATAAAATCCCAAATTCATTTTCAACATTTTTGTAGTGAAACCTATGGGAAAAGGCATATCAGATCCATCTCTAGAGGCTCCCAAAAATTAAGGAAAAGTTCTGTACAAGGACTCATTCGCCGTTTCTAGACACTCAACAACAAATTTTGGTGATAGATTTTTAGTGTCTTACCTTCTTCAAATCTATCAAAAGTTTGTTGTTTCTACTAAAGTTATGTTTCATCTACATGAATCAAGTCTTACATTTAAAATTTGAGTTTATTTATTATTTTTAGTTTATTTCCCAAAAGTGTTGTTTAGGCAGATCTTACTCCGTCCTTAATCATAAGGAAATTTGCAAGATATCCAATTGGGTTGACTCACCTAGGGTAGAAAGTCAACCCTACTATTAGGGGATCTCATTTCTAAATGAAATAGGAGAAAGATAGGTTCATTACACCCCATTTTTCCCATTCGATTTTTAGTAAATTATTGATGAAACCTCATTTTAAGGAACCTATTTTTCTATGTTTCATGGAAAAATAATCGAAGCTTGATCCATCCTCTCTTTCCTCTTTGCATTAATTTGGCATTGCATGTTTGTGTATCTTGTCTCGCTCCATATCGTACATTCATGTGTGTACCTTTGTTCTTAAGTTGATTTTCCATGGGATCTTGGATCCTGGGGCGCTTGCGCAACCCCCTTGATCTTTTTCATCCTATCCCATTAAAATTTTTGCACTTGGACCCCTCTTGATGTATATTTGTCTACTTTAGTGTGAGTTTGAGCGTAAGTTCATACTCTCACTAAAGTGGGGGCTAAATGTAGTGTAAGAAATTATACACCTTTATAATTTCACACTATGTTTGGGTCCCTTAATTAATTAGAATTAATCTTCTTATTGACCAAAATATGCATTCCAAAGCCTTATTATTCCTATTTTCCAAAAGGGGAACCTGTATTAAACAATTACCAATATTAATTTAAACATCTTGGAAATTGTGTGTCTTAGATTTAGGTCCCAGGACCCATTCGCCCAAGGGAAAATGGGTCCTCCTGAAGTGCCATGAGCCAATTTGAAATAGGTTTTTGGTGGCATTTTAATGATTCAAATTTAATTCTCAAATGTTAACTTTTGGAATCTAATTTTTAGGAAATTAGATAGACACCTATAAACAAATAGTTATTTTATCAATTCAATATTAAGAATTAAGAGGCAACTTTCACAAGAGAAAATATAATTGTGAAGAGCATTGAAGATCAGATTTATCATTTATCTACAACAAAAATATATATCATATCATCATGTTAAGATTCATGTGTGTTCATGTCATGTTCTGGAGCTAACATTATGGTGTAGGTTTCAAGCATTCAAGCAAGAATTCAAGAATCAAATCAAGAAATCATTCAAGACAATTCATGATGTTGACTTTCTCTTTGTGGTATATTGTCCTTGATGACAAAACTGATTGGTGATTGGCATTATGATACTTGGTGCTCTTTATATTCAGTTTGGCATATTCAGTATTTTGTGGACCATGCTTTGGGTTGATGCATTTGGATGCATTTGTTTATCATATATTGTGGTACTGATCATGTCGAGTTTCATGTGCAGATAAAAGTTATCTTGTCTATTTAGGTGGCATAGGTTTTTTAGGTTGGACAGGTTGGCTCTTCTTTATTCCACAACAGGTATATTATTTCAATTTCTCATTATCAAGTTGATCATGGCATCTTTGACAAGATTCATTTGATTATGTCTTCATGGCATTCTATTGATGTCTATCACACAATTCTTTGGTGTCAACGGTTATGATACATTATTTGATACATGGCATGTTGGAATGCTCTCTTTATCACATGAGTTTGATATTTCATTTGGCATCATTGGTACATGAGGTTATTATGTTTTCTTCAGATGGTTTTGTCATTTCATATATTCATGGTTCTTTCACATTATCTTGGTGTCACTAGCTAGGACACAGTGATTGGTATATATGAAGATCATCTGGTTCATATGTTTTAGATTGGCTTGATTTCATAATCAACTTCTAAAGGTGATCATTGTTTACCATAGTGTTGATTTCATGTGACTTTGTAAAAGTCACCTCCATTGCTCGAAGGTAATATTTATGGAAATTTTATAATATTGTTTTGGGCATTATTTTGGATAACTTTCTTTGGTAAACGACTTTGATTAAAGTCATATTTGAATCAAATTTTGAAAGCATATGTCTTTGACCATGTTGATAAAAGGATTTTGACCTTGTGAAGAGGGAAATTTAAAATGACATGGATGATATTATACTTCATTATTTTTGTCAACCATTCTATGCACTTTATTGATATTAAAACTCAGGCTTATATGCAAGGTGACATCGACTTATTTTAGGGAGATGATATGTTTATTGGCACTTTGGTTCATAATCATAATCGGGTTCATTGAATTTGCATGGAAACATTTTATTTTTTGGGCTCATAAATGTTATTCTTTAAAGAATGGTGACATTGATGTTGTCGACTTATTGACATTTGATGGTTAACATTTAATTTGGAGACTTTAATCTTTTCCTTCCATGTGGTATTTGACATACTTATTACTTAGACAGTTGGCTTATATTGGATGCAAATTGTTAACTCACATGGGCATTGGACATTATGATGAGAAAATTTGATTAGTGATTATTGTGTCGGTCTCATGTGGATTTCAAATGATGTTTAACATCATTTGATAGTGGAGTTCAAATGTTTACCTTGAAAAGTATAAAGAAATCATTTTATTTGTTTCTCAAGTTTATGGATTTGAAACCCTAGCTACATCGCCATGGAAAAATTGAGATCACAATATATAGCTAGTTTTCAAGATGAAAGCTGGAAGAGTTTTAGTGAGGAAGTTATAAGAAGTTTGCACAATCAACTAGTAAAAGTTTGGCCAACTTGATAGGTATTTTTGTTTTTAGTTTGAAATTTTTGTGCTGGCTTCAAAGGTAACTATTTTTGTGATTAAGTTGAAGATCATAAATTTGTAAAGAACTAATCATGTTTTTCACTAACATGAGTCTGCTCAAGGGTTTTATCATTTTTAGTGGCAATTCATTGATATATCTATGGTTATTCTTTAAATCCATAGGGGTATCATGATCAAACAAAATTATTTACCAATTTATAAAATATGGTTATTGGATACGGGTTTTTGACAAGATGAATAACCATTTTACAAACATTATATATATATATATATATATATATATATATATATATATAAAAACACTTGAGATGGCGATGAGATGAAATAGACTGGACAATGTATTGTTTATTGTAATATCATTCTGTTTAAAGAGGAAAAGTGGGCTCATATTTATTTTATCTCTATTTGTATTACAAAGATTATTTTGAATTGGGAATTATTGGAAAATCATTTTGTATCCTATTGTAATTTTATAACTACAGAGTTATTGTAGTTATAAGGTTATGATGGGTTGCAATACCTTGAATGTTTGATGAAGTTGGTGTTGCACTTTGTAACAGAGTTTGTGCTCTTTTGAATGAATAAAAGGATCAATTTTCAAGTGGTTTTTTATACCCCAAGAGGGTTTTTCCACTCAAGAAATCTTTGTGTTATGTGATGTTATTTTTGTCACTCATTCTGTTTCAAGCTAATGTGCTTAATTAGTCATTGCTCTGATACTTTTAGCTTGTTTAAAAGACAAGTTAAAAGTTGTTTAAAAACCTTCCTAAAGAAAGTTAAACTTGCATTGTGTAAAGTTGAAGTTCAGTTTAAAAAAAAACATAAAAACGGTTCACAATTTGATGGAACAATGCTACATGATGATTTTAATATGAGTTCGTTCTCTTGCATAACTTACTGTAAAGTTTAAGTGTTCATGTGTTTGGTTAAATCTTCCACATTGTTTCAAGGTAAAAAATTTAAGATGTGCTTTCAAATCCAAAAGTTTAAAAATTATATCACTCTGATTCAACCCCCCCTCTCAGAGTGAATCCACTTCCAACAAGTGGTATCAGAGCATAGGGTCCTGCATTAGGTTTCATACCTAGGATTGATTTTGGTCTTGGAAGTTTTTCATTATGGCACATGCACCTGAAGGATCATCTATTACAAGAGAACCTTTGTTTGATGGCACTGATTATGTGTTTTGGAAAATCAGAATGGAAACATATCTAATTTCTCTAGACTTTGATGTCTGGAACTTAATGTGCAGTAAATATGCTGTACCTGATGTCATACCTACAGATCACAATGAGAAAAGAAAATATGAAATGAATGCAAGAGCTAAACATGCTCTGTTGTGTGGTTTGACAAAAGATGTGTTTGTCAAAGTCATGCATTGTAAATTTGCATATGAAATATCGGAAAATATTGAAAACATATATCAAGGAAATGAAAAAGTTAAGCAATCCAAAATTCTTACTCTTAAGAGTCAATTTCAGGAAATGAGAATGAAGGATGATGAAAAGATTGCTGATTATTTATTAAGGATATATGAAGTTGTAAATGCAAGAAGAGGTCTAGGTGAAACAATTATAGAGTCTAATATTGTTCAAAAGGTGATAAGAACTTTGCATCCTAAATTTGAGTCTAAAGTTTCTACTCTTGAAGAAATGAAGCATTTTGACTCTCTTGCTTTGGACAATTTGCAAGGCATATTAATACCATATGAAATGAGGATAGGAAGCTCTGCTCCAACCTCTAAAGAAACTACTTTTAAAGGAGAAAAGAAAGAAGACTTAGACAATGAATATGAACTGTCTGATACCCTAGAAGCTCTTTTGGTAAGAAAGTTGACAAAGAAATATAAAGGAAAAGTTCCTTTCAAATGTTTTGATTGTGGAAAAGTTTGTCATTTTGTAGCTAAATGTCCTTATCCAGATCAAACCAATGATGATGAGAAAATAGAAAAACAATTTAAGAAAAAGTCTTGGAATCCTAAAAAGAAATTTAACAATAGTCTTAAAAGGAAAAAGAGTCTCTTTAGCAAAGAAGACTCAGATGTTGAGACAGATGAGTCCTTAAATGAAGAAGATGAAACTTTATTCATGGCTAAAATTTTTGCATAAAAGAATTCAAACAATCAGTCAAAAAGTCAAACAAAAGATCAATTTGAATTAGAAGTAAGTCTTGAAGGTGAGTTACTTTGTGCTCTACAAGAAATAAAAAAATAAAGAAACAAATTTCTTCACAAGAGCAAAGTTCAAATAAGATAACTACACCTTTACAGACTGAACTTGATGATTCTAGGAGAACTGTATACAATCTTAAATCAGTTCTTGCAGATAAAGATAAGGAAATCCAAAGGCTTGAAATAGAAGTAATCACACTTAAGAAACAAGTAGAGGGTTATGAAAGAACTCTACATTCAAATGACTTGCTTGGAAAGTAGAAACGGCATAAGGACATGACTAGTATTGGTTTCAATACTGGTGAATTTTCAAATCAAAACTTCAAAATAGTTGAAAAGAAGCAATTTTTTGAGCATAAAAGAAACAATATTAGATTCAATGCATTCTTTCATGGTTATTATTTCTACTGCAATAAATTTGGGCATAAAGTGAACAGTTGTAGATTCATATTATCTAGAACACCTAGATTTGGTCACAAACAATTCTTTGGTTTTCCAAATACAATTAGATGTTTCAAATGCAATACTATTGGTCATACATCCAAACAATGCAAACAAAATAGACCTAACACATAGAAAATTTGGAGACCCAAGTTTGATCCAAGTGTAGAGCAATCTATGCTGGTGCAAACTGCCTTTCTCTCCAAGAAGAAGGCATTTTGGGTGTTGGATAGTGGTTGTTCAAACCACATGACTGGTGATAAAGACATGTTCTTGAAACTTGAAGATTATGAAGGAGGATTTTTCAAGTTTGGTGACAACTCAGGTATTCAGATAAAAGGTAAAGGTTCTCTACTTCTAAATGATGACACACCAATCTATGATGTGTATTATGTAGAAGTCTTGAAACATAGTCTTTTAAGTGTTAGTCAAATTTGTGATAATGGATATCATGTCACATTTGGTGCACAAGATTGAGAAATAAAAAACAATAAATCTGGTAAAACAGTTGTAACAGGTTTGAGAACTTCTAGAAACATTTACAATCTTCTTAACTCTTCTAATCATGAAAGCAATGGAGGTATGTGTCTTATGGGTCAAATGGAAGAAAATTGGTTATGGCATAAACATTTAGGGCATATAAACTTTGAAAATCTGGTTAGAATAAGTAAAAATTAGAATGTGAGAGGCTTGCCTATATTGAGTAAACCAGAAAATATAGTGTAAAGAATGTCTTAAGGGAAAACAAATAAGGTGAGCTTTAAATCTAAAGAACATTCTTCTACTAAGCCATTGCAGCTTGTAAACACTGATCTTTGTGGTCCTACTAGGACTAGGTCAATAAATGGTGAAACATACTTCATGTTACTTGTAGATGATTACACAAGAATGGTTTGGGTAACCTTTCTCAAACATAAGTCTAAAGCTTTTGACAGATTTAAAATCTTTCATAAGATGGTTGAGAAAGAGTTTGATATGAAACTCAAATGCTTAAGATCAGACAAGGGAGGTGAATTTACATCTCAAGAATTCATTGATTATTGTGAACAACATGGCATAAAAAGACAATATGTTGTTGCAAGGACACCTCAATAGAATGGGGTTGTGGAGAGGAAAAATAGAACAATGAAGGAAATGGCTAGAACAATGTTAGATGAAGCCAAATTTCTTGATATGTACTAGAAAATAGCTATTCATACAACTATTTACATTCTAAATAGAGTAAAAATAAGGGTGAAGTCCAATTTCACTCCATATGAGCTTTGGTATGGTAAATCTGCTTCTATTAATTACTTCAGAATATTTGGTTGTAAATTCTTTATTAAAAGAGATGATGAAAATTTAGGAAGCTTTTAGTCAAAATCTAATGAAGGTATCTTTTTAGGTTATTCTACTCATAGCAAAGCCTATAAATGCTTCAATAAAAGGATGAATAAAATTGTTGAATCTATTAATGTGAAGTTTGATGAAAGATTGCTCCTAGATTTTGATTATGTGCAAGATGATGAAGAAGAATTTGTGGAAAATTCAAATATCACTCCCAAAATTGTAGTAGTAGATGAGTCACAACAGGAGGATACCTCAAGTTCCAAAGCAATACCTCTTAAAACTCCTTCCAAAATTGTTGTGAAAAATCATCCTAAAGATCTAATAATTGGAGATAAAGATGCATGAATCTTAACAAGAAGAAAGGAAAAAATTGAGGAACAAGCTCAAATTGCTGAGCACTTTTGTTTAATAATTGAGTTTGAGCCTAAAACTATTAATGATGATTTAAATGATGATTGTTGGTTGAAAGTTATGTAGGAAGAAATCAGCTAGATTGATAAGAACAAAACTTGGGAACTAGTCCGAAGACCTGATGATAAAAATGTTATTGGTGGCAAATGGATTTTCAAAAATAAGATGAACGAAAGCGGAAAAGTAGTGAGAAACAAAGCATGTTTTTTGTGCAAAGGATATGCACAATAGGAAGGTATAGATTTTGGTGAAACTTATGCAGCTATTGCTCATATTGAATCTATTAGAATTTTCTTAGCATATTCTTGTTTTAAAAATTTTAAGGTGTACCAAATGGATGTTAAAACTGCATTCTTGAATGGTTACCTTGATGAGGAAGTTTTTATGGAACAACCAGAAGGATTTTTTGTACAAGATAAATCTAATCATGTATACAAATTGAAAAAGGCCTTGTATGGTCTCAAACAAGCTCCTAGAGCTTGGTATTCTAGATTGGATTCACACTTAACAACAAATGGTTTTAAAAGAGGTGGTGTGGACAACAATATTTATGTTCAACAAGAAGGTAATGATATATTGGTTGTTGAGGTATATGTAGATGATATAATATTTGGCTGCAACAATGATGCCTTATCAAAGAAATTTTCAAAGATTATGGAATAAGAATTTGAAATGTCAATGTTAAGTGAACTAACATTCTTTCTTGGCCTCCAAGTTTTACAGCTTGAACAAGGAATATTCTTGTCACAAACAAAATATGCAAAATAAATGTTGAAAAGGTTTTAGATGGATGACTGTCGTCTAGTAAGTACACCAATGGTGACTAGCTGTAAGTTATCTAAAACTAATGATTCTCCTGATGTTGATCAATTTGAATACAAATCAATGATTTGCAACTTGTTATACCTAACTGCCTCTAGACCAGATTTAATGCAAGTTGTTTGTATGGTCTCTAGATTCCAATCTACACCAAAAGAATCCCATCTTACTACTATCAAAAGAATATTTAAGTATATCCAGGGTACTCTTGACTTTGGTCTTTGGTATTCTATGGGTAATGATTTTACTTTAATGGCTTTTACTGATGCTGATTGGGCTGGTTGTCTTGATGATAGAAAAAGCACAAGTGTTGCAACCTTTTATCTTGGTGATCATCTTGTTGCTTGGCATAGCAAAAAGAAAGATTCAGTTTCATTATCAATAGTAGAAGCTGAATATATTTCAGCCACATCTTGCTGTACTCAACTTCTTTGGATGGCTCAAACACTTTCAGACATGGGTATTGATGTTACTAAACCCGTTTCCATCTTTTGTGATAACTCTAGTGCAATTAACTTATCAAAGAATCATGTTATGCACTCCAAAACCAAACATATTGCAATTAAATTTCATTTTCTGAGAGAAAAGGTTTTGGGTAATGAGGTTACTGTGCAATATGTACCTACACAAGCACAGGTGGTAGATATTTTTACTAAACCTTTGGCTAAAGAGGTTTTTGAAAGCCTTCAGTCTCGATTGGGAGTTATCTTTCAGTCACTACTCTCTTAATGTTTCATCATTTGCTTCAAAGGGAGCTTTCTTACCTCTCCTAGCAGCTTCTTGCTACCTTTCTATTTTATTTGCTACTTCATTTCTATATTTGCGACTAGTTGAGTTACTGGTTTTTTGGTATTTCATTGTTTACCCTTTGTCCTTGAGACAAAAAGGGGGAGAAATATGATTAAATATGATACTTTTTGGTTGATCATTGGTATCTTTTGGGTGGGCATTGGAATTGATGTGATTTGGTTGATCATGTTCAATTCAGATGGTTTTAGATGGTTTTTTCCATCAAGGACAAAGGGGGAGTTTGTTGAATTTCTCTTTGTGGTATATTGTCCCTGATGACAAAACTAATTGGTGATTGGCATTATGATACTTGGTTCTCTTTATATTCAATTTGGCATATTCAGTATTTTGTGGACCATGCTTTGGGTTGATGCATTCAGATGCATTTGTTTATCATATATTGTGGTACTGATCATGTTGAGCTTCATGTGCAGATAAAAGTTATCTTGTCTATTTAGGTGGCATAGGTTTTTCAGGTTGGATAGGTTGGCTCTTCTTTATTGCACATCAGGTATATTATTTCAATTTCTCATTATCAGGTTGATCATGGCATCTTTGACTATGTCTTCATTTGATTATGTCTTCATGACATTCTATTGATGGTTGTCACTCAATTCTTTGGTGTCAATGGTTATGATACATTATTTGATACATGGCACATTGGAATGCTCTCTTTATCACTTGAGTTTGATATTTCATTTAGCATCATTGGTATATGAGGTTATTATGTTTTCTTCAGATGGTTTTGTCATTTCAAATATTCATGGTTCTTTCACATTATCTTGGTGTCACTGGCTAGGACACAGTGATTGGTATATATGAAGTTCACCGGGTTCATATGTTTTACATTGGCTTGATTTCATAATCAACTTCTAAAGGTGATCATTGTTTACCATAGTGTTGATTTCATGTGACTTTGTAAAAGTCACCTCCATTGCTCGAAGGTAATATTTATGGAAATATTATAATATTGTTTTGGGCATTATTTTGGCTAACTTGCTTTGGTAAACGACTTTGAATAAAGTCATATTTGAATCAAATTCTAAAAGCATATGTCTTTGACCATGTTGATAAAAGGCTTTTGACCTTGTGAAGAGGGAAATTTAAAATGACATGGATAATATTATACTTCATTATTTTTGTCAGCCATTCTATGCACTTTATTGATATTAAAAATCAGGCTTATATGCAAGGTGACATCGACTTATTTCAGGGAGATGATATGTTTATTGGCACTTTGGTTCATAATCATAATCAGGTTCATTGACTTTGCATGGCAACATTTTATTTTTTGGGCTCATAAATGTTATTCTTTAAAGAATGGTGACATTGATGTTGTCGACTTATTAACATTTGATGGTTAGCATTTAATTTGGAGACTTTGATCTTTTCCTTCCATGTGGTATTTGACATACTTATTACTTGGAAAATTGGCTTATATTGGATGCAAATTGTTAACTCACGTGGTCATTGGACATTATGATGTGAAAATTTGATTAGTGATTTTTGTGTCGGTCTCATGCGGATTTTAAATGATGTTTAATATCATTTGATAGTGGAGTTCAAATGTTTATCTTGAAAAGTATAAAGAAATCATTTTATTTGTTTCTCAAGTTTATGGATTTGAAACCCTAGCTGTGTCGCCATGGAAAAAATGAGATCACAGTATTCAACTAGTTTTGAAGCTGAAAGCTGGAAGAGTTTTAGTGAGGAAGTTATAAGAAGTTTTCAAAATTAGCTGGTAAAAGTTTGGCCACCTTGATAGGTATTTTTGTTTTTAGTTTGAAAGTTTTGTGCTAGCTTCAAAGGTAACTATTTTTGTGATTAAGTTGAAGATTAGAAATTTGTAAAGAACTAATCATGTTTTTCACTAACCCGAGTCTACTCAAGGGTTTTCAGTGGAAATTCATTGATATATCTATGGTTATTCTTTAAACTTGTAGGGGTATCATGATCAAACAACATTGTTTACTAGTTTATAAAATTTGGTTATTGGATACAGGTTTTTGACAAGATGAATAATCATTTTACAAACATTGTATATATATATATATATCTTTGCAAAAACACTTGAGATGGTGATGAGATGAAATAGACTAGACAAAGTATTGTTTATTGTAATATCATTCTCTAAAGAGGAAAAGTGGACTCATATTGCTTTTATTTCTAGTTGTATTACATCTAGATTATTTTGAATTGGGCATTATTGCAAAATCATTTTGTATCATATTGTAATTTTATAACTGCAGAGAGTTATTGCAGTTATAAGGTTCTGATGGGTTGTAATACCTTGAATGTTTGATGAAGTTGGTGCTTCAAAAATTTAATGGGAGTTGGTGCTCCACTTTGTAACAGAGTTTGTGCTCTTTTGAATGAATAATAGGATCAATTTGTGAGTGGTTTTTTATACCCCAAGAGGGTTTTTCCACTCAAGAAATCTTTGTGCTATGTGATGTTATTTTTGTCACTCATTCAGTTTCAAGTTAATGTGCTTAATTAGTCATTGCTTTGATACTTTTAGTTTGTTTAAAAGACAAGTTAAGGTTGTTTAAAAAACTTCCTAAAGCAAGTTAAACTTGCATTGTGTAAAGTTGAAGTTATGTTTCAAAAAAAGCATAAAAACGGTTGTTCATAATTTGATGGAACAATGCTACATGATGCTTTTAATATGAGTTGGTTCTCTTGCATATCTTACTGTAAAGTTTAAGTGTTCATGTGTTTGGTTAAATCTTCCACATTGTTTCAAGGTGAAAAATTTAAGTTGTGCATTCAAATCCAAAATTTAAAAAATTATATCACTCTGATTCACCCCCCTCTCAGAGTGAATCCACTTCCAACACATGAAAGATCTGATACTTAGTGAGTTGTGTTAGACTTCAATCCTCTAAGGGAAGCTGTTGACGCCAAAATTTGATGAGATAACAGTGCCTTATGGGAAACTCAGTTCAAGGGGGACCCTTTTGCGCCAAACTGAGTGACCTCCGAATTTTAAAGAAGCCGGCTTCTTCTATAATGGATTTTTGGAAAGGGAAAAGGAAGCGAATATAATGAAACAAAGTCTAATCTAAGGCGATGCGCCAAAATTTGTTGAAGGGCATGATAAATCATCGATTTAAGGGCCTAAATGTTGTTGTTATGTTCCAAAACATCAGAAACTTAAAACTATAGCATAAATAATTTATTTATTGACATAAAATAGTATCACATACATCCTTACTACTAATAAGAGTCATTTAGACATGATTTAGATAAGCAAACTTGTATTCAATATATAGAAGTC
Source organism: Sequoia sempervirens (assembly GCA_007258455.2). Taxonomy (NCBI): domain Eukaryota; kingdom Viridiplantae; phylum Streptophyta; class Pinopsida; order Cupressales; family Cupressaceae; genus Sequoia; species Sequoia sempervirens. The sequence continues at coordinate 427,334,079 of VDFB02075321.1, read as the reverse complement.
TTATCAAATGAAATGCTTAAGACAATATAAAAGCACAGTTTATAGTTTAATCAATACATGAAAAACAGAAAGGCCGAACAGTTGGCACAGTTTGAAAGTTTCTTGCAAATAAACATATAAGAGAGGCCTGTCTCTTGCTATAACCAGTATCCTTTTTCTTAAAACTCTTGAATCTATCTACTGTGGACCTCCTCTTCTCGGTGGCAGAGAGAGTATATATATAGCTGGAGAGAAAACTCCCACTGCTTTTGAAAAGCTGTAATAGAAAAGATCCCACAATCCCCTGTAATGATGCCAGAATCAAAAAATTCCCAGGCTGTTACAATGGCAACGAGTTAGAACACGACATCTGGATATTCAGGTGCAGGTGCGCCCTTCGTAATGATGGCAGTGCTCCCAGCCAAGCTTCGAGGAGATAAGTGCTACCCACCGCTTTTGAGAACCATGACGAGCAGCACCCAATAACATAGTTTTTCTCAGCTAGCCTATCGCCTGCTTCGATGATCAGTGTAAGGCATGTGGCAGCCCATCGCGGCTTGAATGAGAATTCCTCTTACTGCTGCCGAGAGATTGCGAAGAAGCAATACGTGTTCAAGGGGCTGACGTCCTTCTTGATATGGAGAGAAAGTTGCATGAACTGGGTGCAAAAGATGCGTGGCAGCATTTCGCAGCTCGTGGTGTTCACCTCCTTGCTACGTTGAAAAGGCTGCGAACGGTTGCCACCTGACAAAAGGTAGGGCTCGCCAAAAATAAAAGAAGGCCTGCGAAAGCATTTCGCAACCCGTAGCTGCTTATTTCATCCCTGCATGAAAAGTTTGCGATACGCCGCCACGTAGCAAGATGTGGGTCCCTCCGACAATCTTTAGAAGTGATGGCCCTGGCAAAAGGCTTTCGTAACTCGAAGAGAATTCAAGGAAAAAAGAAATAAAAACCTCTGCAAGTGAGACACGTGGACGCCTAGTGCAGCCCCTCAGGACCCGAAAGAGAAGCCGCTACCCGAAGTTGCGAAGAAAGGATGTGCATAGCGGGAAAGGTCAAAATTTGATGGAAAGCCAACTAAACTCGGTGACTCATAGGCCGGTGCACACACATTCACAAAAAGAAACCTGAAGGGAGCTGTTCGAATATTTATTTTAACAACTTTTGGCGACTATCAGGGGTATTTCAGACAAGGAACGTAGAACCCAAAAACTCTCTGGTTCTGCAGACTAGAGCTTTATCTGTCGGGCGAATGGAGTCAGAGGTTGGAAAGAGCAGCCTGCAAGGGCGACCATTCACCTTCGAACGACTTTGCCATGCTGCGCAAATTTTCTTGTGCCCCACGGAGATTGATAGCTTCCTTGTGAGACAGCACCTCAAGTAGGCCAGCGCCTACTTGGATATGAAAAAGTAGCTGCGAGAGCGGATGAATGATCGCCTCAATGTCGGCTGCCGTTTGGGAGCTGCTGAACTCCTTGAATGCTTCCGGGTCATTCTCCTTCCGCTCAATAGTCTCTGCAATCTGTGTAGTTGTGGCAATGGAGCCATCCTCGAGGAACAGGGACGACAGCCCCAGTTTTCCAAAATTGGAGAAACTTCCCCGTATGCCATCAAGCACCTTGCTTAGAAAATCTGCCGCTGCCTTAGTACACTAGAAAGCGGAGTGACAATGAATGAATTTATTGGCAATTTGAGCAGCAATGTACCGATCTTCGATACCCGCCTTAGCAAGGATTTCATCGGAGATGGACTATAGCTTGTTGAACAAATCCCTTACCTTAGGAACCCTTTCCAGGATGAAACACGAGAACTACTCCATTGTGTTGTGGGCTTCTTGATTGAGTCTTGATGCCTTGTCGATGAATTAGAGGGTAGGCTGCAGTGTTAGGCAGAATGTCTTGACTTTCTCCCAATAAGAAATGTACAATTGCCTAACCAGTGGGATGACATTAGGTTGGGCAGGGGCAGGTAGCAGAGAGGCTTTAAGCGAAGAAATCTCCGCGTCTTTTGAAATGAGGGCCTTAGCTAATTCTACCTTCTTCTTTTTCTCGAACGCTAATTGCTCCGCATAGCTGCTCATTTCTTTATTCCAATTTTGTTCAGCTCGGGAGTGGTTAGCTGATTGCTCCTCCAGAGAAGCCTTTGTCTTTCGGAGCTCCTCTTCTAGCTTAGTCTTCAGCCTTTTAAATTTAGCCTCCTTCTCCTGTACCTTTTGCTGATACTGCTCTTGTAGGTGCTCCAACTCTTCACCCTTTTTTGCCATCCCTTGACTATACTCAAGGCGAATGCGTTCAAGCTCTTCCTCTTTTGACCGTAGACTCTGTTGCGCTGCTTGGTTTTGGCTCTATAATTCTTTTACTAAGTCGTAGTCAGCAACCTAGATTTTCACAATTTCGCCTTGAAGCTTGTTCCTCTCATTTTCTGCTTTTAACACCCTTTCAATCATTCGAGCGACATTTGCTTCCAAGGATTTATCCTTTGTCTCTACAAAGCTCACCCTTTCCTTGGCTGCCTTGAGTTGCTCATCTTTCTTCTTTAACTGGTGGCCAGTTTTGAGGAAGTCGGAAGTGACCACCCGTTGCGTCTCCTCCATGATTTCAATCTTATCTTGCAGCTGGGCTATCTTCATGTCAAGTCCGACAGCATAGATCTCATAATCTTCGGGTTGTATTTCTCCCTGAGGCTTGTTTACCCTTGGGTACATAGTTGCAAATTTTAATTCTTGTCGGGCCTCATCATACGAAGCCTGTACTCTTGGCTTAGCGAGAGCATTGTCATCATTTTCCCTGCGTCGCCTCATTCTATTTGCGCGCGCTTCCTTTCCACAATCTATCTACGCTATGAATTTGGCTGGTGATGAAACTAGCCCACCTGCGAAAGGAACACCAGAAGGCAGGGCATAGGGATAGGTAACTTTCATAGGTGCACACATTTGCTTCTTTTGGAGAGTGATAGTTTGTGGAGAAAAGTGTGGCACGTTCCATAGCTTGGCCTGAGAACTATCAGCAGGGCTAGGCATCTGTAGCAGCTGAATCGAGGATTCAGTCATAAGGCTCATTGCCTGGAAAAAGGGGGTTGCTGACTGGGTGTTAGCTTGTTGCAATGGACGGGGATCAGTAAACATAGCAGAAAAAGAATGGGGGCCAATAGGGGGAACATTTTCTGAAAGCGAGGTGAGGAAAGTCTGAGTGGTAGCAGTAGGCGTAAGCATACTCAGAGGAGTAATTATAAACGGTTGGGCCTGCGAATACTGGGAAAATCCAACTGAATAAGATGGACTAGAAGCAGAAGGTGGAGGGCTCAGACTTATGGCAGGAGTTGCTAACGGAGCAGGGGCGGGTACAAAGGAATGAGATGTGAGAGAAGAAGGAGTGAAATGTACCTGCTGACTGGTCAGTAGTGGTTCCAGGATTGTTCATAACTCGCCTACAAACTCTGGCATTTGGCCAGCAGCGGGCACCTCTCCTCCGACGGGTTCATGCGAAACTCCTCCGATAACACTTTTCATGCACTGTCTTTTTGCAGGCAGACCCTCACTAACTTCAGCAGTCGGATCCTTCTGATGAGTCGTTAGCCGGGTCAGTTTAGCGGCCCAAGTGCGTGTAAGCGAGCCCCTTGATATATTAAAACATACATTAGTGGCCACATAGGCGGTCTGTTTGGAAGTCTCACCCTTTTGCGTCGAAGAGGATGATACCGCCGCTTCTTCTTCATGCTCTTCGGATCCCTCTCCCTCTTCGCTCCTGTCAACACTAGAGTTCGGGCTGGGGTGGCCTTCATTCCACCATCTATCAAATTCTTGGTTGTCCTTTAGCTGATTATAAGGAGCATTCAACTGTGCTATTTCCTGGCAGTATTTCCAGAAAGTTTTTATTTTTTCATCACTCTATTCCTTGCCCACTTTCAACTTGTTATACATGCTGCGCTCTATCGGAAGGTTGTCCCTGGCCACGGCCACAAGAAAATAGAACTTGTACCATGGGCCCCTAGTGTCTGGCGTAGGGATTTGCGCTAATTCCACAAAATCTTCATCCTTATTAGTCCACATATTAACCCGCTTCTCCCAGTATGGTCGGGGAACATGGGTAACCTTCATGTGTGACTCTGGCAGGTCATTGAAAGGGTTGTATTCCCACTTATCATTTACCAGTACCAACCCTAGATGTGCCAGCTTCTCCTCTAGTAGCTTGTGTGATTGCTTTTTAACTAAGGTTACCGACTTGAAACTCTTCAGGCAAGTGAAGAATCCCTTCCTCTTGACACTTCCGCTGCTACAAAACATGAAATCAATGACACATATCTGTCAGAAAACTTCCAGTGCGAGCACTCTATCGGTGATGCAAGCCAAGAGCAGGAAAGGTTTGCCAGTAAAGCCCTGCATTCGAAGGATTGTGAAATCCTTGCCCAAGAACCAGTCACAAGCAGGGGTGTAGCCTTGTATAAATTCAGTCTACTCCATGGTGAGCCGGACAATATCACCTTCTCCGATCAAATCATTCAGGACTGGGGCTATGAAATAGTCCACAAACGCATAATAGTCATGTGTTGCGGAAAGGAAAGGTGTCCATGTAGACACCGACTTTCTTTTGTTTTGCTCATCAAAAATTGATAGCGGAATAAATCGGGCGAAGAAATTGGGATTTTGGTGCAGGAACATGTGGACCAGGTAGGAAAGAAATCTAAACTTCTTTTTTGCCTGATAATTCTCTATTTGATGTATCATTTCTTCAACTATGAACTCAGCAAAATCATACCATAAGAGTTCATGCTACTTGCGAAATTGTATCGCAGGGCCTAGCTAAAAAGCCTCGATCTTCTTATCGGAGTCTTGACCACAAACAAATGTCAGCATAGACATGGGGTCCTGAAGATCATCACGGAATGAACCACGCGATAATGGGATACTTGGTGCCTTAGCGGACGCGATACCTTTCTTATTAGTCTCCTTTAACAAGAAATCGGAGCCGGTTTTCATCCTTTTCCATATCTTCTCCCTCTTGCTTGGGTAAAAATGCTCGATAGTCTCCTTTCTTCTGCTAGGATCTGGGATACATAACATGTGCTAGATGGCTTCTGGGCTGATATGAACCCTTAAATTGCGACCTTTAATGCAATGGGTATCTGGATTATAGCACTGAAAAGCTGCGTCGACCACCTTCAGGAAATAGTGCACCAATGGGACCATGTATTGTGGGAGACCACTATACAAGACTCTACCTGCCGTGGATTGGTCTGCCCTTGCTACTGCTAACCTTGCACAAGCCACCTCTTTGAGAGATTTATGGTTCTTTGCAAGCTTTGGGTCGTAGATATTATCCCATTTTTCTTTAACCTTTTTCTAGTTGTTCCATTCCTTGGGTCTATCTAGCTCCTCTGTGTGGGCTCTTCTCGTCTTCGCAGGTATACCAAGCATGGCATATGCTACATCCTCATACACGTATACCTCGACCAAAGAACGAATAGCCATGAATAGTTCTTAGCTAATCTCCTCCTGCATCTGCTGGGCTGAAGATTCTGACATTTTTCTTTCTCTACAGAATTTGTAAGCTCCTCGCCTGCGAATTTGCTTGCTCTAGAAAGACAAACCGAAAACACTTTGCACTTCCCTGCGTTTGTAAAATCCTTTGAAATATTTTATCCTTTTTGTTGCAATAATAACAACCTTTCCCAAATTGGTAGGCGAAAGCAAGCCTTTTGCATTTAATTCGGCATGTACCGTTAATCTTGCAACTCGTGCAAGATGATCTGATTGCTATTTTGAGGTGGCCAGATTTCATCATTGCATTTATGAGATCATGTGATACGCCTTGATCTCCTTGGAAATTGAGCCTACAACTGGCCTTCTAACCTTGCGTTAGCATGCACTGGCAATTAATATCCTGGCCGGAATGATTACGCCAAGCAAATGATCACTGCTTGAAAAAGATATGAGTATCGCCTTGGGCTCTGGGATGCGCTTTGAGATATGACACAATAGCCTATGGCCATACATCCTTTCACCAACAAGTGCCACCTTTTTAAAGTTAATTAATCAACTTCATTTAATTAAGCACACCTTGAGCCGTGCTATCATGCATGTACCAGCCCAAAATGTGAACAAACGCAGACTCGACCTTTGAGATGGCAGCCAGCACATATCACGTTCCTTAGAGGTGGATTGGCATATGTCTTGTCAATTTTTCTATAAATAGGCCAATAGATAGCAAGCAAACATACTTAGCGTTTAAGAGGTGATAGGTCAGTAGCAGATTGCTAAGCAAGTCCCTTCATAGGTTAGGTGGTGAGCAAATTTGACATTATCTTAGGAGGCTTAGGGACAGTGTCAGGACGAATGGATACCCCAATTCGCCTAACCTTGTTTAAATCACAGACGACATTTTTAGGTGAGTTTTCCACTAGAAGGCTGAAAAAAATGACGAAGAACCAGCATTCGCTGGTTTTGGTAGCCATTAAGTGGGTCCTAGGCAATGATTGTGTAGAATATGAGGATAAGTATAGGGTGAATACCGACATATGTTCACACTTTGTAGCGTCCATACTGGACATTTGCGTTCCTCGGCCACTTATCTTGAAGCTGGTCAAAGAGATCTTTCTGAAGAAGTACTTGAATGGGTTCGGTGAGGTTGTTGCACATGCTGCATATGGGATAGGCCTGCCAACAGCCAATGACCTGCGTCGCTTTATCAAAGAAGCTGTTGTCGTATGGCTGCCATTCCTCATCGGATTCCGCCTGCAGACGCGTGGCCAGCACTAGCAAAGGGTTACTCAGGCCCTACACTTCCTGTTTCAGAGCTACAACGTGATACCTTTCTATGACATAGACTAGTACACTGACTTCAGGAACCTGGTGTTCCCACCGCCACTGGCGGTTGTGCCAAATGATACTACTAGTGCAGCTGACGAACCCATGGATGAGGAAGAAGCAGATGCTGCAGTGAATGCGTTGGTTGCTGCCAGCCATTCCTTCAGATAGATAACCCCTTTGCCTTCCTGTCTAAAGATGTAACTCACCTGTTCTAGATAAGCCTGATGAAAGGCCATCGTATAAATAATATACTCTAATACTTGTATATATTTTAAAATCGGCATCTCAGCCATTTTGTAACCCAGGAACATATATATATAAATATATACTTCCCTTTTTAAGGAAAATCTATGCTCCTTTTTGCTTATGTGTTTCAAATTTTCTGGGTTTGTAAATTTTGTACACTATTTCTCCATGTATGAGTGCATTTTGTGTAGAGCAATTTTGGTGTTTTACCCGCCAACGATAATGAGCAAATGCATAGAAGGACAATGATTCAGCAAGAGAACAGGCCAAAAATAGGAAAAGAAATAAAAGCGTTATTTACAACTGTACAAGGTAGATATTTATGCCTAATGGAACAACTTAAGATGAATCCCATTGACCGGGATTCCTAGCGGTTTTTGTTCCATGTTTTCCAGCTCAAAAGCATTGTGTTGCATGCACCGAATGATTTTGAAGGGTCCTTCCAATAGGCTGTCAAACTTACTGTGCTGACCTAGCTTTGTAGCCCTGCTGTCATATTTTAGCACTAAGTCTCCACTTTTTAGACCTTGGTTAGAAGCCTTCTTGTCAAACCATCGTTTGACCACCTGTTGACAGCTTGTCATTGCTATTAGGGAGTTTTTCCTTTTTTCTTGTACTTCCAATAGTTCGGCGAGCCGAACCTCCATGGCTCCATTTTGCTCTATCTCAAGGGATTTTAGTAACTGTATTGCTGGGATCTCCATGGAGATAGGTAACAACGCCTCCTTCCCATATACCAGCTCATAAGGTGAAGTCTTGAGGACTTGCTTACGAGTTATGCGGTTGGCCTAGAGCGCTTTTTCAAATATTTTTATGCCATTCCCTCTGGTGTTCTGAGCCAATCTTTTTAAGGAGTCGGACTAAACTTTTGTTCATAGACTCGGCTAGGCCATTTCCCCGTGGATAATAGTTTGATGATGTTTTAAGAAATATGCCATTTTTTAATGCAAAGTGACATACCTTTGTACCTAGAAATGCTCTGACATTGTCCGAAATGATTGTCTTCAAAGGACCGAACCTTGCTACCAGTGCTTCGAGGAAGTCTACAATCTCTGTTTCTATTGCCCCCTTAAGGGGAACAGCTTCCGCCCACCTTGTGAAGTAGTTTGTAGCTGTTAAAATCCACTTACATCCGGCACTAGAAACTGGGTTGATCATTTCGATGAAGTCCAGGCCCCATTGCTCAAATGGTTCATCCGCCACGATAGGTTTGAGGGGCATCGCTAAATTCTTCCTTCTGTCAAAGAAGAACTAACATTTTTTACAAGCCCTTACCAGAGAGTAGGAATTACTGAAAAGTGTAGGTGAGTAATATCCAGCTCGCATGACCTTGATGGCGGTAGTTTTAGTGGAGAAATGTCCACCTTCGTCGCTGTTGTGAAATGTGTCAATGATCTTCTGTGCCTCCTCCGAAGTAACGCATCGCAGGAGCACACCATTAAAATTTCTTTTGAAAAGAACTTCTATCAGCGTATATCCACAATTCTGAAGTTGGTAATACCTTCTTTTTTGGTATGAGAGGCCTGGTGGATGCCTTCCGGTTCATATGAAGTTCATTCTATCTATCAGCCAATCGTCTTCCGATCCTGATCCATTTATCAGGATGAGCTCTGGCTGTTCCTCTTTGGCAGGCACCTCCTCATTCTGTGCCATACACTCACACAGTCCTCTGCCTTTGACAGTCTTGGTAGGCCTAACCTCGATGTCATACTCCAGGATCTTGGTAATCCAATTAGCCCCTTTTTCTGTGATCTCTCCTTCCATGATGTATTCACGCACACTAGAATGTGTGACATATACCAGAACTTTGTTACAGGAAATCAGATGGCAAAATTTTTTAAGTCCCTTTACTATTACGAAGGCCTGTCTTTCGACGAAGTTATAATTCGCCTCATATTCCTTTAGCATTCGGGAATAGAACGCCACTGGATGCTCTCCCTTTTCTTCACTATCCTTTTGAGTCAGAACAGTAGCGATACTGGACTTGCTACTGAAGGCATACATTATAAAATCTTTGCATTGATTTGGATTAATTAACACCGGGGCTGTGGAGATCGCTTCCTTGACCTTTTCAAATGCTTCTTGAGCTTCTGTTGTCCACTTGAAAACTTGATCCTTTTTCAGCATTAGAGTGATCGGCCTAATCATTCCTGCAAAATCGGAAATAAATTTGCTAACGAAATTTACCTTGCCGAGAAAAGACTGGACACCTTTCTTATTTACCGGAAGGGGATGCTCCTTAATAGCCTTTACTTGTTCGGGGTCAATTGAAATACCTTCTTTAGATACAACATGCCCTAACAGCTTACCCTGAGGTACTCCGAATACACATTTCTTTGGATTTAAGGAAACCCCGAACTCCTGGCACTTTTGAAAAACTAATTCCAAACGATCAAAATGATCATCTTTAGATTTAAAGAACACAGTAAGGTCATCCAAATAGATTAGAATAAACTTATTGATCAGTTCACTGAATGCGATGTCCATAGCTCGCTGGAAAGTTGCCCCTACATTGGATAAACCAAAAAGCATTTTAGCATATGCAAATGTTTCCCACTTGGTGGTGAACGTAGTCTTGTGCTGATCTTCTTCTTTAACTCGAATCTGGTTATAGCCAAAAAAGCCATCCAGCAGAGAGAACATTTCTGATCTTGCGACAGTTTGGAGGATCGACTCCATAGAAGGCAATGGATAGTGATATTTTAGAGATGCTTTATTGAGGTCTCGGAAGTCCACGCATAAGCGGATATCGCCATTCTTCTTTTTGACTGGCACCAAGTTTGATACCCAAGTACTATGTTTGATTGGGAAGACGATACGTGACTCAATGAGCTTAGTTAGCTCTTGTGCCATTAGGGCCTCAACTTTAGGGTTGACCGGCCTCTATTTCTGTTGGACTGGTTTCACACCTTCTGTTAGCTCAATAGTATGTTGAATGATGCTAGGATCATAACCCTCCAGATCATCGTAGGACCAGGCTGCTACTCCATATTTTTTGTAGAAACTGATAAGCCTTTCTCTATCTCGTTGTGGGACATCTTTTCTGACCCGGAGATTCCTGCCATTAGATACTCAAAGGTTTTCATAATCACTTTTGTCTGCCATGAATTTCCGCTTATCATTTCGGGCATCATTACAATCAAAAAAATTCTCGAGAGTAACTAACCCTTTGGGAAGTTTATTTGACCTAAGCTGCATAATTTGTCCTTCATAGGCCTCGATGATCTTCAGTTGAAGTTGATCAGCAAATTATCCCAAGTGTTGGATAAATGAGGCAATGTGCTCATCGCTCTCAAAGACTTTCCAACTCTGATCATTGTCGGGAATTGCTAGTCAAACAAGCACTTGTACTAAATATTTCTTTCGAAGCAAGTCGGAGACAGGATCAAACTGAGCACCGATCACCGCCATGCGATCTGCATCGCTATTCTACATTTAGGGAATGGTCAGGATGTTAAAAGCTTTAAAACTTTCAATCAGGTCCCATATTTGATGCCAATAGGATCTCATTCGGACATTCTTCACTGCAGAGATTCCCCGGACCTGATTAACTACTAGTTTAGAATCTTCGAACACAATCAATTGCTTAATACCCATTCGTTCTGCTAGGCTAAGGCCTTGGACCAACCCTTCATATTCAGCTTCATTGTTGGAATAGGTGAACTAGAATCGGGAAGACCTCAACAATTTCTCATTCTGTGGGGATATTAGACATACCCCGGCTCCAGCTCCAACTTTGCTCCTCGCTCCGTCAAAATATAGCGTCCACAGCTCATTTGCTTGGTTATCGTCAGATTCTTTGACGACCTTCGGAAGAACTTGGTCTTCATCATAAATCACATATGTGCCCAATCCAGTAGCATGATAATTCCTGAAAGGATCATTGTTTATGTGTTCACTCAATAAAGCATCTTCTTTATCATTTCGGTCTCCGCTTACCTTCTCCTCCTCTAGTAGTTCGACATTGTACATGTCCTGCTTGGTGATGGAGGTATGTGCGGCCTCAAAATTGATCAGGGACTCATCCACCACGTGTTCGAAATGTAGAGCCTCTGATTCTATCTTCATTTTCACACCATGCTTGGTCCTAAGTATTAGATGTGACCAATCTAAAGACAAATATCTGCCCACTTTTGAAGTAAATTCTCGAGATAGACAGAGATCGAACATAGGAGGAACATCTATGATCACTGTATCTTGCGGGACCGTAATACTTGGGTAGACAAATAGAGTTAATGGAAGCGTTTTGATGACACCCACAGTATCAACTTTATTTCCATCTAGCTGTATCACCCCCTTCTTCATAGGTTCGTAGCTGAGCCCCAAGGCTTCGGCTATCATTTTTGGCATAACCGTTGTACTAGCGCCAAAATCAATCATAGCATTGTGTAATAGCTTCTTCCCTACAATGAGAGTCAAGAAGAAGGGTTGAGGTTTTGGCCTACCTTCGCCTTCCATATGGGATTCCTTCGCTTTGTCTACAAGAATTTTAGCTGGTGGCATTTGATAAACCACCTCCGTACTGGCAGACGACTCTGTTGGTGCTGAGTTGATCTCTTGTTGAAGCGCCTTCTATAGCATATTTTTCTATTCTGGGATAGCTAGCATGTCCCATAAAGACACATTAGTGGATAATTTCTTTAATTGCTCCACCACATTAAAAGGTGACAAGTTCAGAGATTTTTGCTCCTTTGCTTTTGTTATAATAATCTCCTTCAGTGGTTGAGAAGGCGAAGAGATGGTCGGAGCACCGAGAATTTGATCAGACACACCTTTGCATTGCGGGTTGTCCGAAAGTGAAACAAAAAGCTCACCAGTGAATCTCCTCTTTGAGCGTGTGTTATAGTCAGATTGCACCTGCGACATTTCGGCTATGGACGTGTCATTGGAAAACACCATTTCCTCTTCTTCCATCCATGAGAAGAGCGCATGATCAGGCACAATATCAGACTCTTGCTCTAAGGACATTCCTTGCATTTGCGCGGTAAGGACTGCATTCTCCATTTCCGAGGCATATGTATATTCTCCATTTTCTGTAGCAGTACCTTGATTGTGTTGTTCTGCCACCTTCTGTTGTAAGTTGCCATGCAAAATTTTTTGGGGCATATGTGCATCATTGCAGGGGAAACACCATGGATTGATGTCATCAATAAGATTGTTTTTTCCTGTAGTTAATTCTCTACTTGAGCTTGGCGATGCACCTGTCAGTGGCGTAGGCACTGGGAATATTTGGTTGGTAGTCGGCGCTAATGGATTAGTGCGAGGAGCACTCTGATATTAATTTTTCTAATAAGTAGACCCCCCACCTTGATAGTTTTGATATGCGGGCCGTGGAGGTGTTGCTTGGTTCTGCTTGAGAGTTGTTATATCATTCGCCATAGTTCACAATATCTCCTTGAGGTCGCCCATTTCATCCTTGGGAGAACCCGATGTGGAAGCCAAGTTTTCAGGAGCGGCTGCATATGAGTACATCGACTGGGGAGTTGCTGGCGCACTGGTCGATGCGGCTTCTTGTGCAGAGGTTGATATCTCAGGAAATATCAGGATAATAGGTTGAGGAGACAACTTTCTGTAATCTATCAAATGATTCTCAGCTTTGATAGCGGTAGCATAAGCATCTAGTAGAGTGGCTCCTCCCAAAGACTTGATCATCACAAAAATGTCGGGGTTAATGGACTTCAGATAAAATATGAATGCCAGTTTTGGAGTCAAGCAGATAGTCATAGGAATCCTCTGCCAACTTGAGTGAAATTGGGCATTGAAGTCCGTCAGAGCCTCCTGGGGTGCTCGTTTGATGACGGATAGCTTATAATATAACGAAGAACGATCTCCGTCATTTGAGAACCTTTCATAGAATGGATCTCCGAGGTCATCCCAAGTGCGAATGGTATTAGGAGTCAGTGTTCGGTACCAATCTAGAGCCTTGCCTTTGAAGGACGCAGCAAGGAGCCTTAGGGCTACATTCTACACTGTAATATCGTGTACTAGACATACATCCGCTACATCATGCAAATGTTCTACTGGCATTTTCGTGTTGTCCCCGACAAATTTAGGAAGAGCTTTCAGGGCCGAAACCGGGATAGCGCCCCAAACAGCAGGCACTACCGAAGCTACCAGGGGACTTCCAGCATCCCATGCTACATAGTTTATGTTCGCGGCCGGCAACATGGTGAGAGGAAAGGGTGGTGGAAATAGAACGGTTACTAACTGATTTGTGGCCTGGACTGTTCCTAGCGGAGGTACTAGTAAACCTAGGTTATTTGTAGTTTGGGATCTAATTAGAGGCCGATGGCTCATACACCCCTCTATAAGGCAATTTCATTAGTTTGGGTCCCACCGGGCGTGCCAGAAAAAGGACAAACTGCTGACACCAAAATTTGACGAGATAATAGTGCCTTATGGGAAACTCAGTTCAAGGGGGACCCTTTTGCGCCAAACTAAGTGACCTCCAAATTTTAAAGAAGTCGGCTTCTTCTATAATGGGTTTTTGGAAAGGGAAAAGGAAGCGGATATAATGAAACAAAGTCTAATCTAAGGCGATGCGCCAAAATTTGCTGAAGGGCACGATAAATTATAGATTTAAGGGCCTGAATGTTGTTGTTATGTTCCAAAACATCAGAAACTTAAAACTATAGCATAAATAATTCATTTATTGACATAAAATAGTATCGCATACATCCTTACTACTAATAAGAGTCATTTAGACATGATTTAGATAAGAAAGCTTGTATTCAATATATAAAAGTCTTATCAAATGAAATGTTTAAGACAATATAAAAGCACAGTTTATAGTTTAATCAATACATGAAAAATATAAAGGCCGAACAGTTGGCACAGTCTGAAAGTTTCTTGCAAATAAACATATAAGAGAGGCCTAGTGTTTCTTGCTATAACCAGTATCCTTTTTCTTAAAACTCTTGAATCTATCTACTATGGACCTCCTCTTCTTGGTGACAGAGAGAGTATATATATAGCTGGAGAGAAAACTCCCACCACTTTTGAGAAGCTGTAACAGAAAAGATCCCACAATCCCTTGTAATGATGCCAGAATCAAAAAATTCCCAGGCCGTTACAACGGCAACAAGTTAGAACACGACATCTGGATATTCAGGTGCAGGTGCGCCCTTTGTTATGATGGCAGTGCTCCCAGCCAAGCTTCAAGGAGACAAGTGCTACCCACCACTTTTGAGAACCATGACGAGTAGCACCCAATAACATAGTTTTTCTCAGCTAGCCTATCACCTGCTTTGATGATTAATGTAAAGCACGTGGCAGCCCGTAGCAGCCTGAATGAGAATTCCTCTTACTGCTGTCGAGAGATTGCGAAGAAGCAACACATGTTCAAGGGGCTGACATCCTGTTTGATATGGAGAGAAAGCTGCATGAACCGGGTGCGAAAGATGCGTGGCAGTGTTTTGCAGCCCGTGGTGTTCACCTCCTTGCTGCATTGAAAAGGCTGCGAACGGTTGCCACCTGGCAGAAGGTAGGGCCCGCCAAAAATAAAAGAAGGCCTGCGGAAGCATTTCGCAGCCCGTAGCTGCTTATTTCATCCCTGCATGAAAAGTTTGTGATACGCCGCCATGTAGCAAGATGTGGGTCCCTCCGACAATCTTTAGAAGTGATGGCCTCGGTAGAAGGCTTTTGCAACTTGAAGAGACTTCAAGGCAAAAAGAAATAAAAACCTCCACAAGTGAGACACGTGGACGCCCAACATAGCCTCTCAGAACCTGAAAAGGAAGCCGCTACCTGAAGTTGTGAAGAAAGGATGTGCATAGCGGGAAAGGTCAAAATTTGATGGAAAGCCGACTAAACTCGGTGAGTCACAGGCCGGCGCACACACATTCACAGAAAGAAACCCGAAGGGAGCCGTTCGAATATTTATTTTAATAGAAGCCATTAAGGGTTTGGTGAGTTGTGACATAACATTGTTCATTCATCAAATTCCTTTCATTTATCATTATTTTATCATCAAGGTTTAATTACCAAACCGGGGTTTGACCAAGGCAAACCTGTATTCACCCAAAATAAAAATATTCTTCTTTGTATGTGTAGATTTATAGGTGAAAAAGGACTAAAAATCAATCAAAAGAGAAATTTTGCAAAGTTTTCAAAGTTGTCATCAAAGTTGTCAAGCCACAAAAACTCACTTGTAACATATTTTATTTTTGACTTTCTGATAGTGGAACTTGGAAAAATTAGAAGCCTAGATTCAAGATTTGAGGATTGTGAAATCAAATTTTGGACCCTGTACAAGGACACATTCACCCTAGGGTGAATCTATCCTTCAAAAGTGTTCAAAACCCACTTTTGGAGCCTGGTACATACCATTCTCCCCTTCTCAGATCTACATGAAAGTTATTGTTTCTATTTGTGCTATCATAGTACTCTGCATGTCAAGTTTTAGGTCACATAATTGAGTTTAATAAGGAATTTAATTTTATCTTCCAAAAGTACATTTCAGTCATTTCTGTCATAAGAAAACAACATATCCTTATTATAGGGTTGACTCACCTCAAGGTTGAAATTCAATCTTATCCCTTTGTGATCTTCTCTCTTACTAATGAAATTTTAGAGAAAGGCACCTAGATCCTATTGTTCTAAGACACTTGGGACATATGACCCCTTTTCTTCATTTCCATAATTAATATCAGTGTTAAGTTATCAAGGGTTGTTACTTGCATTGTATTTCTTACAATAGTACTTTCTAAACATGTCTTGGGATTCAAATAATAGAACCGATTGACATATCTTATTTAACACTAGTAAATTTTTAAATTTATAAATAGGGACTTGAAGTAGACAAATAATAATAAATCAACCAAAAAATTAGACCTTCATAACTAGGTATAATAGTATGAATATAAATATTATCATGATGTTCAACATGTGCCACACATCTTTCAAATTAGGGACAATTTTTTTCTTCATCTTAAGAAATAAATTTTTGTAATCTATTTTATAAGTTAAAAACCTCTATACTTTGGTCCTGATAGCACCTTCGAATTTTGAAAAGTTGAAGTACCTATGCCCTTTCAATGTATCAACAGAGCATATGCCTACATCTTGCTAAATCTACTATGGAGGCCATTTGATACATTATTTTAATGTATTTTGATTGTGGTGAACACATCTGGTGGGCCAGTTTACAAAGGAGGTACCTAAATTTTGATGGTTGGGCGAAATTTGATTTAAAACCCATATTTTAAATAATTCATTATGGATAGATGCAAAAAATATAGCTCCAGGGGTCTCTATTTGCATGCAATGAAATTTCACCATTTGGTCCCCAAGCAAAATTAAAATTTGCATTTTTTTAATATTTCAAATGCTAATGTTTAAAATATTCTAAATATTATATATATATATATATATATTTGGAAAAAGGAAATATGCCTGTATATATTTATATATATTCATAATAAATTTACAAAAGTGCTTGATATATAATGAATCTTATCAGTTAGATTAATCCCTTAACACCACCTATTCTAACTAAAATATAATTGTATCTAAACTAAAGCCATCAACCCAAAAAACCAAGCATATTACAAAATGTATCTCTCAGAATATTAACTATAAAACCCCATATTATCAACAAAAAAGACTTTAAGAACCCAAAATACTAGCTCTAAAAATCCATATTGTTAGCAAAAATAGACTTCAAGAAATTTTTTTTCTTCCAGTAGATGAACTGACAATTAGTGGTTTTCTTATCAGGATGTTGTTGGAACAACTTCAAATGTCCCACCAATATGAAACTGTCCTACCAATGTTCACATTACCATTCAAACAATTCATAATACCTTAGTCTATCAGCAAGACCTACTTTCATGTCCTGGCAATGGAGTCACGCCTCAACAATCAGCCTATGAAGTACTAACCAGTCAATGAGAACTCATAGCCAAGCCAACTCCAACTACCGCTTTCCACCTATCAACTTAGGTCCAACCACGGTCATCATTCCATCAAGGAGACCAAGTTGCAAAGACCTTCAGTCCTGCCAAAGAAGGAACATTATCATCTTATCATTGGGACATGACTTGTAGTCCCACCGATAGAGTAAACTCATGCCGATAGAACAAGTCATTAAAACCAAACTGTTGGGTCATCACGGGGACAACCTTTGGAGTCTCACCAACCAAGCAATGTCATGACGATGAAGACTCATCAGATCATCGTTGCTAGGGAAGAGAACAAGGTTCCGCTGATAAGACACAGTCCTACTGATCAAAAGAATAAAAGAACATAATGCAGTCAATGAGAACCCATAGCCAAGCTAGCTCCAACTACTGCATTCCACTTGTCAGCTTGTGTCCAACCACAATCATCATTCCATTGGGGAGACCAAGTTGAACATCCGGGTGAAGACCTCCAGTCCCACCGATAAAGGAACATGATAGTCCTATCATTGGGAAGTGACTCACAGTCCCAGCGATAGAGTAAACTCTTGCTAATAGAACAAGTTGTTTACACCAAACCACCGGGTCATCACGAGGACAACCTTTGGAGTCCTACCAATCAAGCAATGTCATAATGATGAAGACTCATCAAATCATCGTTGGGGTAGAGAAGAAGGTTTCGCTGATAGAGAATAGTCCTATCGATCAAAAGAAGAAAATAACACAATTCTGCAATAGAGAAAGAAATCATTAGAAATTAAAACATGGTAGTTTGACTCTACCTCTTGATTGTCATGTTCCACCATGAAAAGACTCCAACGCTTCTTTAGCACAAACCACCGATTCTTCACATTTTTTGAATCCTCCATGCACATTATATTAAATAAATCCCAATGAACACTAAGCCTATGCTGACACTAGCAAATTCTGAGTTGTCTAAATCACATATGATATCCTCATCATAATCATAGACTACTGATAAGAATTTATAAGCTTTCCCACATTTAAAATCCCTTTTAGGAAATCAAAAATTTTGACCCCTTGAGCATTTTTTTGAATTGCCACCAATTCTATTATTGTTGGAAAAGCTCACCTACTATAATTTTCAAAAGTTTTGAATTTGTCATATGAGAGCTATTAGCTTGTTACAATTTTTTCTCACGATCTTAATAGGGCACTTTAAACTAAAATCCACCCCATGCTCCCCAAACTTAGTCAGATTTATCTATACTTTCTTGATTTATTATTCCTTGCAGATTAGAGAACGATTTCAACTTACATCATTTTCCGTTATGAATACCTCCTTTTTCTGCACCCCATATTTGCTAAATGGTTTGTAGGCATGTTTCCTTCATGATATGTATGATAAATCTAATAGAGTTCAAACTTGTCCATTAATTTCCATACATTTTGCAATATATATACCTTAGATGCCAATTATGACACTGCCTTTCCTTACACATGTTAACAAATAATAATGAATCTCCTTCAATATGAATCTTGTTGATTTGGAGGTGCCTTGCTAGCTATAGAACATAAAGAATGGCCATTGATTCTACCATATTATTTGTTCCAGGTGATAAAGCAATTGATCTAGCAAATTCCTACCCCTGAAGTGCCTAGATTCCCTTTTTATGCACCATCAAAATTGAGTTTATAAAATCCTGTCATTGGTGGTTGCCATTTGATTAAACTTATGTCCACCTTCAACTTATTAGGTTGAAACATACTCCCTTTGAAAGGTAGATTAATGCCTTTCCAACTCTTAAGAATAATGTGGTCCCATGAAGTGAACAAAGAGTTCACATTCTTATGATCATGGACACATGCATTAACTGCTTCTATAACTAATTTTTTAATGGTTGCATGGACATATTGATTTGAAGCTAATACTTTTCTGAAGATGCACTTGTTTCATTCCCACCAAATGGACCAGGGCACTGCAACTAGAATTAGACACCGAATGCAAGTAAAAAATGAAGATTTATATAATACTGGCCATGAAGAAAAGAGATCCCATACCGAGTTTGGTAACGGTTCATGAAAGCTCATCTTTTACAAAACAAATTCCCAACAACATTGAGCAAATGTACATTACAAAAATAGATGATCGAGAGTGTCTAGATACTTACCACACAAAACACAATTAAAGGGGTCTGCTATTCCCAATTTAACAAGACGATCACTTGTGATCACTCTTTTCCTCAATACCAGCCATGCAAAAATTCTTGCTTTTGGTAGCACCACATTATTCCAACAAAATGTTCATATGCTCTATGAGATTGCAAATGAATATCCTTGTTTAGGACTGCTTTATAGCCTTGTTTGACTGAATAATTACCATCTTTTGATGGTGCCCAAATAATAGTGTGATCAACCTTTGTTGATAGGAAAACTGTTCTTGTAGTGAAAATTTGGTGCAAGCTGTTCTTTTGTTCATTTGTTAACCGAGTTCTTGAAAAATATTTCCATAGTACCCTTCCCAAAGAAATCTCTACTACACTTACATAATCAATTAATTTGGAACCCCATGAATGAGATAGAACTGGAATAATTTCTTGAAGCCCTTGAAAATTACTCAATGGTGGATGACCATTCCAAGAGTCAACTCAAAAATTCACTTCTTCCCCATTATTTACCTCCCAAGAAATATATGTTGTTACCACTTTTCTGCAAGAAAACATAAAAAGTTCCACAAGAACCTATAGGAGGTTAGAAATTATGAAAATTCTTGATGTATTTTGACTATCAAGATACTATGCCTACATTATTGCACACAATTTTGATTTGGCTTGGTATACATTTTCCAAATCAATTTCCCCCCTAAGGCTATATTGCATTTTGAAATGTCGTGCAATCCCACTCCACCTTTAAATTTCTCTGAAGACATACTATCCAAAGAAATTAAATGAATTTTTTTAACATCATTCATGTTTCCTTTCCATAAAAATCCCCTAATAACTTTCTCTATTTGATCAACTACTGTTTTAGGGGCCTTAAGGACTGATATGGAATAATTAGGAATTGCTGACAATACTATTTTTATCAAAAGAATACAGCCCGATAAAGACAACCAGCGGGCTTTCCATGCACTAATTTTTAATTTAATCTTGTCTATGAATTTATCCTAATATGATGACTTATTTGCACCCATAAAGAAAGGTATTCCAAAATAATTACATGGTAAACTTTCCTCTTGAAAACCTAGAATCTGAATAATCTTTCTTTTTATGGCTACATTAGTATTGAGAACATACACTTTTGATTTTTGAGCATTTATATTTTGT
This sequence comes from Sequoia sempervirens, assembly GCA_007258455.2. Classification (NCBI taxonomy): domain Eukaryota; kingdom Viridiplantae; phylum Streptophyta; class Pinopsida; order Cupressales; family Cupressaceae; genus Sequoia; species Sequoia sempervirens. The sequence continues at coordinate 427,313,863 of VDFB02075321.1, read as the reverse complement.
CTTGAAACCACATAATAATTTTCCAAACCCCATTTTATCTTCCTTGCTTCAACAATATTCGCTTTACCATAAAACAAGGTATCATCTACAAAGAGATTGTGTGTGACTGACATATTAGTTTGAGGTATGCATATCCCTTGCCATAAGCCCTGATTATGCTTCTCCTTTATTGTCTTGCTCAAAGCTTCAGCCATAATTATAAAAAGAAAAGGGGAAAGAGGGTTTCCTTGCCTTACACCTTGTGTTGCTCTAAAAAACCCCGAAGGAGACCCATTGATGATTATAGATAAAAATTCTCTTGATAAGCAAGATAAAATCCATTTTCACCACTTATCGAAAAACCCAAATTTGTTCAAAACTTTCATGAGAAAAATCCAATCAACCTTATCATATGCTTTCATCATATCTAACTTTACAATAGTTGATAGTTTATTGGTTCTAATAGAGTGAAGAACCTCATGTGCTACCAAATCCCCTTCTAACTATTTCTCTGCCTAGTACAAAACTACCCTGTTCTTGTGAGTTGATTTTTGGAATTAGATGTTGTAATCGTTGAGAAATTGCCTTTGTGAAGATTTTGTACACTATGTTACAAAGTGAGATGGGTCTAAATTCAGCAAAGGTCTTTGGTTCCTTTTTCTTCAGCTAAACAACAATATTAGTGACATTAAATTGCTTCAATATCGTGCCATATTTCCTTGATTCTTCTAAGGCTAATAGTAGTTCAAAACCTACTACATCCCAACACTTTTGAAAGAACAGAGGAGTGAAACCATCAGGTCCAAGAGCCTTATCTGGTGCAAGTGAAAAGACCACCTTTCTCAATTCTTCTAATGTAAAAGGATTCATTAAATCAACATTATCTTTCTGAGAGATGAGGCTTGGTATTGCTACCAAGATATCTTGATCATCTTGGTTTCCTTGCGAAGAAGGTGGCTTAAGAGGAGAAAGCAATTGCTTAAAAAACTTTACTCCTTCCTGAATTTCATTTGCACTTGTTAGTTGCCTACCTGTATCTATGTCCTAAATTGAAAAAATGGTTTTTGCTGCTCTTTTTTGTTGGGATGAAGCATGAAAAAACTTTATATTACGATCTCCTTCTCTCAACCATAACTCTCTTGATTTCTGATGCCAATAAATTTCATCTCTTTTTCCCAATTCTTCCCAAATCAATTGTAGATTTTTTGTTTTTCACATGAAGATGAATTCATCCCATTCTAAATTATATGCTCATGAACTTCTGCTAATTGTTTTGCTACTTTCTCTTTTTGTTCAAAAAACATTTTTGAACACTTGCACATTCCAAGTTTTGATCTGCCCCTTAATATACTGCAATTTGTTAAATAGTTGAAACATTTTAGTGCCCCTTTGATATGGTGCACTCACCCACCATTTTCTTAACAAGGGTAAGAACAGTGGATGTTTGAACCACATCTTCTCAAATTTGAAGGAAGGCTTGTGTTGTGGGATCATATTCCCATTCATTATCAATAACGAAATTTCATAGTGATCTAAGCATACAAAATGGTAGTATTTGTGAGGATAAAATGAAAGGCTTCAAACCCAATTAGGAGTAGTCAAAAATCTGTCTAAGCGCACAACTATTTGTGAAAAATATCTTCTCTTGTTCGTCCAAGTGAAACTTCCTTTCTCTAGTAGCACATCCCTTAATGCATTATTCACAATAAAATTCTCAAAATCTGCCATTGTTTTATGAGGTGGAAAAATACCTCCATGCTTCTCATTAAGAGATACTATAGCATTAAAATCCCCAGCCACTACCACCTTCTCATTCCCCAAACAAATACCTCCATGATTCTCATTAAGAGATACTATAGCATTAAAATCACTAGCCACTACCACCTTCTCATTCCCCAAACTCTAAATAATATTTGTTAGATTATCCCACAATCTTTTCTTTTCTTGAGTTTTTGTTGGTCCATAGGCATTAATGATTCTGAAGCATAAGTCAAAAGAATCTACTTTTGTTAATTACCAATTATTGTCCCGTCCCAAAGCTTCTACTGCTAATAACTTGGGATTCCATAATGTAATTAACCCTCCTGATGCCCCTTGCACTGGGACATGAAGAGACTTCCATTTTCCCCATTTCATTACTATCACTTCATAGGAGTATGTTGATAACTTTGTCTCTCGCATCACTACCACATCTGCCCCACATGAGTCAATTTGATGCTTGATGTGACCTCTCTTGTCAGGGGCATTGATGCCCTTGAAATTCCATGAAATTATCTTCATTGTGCTCGAGGAGAGCACCATGCTCTCCTCAACCTCTTGTTAACTAAAAATATTTAGGTCCTAGTAATGATGCCGCATTCCACCGCCTCAATTTTTATCACCGTAGTTTTTCTGCTTTAGATTTTCTTCCTCTTTTTCCTAGGCATTGCTTGACAGGCAGCTTACTAATAGGTGTTTGAGCTATGGATAATGTTCGGGAATAATCAAACTGATACACCATTTCTTCCTCCATTTCCATTTTATCATCCGCACCTACCTTAGATTGTAAATCTTCCTTAGGGATCATTGGAAAATGATCATCCTGTAGAGGATTTGACCTTTCCTCTGTTACCACTTCTTCATTAAGGAATTCATCTACAATTTCATCAAATAATTATGAACCAATTGATGTAAACAATTTTTAAGAAAGTACCTCCACCTGGGAAGAAGTAACTGTTGTCCTAAGCTTAGATCTTGTGAATCCCATTCCTTTACAAGTACCTCCAACTGAGAAGAAGAAAACTGTTGTCCTCAACTTAGATCTTGTGAATCCCATTCCCTTCCAGTATTTGAAAGACCTCCCTTGCCATGTTTATCATTTCTCTCATTTAAAATATTATGAGTGACCAAAATAGGTGGATTGTTTCCCCATGAAATGCATGAAATTTGGACTGGCAATCCATTGAACATAAATTAGCAGACTAGCGTTACTAACTGATCAACTGAAAATGCTACTTTAGATGGAAAATTCCCCAAATCCCCCCTGCTACCACCCTTGCTATGTTGATAAACTTGCCCAACCTGAACATTTTCCTGCGAATGAGAATGAGAACCTTTCAAATTGATCATGCTTAGACTTGCAATTTTTGAATTAGCTTGATGTTGTGAGATGTTTTTTTATTTTTTTGGATCATTCCTATTTACCGTATCTCTTGTCACTTCATTCTCTGTTCACTTATCAAGCATACGAGATAAAGTTTTAGAATTTGGAGATTACAAAGAACTCTCTTTCTTTTGACACCTACCAATATTAGGGCAAACAACTTTCAAATGCTCCATAGAGTGACAAATAGTGCATATTTTTTGTTGAATTTCTATTGAAATTTCTTGAATCCATGAGCCAAACTTATTTTATATGGATTTGGTCAGGGAGCGACTTTGTGGTATCTAGAAATATGAAAACCCTAACAGGTCGTGTGGGATTA
>VDFB02075321.1:427267796-427310320 GCA_007258455.2 Sequoia sempervirens | reverse complement strand
TCTCTAGGTAACTTAATAAACAAAGGAAATATAAAATTCATACCTAAGTCTGGTGATCCAGAGGAAATTTTCAACTAAAGACCTATCACGCTTCTCAATGTATCCTACAAAATCATTGCCAAGGATCTGGCTCTTAAGATCCGCCATCTTTTACCTTAGATTGTGTGCTTAGAGAAAACTAGGTTTATCAAATCCAAGTTTATTCTGGATAATATTATTATTGTTTGGGAAGGCATGGAATGGGCCAAGCATTCAAACTAGAAAGCCATGTTTATCAAAATTGACTTTGCAAAGGCCTATGACCGTATTGAATGGCCTTTTATTCTTGCTATGCTGCAAGCTTTGGGTTTTGGGCCTAACTTCATTCAGAATGTTCGAATGCTCTTTGTGGATGCCTCTGCCTACATCACCATTAATGGTCATCAATCCTCTACCTTTGGAATCTTTTCTTCCATTCGAAAAGGGTGCCTGCTTGTCCCCTTTTTGTATGAGCTTGCTATTGAGGGATTTGGCTACCTTCTAGCCAACGTGGTTTCCTAGTAGTGTGTCAAGGGTATCTCTTTTCCTAACTCTTAGTCTTAGCTGGTGAATGGCCATTTTGCTAATGAATCTTTCCTCACTTTCCTGGAGGAAGAAGAAAATATTAAAGTGGCCCTGGATTGTCTTAACATCTTCTATCTTGCTTCTGGATCTTCCATTTAGTGGCACAAAACTTTTTGCTACAGACAGTCAATCTTGCCTACTCCTCCTTGGTTTCAACAGTATGGTTGGAAGTGGATTGGGCCAAGAGAATTTTTTTTGGTTCCTAGGCATTCCCTTTGCTTTCAGGCATCCTCGGCTGAGCTATGGAAAGTTGTGCTTTCTAGAGTCGAGTAGAAGTTTCCTTACCGGATTACCAAACCCCTTTCTCTAGGGGAAATTCTAGGTGTGCTCCAAAGTTTTGGCAGCTACCCATGTCTATTATTCCTCCTGTTGGGCCCCTTCTAAAGTTGTCTACGACAAGCTTGAAAATTTTCTCTGAGATTTTATTTAGGCCTCCCCTGAATCCCAAAGAGGGTTTCACCGTGTTGCTTGGGAATTTTGTTGCCTTCCCAGAGATTCTGGAGGACTTGGGTTGCTCTCCACTCAACAATAAGGGACTGATTTATGTGTTAAATGGATTATCTGTGCCCTTACTGGGGATGAGGGGATTGAGCCCCCTAGAAGGGGATTGACTTTCAAACCCTTCTATTCATGGAGGAACTAGTCCAAATTGTTGGGACTTTTGTGGCCAAAAGTATTTGGTGTGCCTAGGAGGCTGTCAAGCCCTAGCTCTATTAGGTGGGATTTGGCTTTCATGATGGGATTTCACTTAACCAGTAGGCTTTCATGATGGGATTTCACTTAACCAGTAGAATATTTGGAGGTCGCTTCTTTTTTCTTGCAATGGTCAGCTGTTGGCTAAATCGCCTTGGCTTAAGGTGCTCAGATTCCACAAGAAGGGTATCCAAACCTTGCAATAGTTATTTGATAGACCCACAATGCGTATCATGTAGTGGGAAGATTTTTGTGCCCTGTATAGGCTTCATAACCAGGACCGTGCTACTTATGATGGTCTGGTGAATGCTATTCCTGCAGAGATGCTTCATAAGGTTGGAATTCATGTGACCAAACCCTGGTGGAAAGACTAGAAGTGGTATCTAGACAACCCTTTCAGGAATTACAAGCCTCAGCTTGGTTACAGGTGGCTTTCACCATACTTTCCTATGATTCAAAGTTTGAACTAGAGGTGGATTCTTCAATCTTTCACTCATGTCTAGCATAAAATATTTTTTTTCCACTTGGTCTGCAAGTGTTGATCCAAAACTTTCCCACTTTGCTTAGTGTATTCTTTTCCAAGGATTTCCTGTGGATTCTTAGCTTGTTCACCTAGGGGTCTAGGACCCTCATTGCCCTTTTTGTGGGCAAGTTGAGACTTTAAGGCATCTTTCCTAGTTTTGTCCCAGAGCTCAACAACTTTGGACTTGGATTCATAACTTCTTTCAGCCCTTTGGACCGAAGCCTTTCTCCTGGCATATGGTTCTGCTAGGAGATTCACCTAGCATTCCTGCTAAATTTAGCCAACTTTGGTACACTTTAAGGGTGGAAATTCTCTTCAATATCTGGAAAGATAGAAATGCCTACATATTTTCTCATTCTCAAATGGATATTAATGTTTCTTTATATGATAAAGCTATTATTTGTTCTAATGTGCTCTTACAAATTCAAGCACGCAAGCTAACAAATTTGCACTTGAGGTTGCTCACTTGCAAGTGTTGCTAGATCATTGGGGCAATGCCCTGTGTACTGTTGCTCGGGTGCCTGCTTCACCCACCTCTTCTCATGGTTGGTCGCCTTCTCAGGGTCAGTAGCGGAATGGTTCTACATGTCCCTTCTCTTAGCCTCCTTGGCGGGATTCTCACCGTCCTCAGCGAATCCGCTCTCCTCCGCCGCGGGCTAGCCAGGGGTGGCCTTTTGGCGGTGCTTCAGGAGTGGTGGTGGCAATTCAGGGTGGCCCTTTAATGACCATCTTTCTTTTGGCTCTATTTTTCTAGACACTAGTAAATTTTTTTTGCATCTTGTGCTTGCAATCTCTCCCTAGCGTGAGGATAAAGATAAAGAGAAGGAAAAAGATGCTGACGATCTTTGGGGTTCTCCTCCTGATGTCACTCCAAACCCCGCTGATGTATGGGGGAAGAACATGGATGATAGAGACCCTCTTGGCTCTGTTGGCACTGCTTTGGCCACTTAATGGCCCTCTTTTTATATGTTTTATAATCATGGATTTTCGGGCTCAGCCCATGTGACTTTTTAGTTTTTCTGGGTGCTGCCCATATGACTCTCGGGGTGTTCCTTCTTACCACCCATCTTTTTTTTGTGAATATGTATCTTTATCTTTAATTTAATATAGATAACTGCCTATTCATCAAAAAAATATGTTTTTGGCATTGTTTTAATATCCCAATTCAAGTTGCAATTGTTGGATTTTGAATTTTAATTATTAGGAAATTAGAAAATCACTTATAAATATAGTTATTTTATCAATTCAAAACATCTAGGAAGAGGGAAACTTTCACATGAGTAAATATTATTGTGAAGAGCATTGAAGAGTAGATTTCTCATTCATCTACAGTAGCATTCAAGATCATATCATGATGTCAAATTTATTTACATCTATGCATGTTTTTGGAGATAACATTGTGATGTAGGTTTCAAGCATTCAAGCATAAATTCAAGCATCAAGATCCATCATCAATCAATCCATTTTATACAAGATCAAGACCTTAGAGAGAAGTGTTAGACTTCAATCCTCTAAGGATCTCTATTCAAGGGTTTGGTGAGTTGCAACAAGCTAGTGTTAATTCATCATTCCTTCTCTTTATCATTATTTCATTTCAAGGTTTAATTTGCCAAAATGGGGTTTGACCAAGGCAAACCCCTATTCACCAAAAACAAAAAAAATCCCTCTCTTGTGTATGCACAAATCTTAGGCTGAAGAAAGGATTGGAATTGAAGATCTTAAAAGTGCAAAATTGCAATAGTTTTCAAAGTTGCAAAGTTGTCACAAAAAGTTTTCAAGGCCAAGAAAACTCAGATCCCAAATTCATTTTTGACATTTTTGTAGTGAAACTTGTGGGAAAGGAATCTCAGATCCATGTCTAGAGGCTCTCAAAAATTGAGGAAAAGTTATGTACAATGACTCATTCATCATTTCTGGACACTCAACAAGAAGTTTTAGTGACAATTTTTTAGTGTCTCATCTTCTTCAAATCTATTAGAAGTTTGTTTTTTTTGCTAGATTTATGCTTCATCTACATGATTCAGGTCTTACATTATATATTTGAGTTCATTTAGTATTTTTAGTTTATCTCTCAAAAGTGTTGTTCAAATAGATCTTACCCCATCCTCAAACATAAGAAAATTTGCAAGATCTCCAATTGGGTTGACTCACCTAGGGTTGAAAGTCAACCCTACCATTGGAGGATCTCATTTCCTAATGAAATAGGAGAAATATAGGTTCATTACATCCCATTTTTCCTATTCTATTTTTAATAAATTCTTGGTGAACCCTCATTTTAAGGAACCTATTTTTGTATGTTTCATTTTGGTGAACTTGACATTGTACATCTAAAATTCTGAAATTAGAGTCCATTCAAACCCTAGATCTAAGATTTGCATTAGTTTACATTGCATTGCATTAGTTTTCATTTCATCCAGGGTTGTCAAAATTACATTAGTTTGTATTTCATCTAGGGTTGTCAAAATTACATTAGTTTGCATTTCATCTAGGGTTTTAAATTTGCATTTTGCATTGTTTAAAATTTAAAAATCCCAAAAAGAAAATTGCATACATATCACATTGATTGTGCATAGTACTTGCATATTAGTGTACTTTCAATCATTTACATTAGAAAATTTAGTCCATATTGCATTCAAAAAGTGTCATCTTTGTTCACTATTTGTCACCAATTGCACTTGCATTTAGACATCAAAATATGGAAAAACTTGTCACAAAAACCACAGTTTGCAACCTGGAATAGGGAACACAAACAATAACTTAAAATTTGCAATTTTTATTTTTAAAAACCCTGTACAAGGACCCATTCACCCTTGGGTGAATGAGTCCTTGAGGGAACATCAAAACCAACTTTCTTGTTCATTTTTATAGTCTTTTGCACTTCCCAAATCTGCTGGTAAACCACTATTTTAGTCTATCAATTTTTGAGAATTTATGTTTTATGCATTAGGTCTAATCTTCCATTTAGATTAGCCATTTTAAATCATTCCAGATTTATTTTAGTATTGAAAATAATTAAATCTGTAGGACAATTGTTTACATTTATGAAGCATTGCATAAGTTGGATAGATTATTTTTCATTTTTGGCACGCAAAGTTAGTATTTTTCATTTCCAAGTATGCCAAGAAAAATCTCATTAACAAGCATGTTAGTCATTCTTCCAATGTCTTTCCTAGTTATGGGAGTCTCTTAGTACAAGAAAATGAAATTGTTGACACATTCCTTAATACCACATTGTGTATCCTTCACTTATCCCCTAATATCTCTCCTATTTGTGAGGATGTTTTGATGCAAGAGGATGCAATCATAGACAATCATGAAAATCATAGTTTATCTTCTCCTAATACCTCTCATTCTTGTGAAAAAGGTATCTTGATGTTAGAAGATACACTCATTGAGGGTCATGAGAATCCTATTTGCTCCTCTCCTAAAAAATCTCCTACTCGGGAAGATATTATGGCACAAGAGGATGAGATCATTGAAACAATTCTTAACATCACCTTGCCTAGTCTCCATTCATCTCATACTTGTGAGAGTATTTTAGTTAAAGGGGATGTAATCATAGATAATCATGATAATCATAGTTTCCCTTCTCCAAATATTTCTCCTATTTGTGAAGAAGATATTTTGGTGTTAGAAGACCCACTCATTGAGTGTCATGATAATCTTGTTTCTCCCTCTCCTCAAAACTCTCCTATTAGGGAAGATATTATAATGCAAGATGATGCCAATATTGATACATGTATTTCAAACAATAGTAATGTATCTTCTTTAGATGAAGATGATAAGGTGACATTAGACTTCCCCTTGCTAGAAGATCATAAAAATGAGGATTATAAGTTTGTTGGGTTCTAAACATTAGATCTCCCTTGATTATTAGAAATCCTAAGAGTCCTCTAATCATTATACCTCCTACAAGTCCTTTAATTATTGGACCTCCCAAGTCATCTTTTGAGCCACTTCTTATCATAAGACCACCTCAACACAAGCCATTACCTCCAGGAGCTATCTCAAATTTTGCATGGCAACTTACTAGTAACAATGTTTCACAACAAACTTGTTATTATACTGTTGCTCATACATATAACACAAGGAACAATAGGAAACCAAAAATAATACCTTACTTCATTACCATTACCTCAACCTATCTTGCTTAGTGCCCCTCATTTTCCTTTGCATAGTGGAAAGGAGTATGTTCTTGTGGAACAACTTAAAAATACTCCTACAAATATTTCCTTATGGGATCTTATTCAAGCTTCACCTTATTACCATGAAAATCTTGAAAATGCCTTACAACAAGTTGTTAGTCCTCCTAGTGCACAACCAAATGATGTAGCAGCCCTAATTCAAGGTATGAACTCAGTCAACTTAGACATTACCTTCCACCAAGATGAGTTACTTACATTAGAAGTGCAAAAACAATGATGTGTTAATGATAGTGGTTGATATTAACATTAATGGTGATAGATCTCACATTAAACGTACTGTCATTGATAATGGTTTGACACTCAATGTTTATAGTGTAAGCCTTCTTGATAAGATTAGAGTGGAAAAGAGTCAAATTCAACTAGATTATCTGTCTATTCATGGATTTGATAATGTGCGAAAGCAACCACTTGGTGTGGTAACATTTCCTATTCGAGTTGGAAAGGTCGCATTGCAAACTCCTATCCATGTTATACCTCAAGATATCTCATACAATCTTTTTTTGGGTAGACCATGGGTTCATGAAATTAATGGGGTGCCTTCAACTCTTCATCATTTAATGAAGTATGTTTACAACAACAAGGTTTATACAATCAAGGCTGACCCCCATCCTAAAATTTGTTTGAACACTAAGAAATACAAGGATTTAGTCTTTTGAAAACATTGATACCAACTTCAAAATTAGAGCCAATGCAAGAGGAACAAAAAGAGAACAACATTGAAAAACTCACAAAGATATTGGATGATGCTTGGGGTTCATTAGATTTTACACCTACATTCATGGGAGAATACATGATCACACACAAAACAAGAAAAGAGAAAGAAACAAATATAATATCCACACAAGCTGAGTCATAAAAAGCATTTGAGTCCATAAGTTTAAGCAAAGAAGAGAAAAACACAAGTTATACATCCACATATGAAGAGTGTGATAATGAAAAACCACCAAATCCAAAAGAGATCGAAAAGCTTTATGGAAGAGGTTACGAACTTTTGAAACAACTTGGATATAATGGAAAAGGATGTGGTGCTAGAGAACAAGGTATCTATGTCCCTATAGAGCCTAACACACAAGAAACAACTAGTGGTATTGGTTATTGTCCTTTGACAGAAGTGAATGCATCAAAGAAACCTTCGCTTAATATAAATGTAATAATGCAAAACACTCCTAGGAAATATTCAAACACATGTCTTAGTAATAATTGGGGTTCACTATATTTTACACCTTTCTTTCTGGGAGAGTACAAAATCTCATAATCTAGAGAGTCTTGTGTATGTATGATACCTTGTAGTAAGAAAGAGATACCTTTATTACAAAAGAAAGGAACATCTACTATTGATCAAGAGAGTACCTTGTCGAAGCTTCTCCAAGCTTGCTTGATATCTCTCCCTCCAAGAACATGAAATGAATTTTACAATAAAATTTTATTTTGTGCATATCATCGAGTTCATGGTCATTCAACTAATAAATGTAAGGCTTTAAGTAATAAAATTCAACATCTTAAGAATTGTGGTGCTCTTCCTTGTGTTGATGCAGCTATCTCCTCTAATTGATAATTATTTTCATCCTATCATGTTTCTCATCACTATGTGGTTATGTTTCTTGCTCATTTCCATTCATGGTGGTACAGTATTAGGTGAAACCATATTTCTCTTGCAACAACATGATAGCTCTTGGTGGTTTTCTTTGTCTCTATGATTGGGGGGCTAGGATAACTAGTTTTGGGAGGTGTGCATTCTTTTCAAGGATCACCTCTTCCTCTCTTTCTACTTAAAATACCAACATAGCAAGTATGTTGACATTTTAAGTGGGGGGCATATTCTCCCCTGTTCATTATTTGCATGCTCTCTTCTTAGTGATGATAGCATAATCTCCTAAGAAGTGTGATTATTACATTGGAATTATTTTATTGATAATTACTTTATTTCATTTTGGCATGAGCTTCATTGACATTTTGACATTTTTTTCTTAACTTTTTTCATAGATGTTGAATTTAGTGTAGCATTAGCATAACATATTGATCATGTTGTGGAACCTTATAAAAGTTATTAGGGAGTATAAATTTTGGTATGTTTGATGTAGGGAGCCTATAGAAGTAGCATGACATTCTAATTGATACTTGTTTTGTGGGATCACACCTTGTAGACCTAATGTGTGTTTCTCATATTTTTCTTGGGGGATCACCTAGTGTATATCGAACTGCACTAGCCCTTGTGAGTAAATTTTTCATGGCCATCGAGCATAACACAACTTGATTTCCTATGCAACCATGTGTTTCATAAGTGATTTTACATCCTTGTGAGTGTATTTGATGGATGTGGCATAATACAACTTGCTTTCCTATGAAACCATGTGTTTAATAAGTGATTTTACATCCTTATGAGTGTATTTGATGGATGTGGCATAACAAAACTTGATAGTCCATATTTCTTTCCTCCTTGCATTAATTTTGACATTGTATGTTTGTATATCTTGTCTTGCTACTTCATACCATACATTCATATGCGTCCCTTTGTGCTTATGTTGGTTTGCCATGAGATCTTAGATCATGGGAGCTTGATCAACCTCCTTGATCTTTTTTATCCTATCCCATCAACATTTTTTGCACTTGGACCCTTCTTGATGTATATTTTTCTACTTTAGTGTGAGTTTGAGCATAGGGCTCATCTTCTCACTAAAGTGGGGGCTAAATGTAGTGTAGAAAAATGTACACCTTTACATTTTCACACTATGTTTGGGTCCCTTAATTAAATTGAACTTAATTAAGCCTCTAATTGACCCAATTATACATTTAGAAGCCTAATTATTTTCATTTTCCGAAAGGGGAACCTGTATTAAACTATTGCAAACATAATATTAAACACCTTGAAAATTGTGTGTCCCGGATTTAGGTCCAAGGGCGAGGGGTCCCCTTTAGATTCCAAAAACCAATTTAAAATATGTTTTTGGTGGTATTCTAATGATCCCAATTCAAGTTGCAATTGTTGGCTTTTAAATTTTAATTGTCGGGAAATTAGAAAATCACCTATAAATACATATTATTTTATCAATTCAAAACATCTAGCAAGAGGGGAACTTTCACATGAGCAAATATTATTGTTAAGGGGATTGAAGAGAAGATTTCTCACTCATCTACAATAGCATTCAAGATCCTATCATGATGTCAAGGTTATTTGCATCTATACATTTTTTGGAGCTAAAATTGTGATGTAGGTTTCAAGCATTCAAGCATCAAAATCCATCATCAATCAATCCATTTCATGCAAGATCAAGACCTTAGAGAGATGTCTTATACTTCAATCCTCTAAGGATCTTCATTCAAGGGTTTGGTGAGTTGCAACAAGCTAGTGTTCATTCATCATTCCTTCTCTTATCATTATTTCATTTCATTGTTTAATTACCAAAATGGGGTTTGACCAAGGAAAACCCTTATTCACAAAAAAATTAAAATATTTCCTTCTATTATGTATGTGCAAATATTAGGCTGAAGAAAGGATTGGAATTGAAGATCTTAAAAGTGCAAAATTGCAAAATTTGTCAACGCCATAGAAAATAAAATCCCAAATTCATTTTCAACATTTTTGTAGTGAAACCTATGGGAAAAGGCATATCAGATCCATCTCTAGAGGCTCCCAAAAATTAAGGAAAAGTTCTGTACAAGGACTCATTCGCCGTTTCTAGACACTCAACAACAAATTTTGGTGATAGATTTTTAGTGTCTTACCTTCTTCAAATCTATCAAAAGTTTGTTGTTTCTACTAAAGTTATGTTTCATCTACATGAATCAAGTCTTACATTTAAAATTTGAGTTTATTTATTATTTTTAGTTTATTTCCCAAAAGTGTTGTTTAGGCAGATCTTACTCCGTCCTTAATCATAAGGAAATTTGCAAGATATCCAATTGGGTTGACTCACCTAGGGTAGAAAGTCAACCCTACTATTAGGGGATCTCATTTCTAAATGAAATAGGAGAAAGATAGGTTCATTACACCCCATTTTTCCCATTCGATTTTTAGTAAATTATTGATGAAACCTCATTTTAAGGAACCTATTTTTCTATGTTTCATGGAAAAATAATCGAAGCTTGATCCATCCTCTCTTTCCTCTTTGCATTAATTTGGCATTGCATGTTTGTGTATCTTGTCTCGCTCCATATCGTACATTCATGTGTGTACCTTTGTTCTTAAGTTGATTTTCCATGGGATCTTGGATCCTGGGGCGCTTGCGCAACCCCCTTGATCTTTTTCATCCTATCCCATTAAAATTTTTGCACTTGGACCCCTCTTGATGTATATTTGTCTACTTTAGTGTGAGTTTGAGCGTAAGTTCATACTCTCACTAAAGTGGGGGCTAAATGTAGTGTAAGAAATTATACACCTTTATAATTTCACACTATGTTTGGGTCCCTTAATTAATTAGAATTAATCTTCTTATTGACCAAAATATGCATTCCAAAGCCTTATTATTCCTATTTTCCAAAAGGGGAACCTGTATTAAACAATTACCAATATTAATTTAAACATCTTGGAAATTGTGTGTCTTAGATTTAGGTCCCAGGACCCATTCGCCCAAGGGAAAATGGGTCCTCCTGAAGTGCCATGAGCCAATTTGAAATAGGTTTTTGGTGGCATTTTAATGATTCAAATTTAATTCTCAAATGTTAACTTTTGGAATCTAATTTTTAGGAAATTAGATAGACACCTATAAACAAATAGTTATTTTATCAATTCAATATTAAGAATTAAGAGGCAACTTTCACAAGAGAAAATATAATTGTGAAGAGCATTGAAGATCAGATTTATCATTTATCTACAACAAAAATATATATCATATCATCATGTTAAGATTCATGTGTGTTCATGTCATGTTCTGGAGCTAACATTATGGTGTAGGTTTCAAGCATTCAAGCAAGAATTCAAGAATCAAATCAAGAAATCATTCAAGACAATTCATGATGTTGACTTTCTCTTTGTGGTATATTGTCCTTGATGACAAAACTGATTGGTGATTGGCATTATGATACTTGGTGCTCTTTATATTCAGTTTGGCATATTCAGTATTTTGTGGACCATGCTTTGGGTTGATGCATTTGGATGCATTTGTTTATCATATATTGTGGTACTGATCATGTCGAGTTTCATGTGCAGATAAAAGTTATCTTGTCTATTTAGGTGGCATAGGTTTTTTAGGTTGGACAGGTTGGCTCTTCTTTATTCCACAACAGGTATATTATTTCAATTTCTCATTATCAAGTTGATCATGGCATCTTTGACAAGATTCATTTGATTATGTCTTCATGGCATTCTATTGATGTCTATCACACAATTCTTTGGTGTCAACGGTTATGATACATTATTTGATACATGGCATGTTGGAATGCTCTCTTTATCACATGAGTTTGATATTTCATTTGGCATCATTGGTACATGAGGTTATTATGTTTTCTTCAGATGGTTTTGTCATTTCATATATTCATGGTTCTTTCACATTATCTTGGTGTCACTAGCTAGGACACAGTGATTGGTATATATGAAGATCATCTGGTTCATATGTTTTAGATTGGCTTGATTTCATAATCAACTTCTAAAGGTGATCATTGTTTACCATAGTGTTGATTTCATGTGACTTTGTAAAAGTCACCTCCATTGCTCGAAGGTAATATTTATGGAAATTTTATAATATTGTTTTGGGCATTATTTTGGATAACTTTCTTTGGTAAACGACTTTGATTAAAGTCATATTTGAATCAAATTTTGAAAGCATATGTCTTTGACCATGTTGATAAAAGGATTTTGACCTTGTGAAGAGGGAAATTTAAAATGACATGGATGATATTATACTTCATTATTTTTGTCAACCATTCTATGCACTTTATTGATATTAAAACTCAGGCTTATATGCAAGGTGACATCGACTTATTTTAGGGAGATGATATGTTTATTGGCACTTTGGTTCATAATCATAATCGGGTTCATTGAATTTGCATGGAAACATTTTATTTTTTGGGCTCATAAATGTTATTCTTTAAAGAATGGTGACATTGATGTTGTCGACTTATTGACATTTGATGGTTAACATTTAATTTGGAGACTTTAATCTTTTCCTTCCATGTGGTATTTGACATACTTATTACTTAGACAGTTGGCTTATATTGGATGCAAATTGTTAACTCACATGGGCATTGGACATTATGATGAGAAAATTTGATTAGTGATTATTGTGTCGGTCTCATGTGGATTTCAAATGATGTTTAACATCATTTGATAGTGGAGTTCAAATGTTTACCTTGAAAAGTATAAAGAAATCATTTTATTTGTTTCTCAAGTTTATGGATTTGAAACCCTAGCTACATCGCCATGGAAAAATTGAGATCACAATATATAGCTAGTTTTCAAGATGAAAGCTGGAAGAGTTTTAGTGAGGAAGTTATAAGAAGTTTGCACAATCAACTAGTAAAAGTTTGGCCAACTTGATAGGTATTTTTGTTTTTAGTTTGAAATTTTTGTGCTGGCTTCAAAGGTAACTATTTTTGTGATTAAGTTGAAGATCATAAATTTGTAAAGAACTAATCATGTTTTTCACTAACATGAGTCTGCTCAAGGGTTTTATCATTTTTAGTGGCAATTCATTGATATATCTATGGTTATTCTTTAAATCCATAGGGGTATCATGATCAAACAAAATTATTTACCAATTTATAAAATATGGTTATTGGATACGGGTTTTTGACAAGATGAATAACCATTTTACAAACATTATATATATATATATCTTTGCAAAAACACTTGAGATGGCGATGAGATGAAATAGACTGGACAATGTATTGTTTATTGTAATATCATTCTGTTTAAAGAGGAAAAGTGGGCTCATATTTATTTTATCTCTATTTGTATTACAAAGATTATTTTGAATTGGGAATTATTGGAAAATCATTTTGTATCCTATTGTAATTTTATAACTACAGAGTTATTGTAGTTATAAGGTTATGATGGGTTGCAATACCTTGAATGTTTGATGAAGTTGGTGTTGCACTTTGTAACAGAGTTTGTGCTCTTTTGAATGAATAAAAGGATCAATTTTCAAGTGGTTTTTTATACCCCAAGAGGGTTTTTCCACTCAAGAAATCTTTGTGTTATGTGATGTTATTTTTGTCACTCATTCTGTTTCAAGCTAATGTGCTTAATTAGTCATTGCTCTGATACTTTTAGCTTGTTTAAAAGACAAGTTAAAAGTTGTTTAAAAACCTTCCTAAAGAAAGTTAAACTTGCATTGTGTAAAGTTGAAGTTCAGTTTAAAAAAAAACATAAAAACGGTTCACAATTTGATGGAACAATGCTACATGATGATTTTAATATGAGTTCGTTCTCTTGCATAACTTACTGTAAAGTTTAAGTGTTCATGTGTTTGGTTAAATCTTCCACATTGTTTCAAGGTAAAAAATTTAAGATGTGCTTTCAAATCCAAAAGTTTAAAAATTATATCACTCTGATTCAACCCCCCCTCTCAGAGTGAATCCACTTCCAACAAGTGGTATCAGAGCATAGGGTCCTGCATTAGGTTTCATACCTAGGATTGATTTTGGTCTTGGAAGTTTTTCATTATGGCACATGCACCTGAAGGATCATCTATTACAAGAGAACCTTTGTTTGATGGCACTGATTATGTGTTTTGGAAAATCAGAATGGAAACATATCTAATTTCTCTAGACTTTGATGTCTGGAACTTAATGTGCAGTAAATATGCTGTACCTGATGTCATACCTACAGATCACAATGAGAAAAGAAAATATGAAATGAATGCAAGAGCTAAACATGCTCTGTTGTGTGGTTTGACAAAAGATGTGTTTGTCAAAGTCATGCATTGTAAATTTGCATATGAAATATCGGAAAATATTGAAAACATATATCAAGGAAATGAAAAAGTTAAGCAATCCAAAATTCTTACTCTTAAGAGTCAATTTCAGGAAATGAGAATGAAGGATGATGAAAAGATTGCTGATTATTTATTAAGGATATATGAAGTTGTAAATGCAAGAAGAGGTCTAGGTGAAACAATTATAGAGTCTAATATTGTTCAAAAGGTGATAAGAACTTTGCATCCTAAATTTGAGTCTAAAGTTTCTACTCTTGAAGAAATGAAGCATTTTGACTCTCTTGCTTTGGACAATTTGCAAGGCATATTAATACCATATGAAATGAGGATAGGAAGCTCTGCTCCAACCTCTAAAGAAACTACTTTTAAAGGAGAAAAGAAAGAAGACTTAGACAATGAATATGAACTGTCTGATACCCTAGAAGCTCTTTTGGTAAGAAAGTTGACAAAGAAATATAAAGGAAAAGTTCCTTTCAAATGTTTTGATTGTGGAAAAGTTTGTCATTTTGTAGCTAAATGTCCTTATCCAGATCAAACCAATGATGATGAGAAAATAGAAAAACAATTTAAGAAAAAGTCTTGGAATCCTAAAAAGAAATTTAACAATAGTCTTAAAAGGAAAAAGAGTCTCTTTAGCAAAGAAGACTCAGATGTTGAGACAGATGAGTCCTTAAATGAAGAAGATGAAACTTTATTCATGGCTAAAATTTTTGCATAAAAGAATTCAAACAATCAGTCAAAAAGTCAAACAAAAGATCAATTTGAATTAGAAGTAAGTCTTGAAGGTGAGTTACTTTGTGCTCTACAAGAAATAAAAAAATAAAGAAACAAATTTCTTCACAAGAGCAAAGTTCAAATAAGATAACTACACCTTTACAGACTGAACTTGATGATTCTAGGAGAACTGTATACAATCTTAAATCAGTTCTTGCAGATAAAGATAAGGAAATCCAAAGGCTTGAAATAGAAGTAATCACACTTAAGAAACAAGTAGAGGGTTATGAAAGAACTCTACATTCAAATGACTTGCTTGGAAAGTAGAAACGGCATAAGGACATGACTAGTATTGGTTTCAATACTGGTGAATTTTCAAATCAAAACTTCAAAATAGTTGAAAAGAAGCAATTTTTTGAGCATAAAAGAAACAATATTAGATTCAATGCATTCTTTCAT
Organism: Sequoia sempervirens; assembly: GCA_007258455.2. Taxonomy (NCBI): domain Eukaryota; kingdom Viridiplantae; phylum Streptophyta; class Pinopsida; order Cupressales; family Cupressaceae; genus Sequoia; species Sequoia sempervirens. Next base: position 427,295,252 of record VDFB02075321.1, on the reverse strand, counting down.
GGTTATTATTTCTACTGCAATAAATTTGGGCATAAAGTGAACAGTTGTAGATTCATATTATCTAGAACACCTAGATTTGGTCACAAACAATTCTTTGGTTTTCCAAATACAATTAGATGTTTCAAATGCAATACTATTGGTCATACATCCAAACAATGCAAACAAAATAGACCTAACACATAGAAAATTTGGAGACCCAAGTTTGATCCAAGTGTAGAGCAATCTATGCTGGTGCAAACTGCCTTTCTCTCCAAGAAGAAGGCATTTTGGGTGTTGGATAGTGGTTGTTCAAACCACATGACTGGTGATAAAGACATGTTCTTGAAACTTGAAGATTATGAAGGAGGATTTTTCAAGTTTGGTGACAACTCAGGTATTCAGATAAAAGGTAAAGGTTCTCTACTTCTAAATGATGACACACCAATCTATGATGTGTATTATGTAGAAGTCTTGAAACATAGTCTTTTAAGTGTTAGTCAAATTTGTGATAATGGATATCATGTCACATTTGGTGCACAAGATTGAGAAATAAAAAACAATAAATCTGGTAAAACAGTTGTAACAGGTTTGAGAACTTCTAGAAACATTTACAATCTTCTTAACTCTTCTAATCATGAAAGCAATGGAGGTATGTGTCTTATGGGTCAAATGGAAGAAAATTGGTTATGGCATAAACATTTAGGGCATATAAACTTTGAAAATCTGGTTAGAATAAGTAAAAATTAGAATGTGAGAGGCTTGCCTATATTGAGTAAACCAGAAAATATAGTGTAAAGAATGTCTTAAGGGAAAACAAATAAGGTGAGCTTTAAATCTAAAGAACATTCTTCTACTAAGCCATTGCAGCTTGTAAACACTGATCTTTGTGGTCCTACTAGGACTAGGTCAATAAATGGTGAAACATACTTCATGTTACTTGTAGATGATTACACAAGAATGGTTTGGGTAACCTTTCTCAAACATAAGTCTAAAGCTTTTGACAGATTTAAAATCTTTCATAAGATGGTTGAGAAAGAGTTTGATATGAAACTCAAATGCTTAAGATCAGACAAGGGAGGTGAATTTACATCTCAAGAATTCATTGATTATTGTGAACAACATGGCATAAAAAGACAATATGTTGTTGCAAGGACACCTCAATAGAATGGGGTTGTGGAGAGGAAAAATAGAACAATGAAGGAAATGGCTAGAACAATGTTAGATGAAGCCAAATTTCTTGATATGTACTAGAAAATAGCTATTCATACAACTATTTACATTCTAAATAGAGTAAAAATAAGGGTGAAGTCCAATTTCACTCCATATGAGCTTTGGTATGGTAAATCTGCTTCTATTAATTACTTCAGAATATTTGGTTGTAAATTCTTTATTAAAAGAGATGATGAAAATTTAGGAAGCTTTTAGTCAAAATCTAATGAAGGTATCTTTTTAGGTTATTCTACTCATAGCAAAGCCTATAAATGCTTCAATAAAAGGATGAATAAAATTGTTGAATCTATTAATGTGAAGTTTGATGAAAGATTGCTCCTAGATTTTGATTATGTGCAAGATGATGAAGAAGAATTTGTGGAAAATTCAAATATCACTCCCAAAATTGTAGTAGTAGATGAGTCACAACAGGAGGATACCTCAAGTTCCAAAGCAATACCTCTTAAAACTCCTTCCAAAATTGTTGTGAAAAATCATCCTAAAGATCTAATAATTGGAGATAAAGATGCATGAATCTTAACAAGAAGAAAGGAAAAAATTGAGGAACAAGCTCAAATTGCTGAGCACTTTTGTTTAATAATTGAGTTTGAGCCTAAAACTATTAATGATGATTTAAATGATGATTGTTGGTTGAAAGTTATGTAGGAAGAAATCAGCTAGATTGATAAGAACAAAACTTGGGAACTAGTCCGAAGACCTGATGATAAAAATGTTATTGGTGGCAAATGGATTTTCAAAAATAAGATGAACGAAAGCGGAAAAGTAGTGAGAAACAAAGCATGTTTTTTGTGCAAAGGATATGCACAATAGGAAGGTATAGATTTTGGTGAAACTTATGCAGCTATTGCTCATATTGAATCTATTAGAATTTTCTTAGCATATTCTTGTTTTAAAAATTTTAAGGTGTACCAAATGGATGTTAAAACTGCATTCTTGAATGGTTACCTTGATGAGGAAGTTTTTATGGAACAACCAGAAGGATTTTTTGTACAAGATAAATCTAATCATGTATACAAATTGAAAAAGGCCTTGTATGGTCTCAAACAAGCTCCTAGAGCTTGGTATTCTAGATTGGATTCACACTTAACAACAAATGGTTTTAAAAGAGGTGGTGTGGACAACAATATTTATGTTCAACAAGAAGGTAATGATATATTGGTTGTTGAGGTATATGTAGATGATATAATATTTGGCTGCAACAATGATGCCTTATCAAAGAAATTTTCAAAGATTATGGAATAAGAATTTGAAATGTCAATGTTAAGTGAACTAACATTCTTTCTTGGCCTCCAAGTTTTACAGCTTGAACAAGGAATATTCTTGTCACAAACAAAATATGCAAAATAAATGTTGAAAAGGTTTTAGATGGATGACTGTCGTCTAGTAAGTACACCAATGGTGACTAGCTGTAAGTTATCTAAAACTAATGATTCTCCTGATGTTGATCAATTTGAATACAAATCAATGATTTGCAACTTGTTATACCTAACTGCCTCTAGACCAGATTTAATGCAAGTTGTTTGTATGGTCTCTAGATTCCAATCTACACCAAAAGAATCCCATCTTACTACTATCAAAAGAATATTTAAGTATATCCAGGGTACTCTTGACTTTGGTCTTTGGTATTCTATGGGTAATGATTTTACTTTAATGGCTTTTACTGATGCTGATTGGGCTGGTTGTCTTGATGATAGAAAAAGCACAAGTGTTGCAACCTTTTATCTTGGTGATCATCTTGTTGCTTGGCATAGCAAAAAGAAAGATTCAGTTTCATTATCAATAGTAGAAGCTGAATATATTTCAGCCACATCTTGCTGTACTCAACTTCTTTGGATGGCTCAAACACTTTCAGACATGGGTATTGATGTTACTAAACCCGTTTCCATCTTTTGTGATAACTCTAGTGCAATTAACTTATCAAAGAATCATGTTATGCACTCCAAAACCAAACATATTGCAATTAAATTTCATTTTCTGAGAGAAAAGGTTTTGGGTAATGAGGTTACTGTGCAATATGTACCTACACAAGCACAGGTGGTAGATATTTTTACTAAACCTTTGGCTAAAGAGGTTTTTGAAAGCCTTCAGTCTCGATTGGGAGTTATCTTTCAGTCACTACTCTCTTAATGTTTCATCATTTGCTTCAAAGGGAGCTTTCTTACCTCTCCTAGCAGCTTCTTGCTACCTTTCTATTTTATTTGCTACTTCATTTCTATATTTGCGACTAGTTGAGTTACTGGTTTTTTGGTATTTCATTGTTTACCCTTTGTCCTTGAGACAAAAAGGGGGAGAAATATGATTAAATATGATACTTTTTGGTTGATCATTGGTATCTTTTGGGTGGGCATTGGAATTGATGTGATTTGGTTGATCATGTTCAATTCAGATGGTTTTAGATGGTTTTTTCCATCAAGGACAAAGGGGGAGTTTGTTGAATTTCTCTTTGTGGTATATTGTCCCTGATGACAAAACTAATTGGTGATTGGCATTATGATACTTGGTTCTCTTTATATTCAATTTGGCATATTCAGTATTTTGTGGACCATGCTTTGGGTTGATGCATTCAGATGCATTTGTTTATCATATATTGTGGTACTGATCATGTTGAGCTTCATGTGCAGATAAAAGTTATCTTGTCTATTTAGGTGGCATAGGTTTTTCAGGTTGGATAGGTTGGCTCTTCTTTATTGCACATCAGGTATATTATTTCAATTTCTCATTATCAGGTTGATCATGGCATCTTTGACTATGTCTTCATTTGATTATGTCTTCATGACATTCTATTGATGGTTGTCACTCAATTCTTTGGTGTCAATGGTTATGATACATTATTTGATACATGGCACATTGGAATGCTCTCTTTATCACTTGAGTTTGATATTTCATTTAGCATCATTGGTATATGAGGTTATTATGTTTTCTTCAGATGGTTTTGTCATTTCAAATATTCATGGTTCTTTCACATTATCTTGGTGTCACTGGCTAGGACACAGTGATTGGTATATATGAAGTTCACCGGGTTCATATGTTTTACATTGGCTTGATTTCATAATCAACTTCTAAAGGTGATCATTGTTTACCATAGTGTTGATTTCATGTGACTTTGTAAAAGTCACCTCCATTGCTCGAAGGTAATATTTATGGAAATATTATAATATTGTTTTGGGCATTATTTTGGCTAACTTGCTTTGGTAAACGACTTTGAATAAAGTCATATTTGAATCAAATTCTAAAAGCATATGTCTTTGACCATGTTGATAAAAGGCTTTTGACCTTGTGAAGAGGGAAATTTAAAATGACATGGATAATATTATACTTCATTATTTTTGTCAGCCATTCTATGCACTTTATTGATATTAAAAATCAGGCTTATATGCAAGGTGACATCGACTTATTTCAGGGAGATGATATGTTTATTGGCACTTTGGTTCATAATCATAATCAGGTTCATTGACTTTGCATGGCAACATTTTATTTTTTGGGCTCATAAATGTTATTCTTTAAAGAATGGTGACATTGATGTTGTCGACTTATTAACATTTGATGGTTAGCATTTAATTTGGAGACTTTGATCTTTTCCTTCCATGTGGTATTTGACATACTTATTACTTGGAAAATTGGCTTATATTGGATGCAAATTGTTAACTCACGTGGTCATTGGACATTATGATGTGAAAATTTGATTAGTGATTTTTGTGTCGGTCTCATGCGGATTTTAAATGATGTTTAATATCATTTGATAGTGGAGTTCAAATGTTTATCTTGAAAAGTATAAAGAAATCATTTTATTTGTTTCTCAAGTTTATGGATTTGAAACCCTAGCTGTGTCGCCATGGAAAAAATGAGATCACAGTATTCAACTAGTTTTGAAGCTGAAAGCTGGAAGAGTTTTAGTGAGGAAGTTATAAGAAGTTTTCAAAATTAGCTGGTAAAAGTTTGGCCACCTTGATAGGTATTTTTGTTTTTAGTTTGAAAGTTTTGTGCTAGCTTCAAAGGTAACTATTTTTGTGATTAAGTTGAAGATTAGAAATTTGTAAAGAACTAATCATGTTTTTCACTAACCCGAGTCTACTCAAGGGTTTTCAGTGGAAATTCATTGATATATCTATGGTTATTCTTTAAACTTGTAGGGGTATCATGATCAAACAACATTGTTTACTAGTTTATAAAATTTGGTTATTGGATACAGGTTTTTGACAAGATGAATAATCATTTTACAAACATTGTATATATATATATATATCTTTGCAAAAACACTTGAGATGGTGATGAGATGAAATAGACTAGACAAAGTATTGTTTATTGTAATATCATTCTCTAAAGAGGAAAAGTGGACTCATATTGCTTTTATTTCTAGTTGTATTACATCTAGATTATTTTGAATTGGGCATTATTGCAAAATCATTTTGTATCATATTGTAATTTTATAACTGCAGAGAGTTATTGCAGTTATAAGGTTCTGATGGGTTGTAATACCTTGAATGTTTGATGAAGTTGGTGCTTCAAAAATTTAATGGGAGTTGGTGCTCCACTTTGTAACAGAGTTTGTGCTCTTTTGAATGAATAATAGGATCAATTTGTGAGTGGTTTTTTATACCCCAAGAGGGTTTTTCCACTCAAGAAATCTTTGTGCTATGTGATGTTATTTTTGTCACTCATTCAGTTTCAAGTTAATGTGCTTAATTAGTCATTGCTTTGATACTTTTAGTTTGTTTAAAAGACAAGTTAAGGTTGTTTAAAAAACTTCCTAAAGCAAGTTAAACTTGCATTGTGTAAAGTTGAAGTTATGTTTCAAAAAAAGCATAAAAACGGTTGTTCATAATTTGATGGAACAATGCTACATGATGCTTTTAATATGAGTTGGTTCTCTTGCATATCTTACTGTAAAGTTTAAGTGTTCATGTGTTTGGTTAAATCTTCCACATTGTTTCAAGGTGAAAAATTTAAGTTGTGCATTCAAATCCAAAATTTAAAAAATTATATCACTCTGATTCACCCCCCTCTCAGAGTGAATCCACTTCCAACACATGAAAGATCTGATACTTAGTGAGTTGTGTTAGACTTCAATCCTCTAAGGGAAGCCATTATTTGGTGAGTTGCATGACATAACATTGTTCATTCATCAAATTCCTTTCATTTATCATTATTTTATCATCAAGGTTTAATTACCAAACCGGGGTTTGACCAAGGCAAACCTGTATTCACCCAAAATAAAAATATTCTTCTTTGTATGTGTAGATTTATAGGTGAAAAAGGACTAAAAATCAATCAAAAGAGAAATTTTGCAAAGTTTTCAAAGTTGTCATCAAAGTTGTCAAGCCACAAAAACTCACTTGTAACATATTTTATTTTTGACTTTCTGATAGTGGAACTTGGAAAAATTAGAAGCCTAGATTCAAGATTTGAGGATTGTGAAATCAAATTTTGGACCCTGTACAAGGACACATTCACCCTAGGGTGAATCTATCCTTCAAAAGTGTTCAAAACCCACTTTTGGAGCCTGGTACATACCATTCTCCCCTTCTCAGATCTACATGAAAGTTATTGTTTCTATTTGTGCTATCATAGTACTCTGCATGTCAAGTTTTAGGTCACATAATTGAGTTTAATAAGGAATTTAATTTTATCTTCCAAAAGTACATTTCAGTCATTTCTGTCATAAGAAAACAACATATCCTTATTATAGGGTTGACTCACCTCAAGGTTGAAATTCAATCTTATCCCTTTGTGATCTTCTCTCTTACTAATGAAATTTTAGAGAAAGGCACCTAGATCCTATTGTTCTAAGACACTTGGGACATATGACCCCTTTTCTTCATTTCCATAATTAATATCAGTGTTAAGTTATCAAGGGTTGTTACTTGCATTGTATTTCTTACAATAGTACTTTCTAAACATGTCTTGGGATTCAAATAATAGAACCGATTGACATATCTTATTTAACACTAGTAAATTTTTAAATTTATAAATAGGGACTTGAAGTAGACAAATAATAATAAATCAACCAAAAAATTAGACCTTCATAACTAGGTATAATAGTATGAATATAAATATTATCATGATGTTCAACATGTGCCACACATCTTTCAAATTAGGGACAATTTTTTTCTTCATCTTAAGAAATAAATTTTTGTAATCTATTTTATAAGTTAAAAACCTCTATACTTTGGTCCTGATAGCACCTTCGAATTTTGAAAAGTTGAAGTACCTATGCCCTTTCAATGTATCAACAGAGCATATGCCTACATCTTGCTAAATCTACTATGGAGGCCATTTGATACATTATTTTAATGTATTTTGATTGTGGTGAACACATCTGGTGGGCCAGTTTACAAAGGAGGTACCTAAATTTTGATGGTTGGGCGAAATTTGATTTAAAACCCATATTTTAAATAATTCATTATGGATAGATGCAAAAAATATAGCTCCAGGGGTCTCTATTTGCATGCAATGAAATTTCACCATTTGGTCCCCAAGCAAAATTAAAATTTGCATTTTTTTAATATTTCAAATGCTAATGTTTAAAATATTCTAAATATTATATATATATATATATATATTTGGAAAAAGGAAATATGCCTGTATATATTTATATATATTCATAATAAATTTACAAAAGTGCTTGATATATAATGAATCTTATCAGTTAGATTAATCCCTTAACACCACCTATTCTAACTAAAATATAATTGTATCTAAACTAAAGCCATCAACCCAAAAAACCAAGCATATTACAAAATGTATCTCTCAGAATATTAACTATAAAACCCCATATTATCAACAAAAAAGACTTTAAGAACCCAAAATACTAGCTCTAAAAATCCATATTGTTAGCAAAAATAGACTTCAAGAAATTTTTTTTCTTCCAGTAGATGAACTGACAATTAGTGGTTTTCTTATCAGGATGTTGTTGGAACAACTTCAAATGTCCCACCAATATGAAACTGTCCTACCAATGTTCACATTACCATTCAAACAATTCATAATACCTTAGTCTATCAGCAAGACCTACTTTCATGTCCTGGCAATGGAGTCACGCCTCAACAATCAGCCTATGAAGTACTAACCAGTCAATGAGAACTCATAGCCAAGCCAACTCCAACTACCGCTTTCCACCTATCAACTTAGGTCCAACCACGGTCATCATTCCATCAAGGAGACCAAGTTGCAAAGACCTTCAGTCCTGCCAAAGAAGGAACATTATCATCTTATCATTGGGACATGACTTGTAGTCCCACCGATAGAGTAAACTCATGCCGATAGAACAAGTCATTAAAACCAAACTGTTGGGTCATCACGGGGACAACCTTTGGAGTCTCACCAACCAAGCAATGTCATGACGATGAAGACTCATCAGATCATCGTTGCTAGGGAAGAGAACAAGGTTCCGCTGATAAGACACAGTCCTACTGATCAAAAGAATAAAAGAACATAATGCAGTCAATGAGAACCCATAGCCAAGCTAGCTCCAACTACTGCATTCCACTTGTCAGCTTGTGTCCAACCACAATCATCATTCCATTGGGGAGACCAAGTTGAACATCCGGGTGAAGACCTCCAGTCCCACCGATAAAGGAACATGATAGTCCTATCATTGGGAAGTGACTCACAGTCCCAGCGATAGAGTAAACTCTTGCTAATAGAACAAGTTGTTTACACCAAACCACCGGGTCATCACGAGGACAACCTTTGGAGTCCTACCAATCAAGCAATGTCATAATGATGAAGACTCATCAAATCATCGTTGGGGTAGAGAAGAAGGTTTCGCTGATAGAGAATAGTCCTATCGATCAAAAGAAGAAAATAACACAATTCTGCAATAGAGAAAGAAATCATTAGAAATTAAAACATGGTAGTTTGACTCTACCTCTTGATTGTCATGTTCCACCATGAAAAGACTCCAACGCTTCTTTAGCACAAACCACCGATTCTTCACATTTTTTGAATCCTCCATGCACATTATATTAAATAAATCCCAATGAACACTAAGCCTATGCTGACACTAGCAAATTCTGAGTTGTCTAAATCACATATGATATCCTCATCATAATCATAGACTACTGATAAGAATTTATAAGCTTTCCCACATTTAAAATCCCTTTTAGGAAATCAAAAATTTTGACCCCTTGAGCATTTTTTTGAATTGCCACCAATTCTATTATTGTTGGAAAAGCTCACCTACTATAATTTTCAAAAGTTTTGAATTTGTCATATGAGAGCTATTAGCTTGTTACAATTTTTTCTCACGATCTTAATAGGGCACTTTAAACTAAAATCCACCCCATGCTCCCCAAACTTAGTCAGATTTATCTATACTTTCTTGATTTATTATTCCTTGCAGATTAGAGAACGATTTCAACTTACATCATTTTCCGTTATGAATACCTCCTTTTTCTGCACCCCATATTTGCTAAATGGTTTGTAGGCATGTTTCCTTCATGATATGTATGATAAATCTAATAGAGTTCAAACTTGTCCATTAATTTCCATACATTTTGCAATATATATACCTTAGATGCCAATTATGACACTGCCTTTCCTTACACATGTTAACAAATAATAATGAATCTCCTTCAATATGAATCTTGTTGATTTGGAGGTGCCTTGCTAGCTATAGAACATAAAGAATGGCCATTGATTCTACCATATTATTTGTTCCAGGTGATAAAGCAATTGATCTAGCAAATTCCTACCCCTGAAGTGCCTAGATTCCCTTTTTATGCACCATCAAAATTGAGTTTATAAAATCCTGTCATTGGTGGTTGCCATTTGATTAAACTTATGTCCACCTTCAACTTATTAGGTTGAAACATACTCCCTTTGAAAGGTAGATTAATGCCTTTCCAACTCTTAAGAATAATGTGGTCCCATGAAGTGAACAAAGAGTTCACATTCTTATGATCATGGACACATGCATTAACTGCTTCTATAACTAATTTTTTAATGGTTGCATGGACATATTGATTTGAAGCTAATACTTTTCTGAAGATGCACTTGTTTCATTCCCACCAAATGGACCAGGGCACTGCAACTAGAATTAGACACCGAATGCAAGTAAAAAATGAAGATTTATATAATACTGGCCATGAAGAAAAGAGATCCCATACCGAGTTTGGTAACGGTTCATGAAAGCTCATCTTTTACAAAACAAATTCCCAACAACATTGAGCAAATGTACATTACAAAAATAGATGATCGAGAGTGTCTAGATACTTACCACACAAAACACAATTAAAGGGGTCTGCTATTCCCAATTTAACAAGACGATCACTTGTGATCACTCTTTTCCTCAATACCAGCCATGCAAAAATTCTTGCTTTTGGTAGCACCACATTATTCCAACAAAATGTTCATATGCTCTATGAGATTGCAAATGAATATCCTTGTTTAGGACTGCTTTATAGCCTTGTTTGACTGAATAATTACCATCTTTTGATGGTGCCCAAATAATAGTGTGATCAACCTTTGTTGATAGGAAAACTGTTCTTGTAGTGAAAATTTGGTGCAAGCTGTTCTTTTGTTCATTTGTTAACCGAGTTCTTGAAAAATATTTCCATAGTACCCTTCCCAAAGAAATCTCTACTACACTTACATAATCAATTAATTTGGAACCCCATGAATGAGATAGAACTGGAATAATTTCTTGAAGCCCTTGAAAATTACTCAATGGTGGATGACCATTCCAAGAGTCAACTCAAAAATTCACTTCTTCCCCATTATTTACCTCCCAAGAAATATATGTTGTTACCACTTTTCTGCAAGAAAACATAAAAAGTTCCACAAGAACCTATAGGAGGTTAGAAATTATGAAAATTCTTGATGTATTTTGACTATCAAGATACTATGCCTACATTATTGCACACAATTTTGATTTGGCTTGGTATACATTTTCCAAATCAATTTCCCCCCTAAGGCTATATTGCATTTTGAAATGTCGTGCAATCCCACTCCACCTTTAAATTTCTCTGAAGACATACTATCCAAAGAAATTAAATGAATTTTTTTAACATCATTCATGTTTCCTTTCCATAAAAATCCCCTAATAACTTTCTCTATTTGATCAACTACTGTTTTAGGGGCCTTAAGGACTGATATGGAATAATTAGGAATTGCTGACAATACTATTTTTATCAAAAGAATACAGCCCGATAAAGACAACCAGCGGGCTTTCCATGCACTAATTTTTAATTTAATCTTGTCTATGAATTTATCCTAATATGATGACTTATTTGCACCCATAAAGAAAGGTATTCCAAAATAATTACATGGTAAACTTTCCTCTTGAAAACCTAGAATCTGAATAATCTTTCTTTTTATGGCTACATTAGTATTGAGAACATACACTTTTGATTTTTGAGCATTTATATTTTGTCTTGAAACCACATAATAATTTTCCAAACCCCATTTTATCTTCCTTGCTTCAACAATATTCGCTTTACCATAAAACAAGGTATCATCTACAAAGAGATTGTGTGTGACTGACATATTAGTTTGAGGTATGCATATCCCTTGCCATAAGCCCTGATTATGCTTCTCCTTTATTGTCTTGCTCAAAGCTTCAGCCATAATTATAAAAAGAAAAGGGGAAAGAGGGTTTCCTTGCCTTACACCTTGTGTTGCTCTAAAAAACCCCGAAGGAGACCCATTGATGATTATAGATAAAAATTCTCTTGATAAGCAAGATAAAATCCATTTTCACCACTTATCGAAAAACCCAAATTTGTTCAAAACTTTCATGAGAAAAATCCAATCAACCTTATCATATGCTTTCATCATATCTAACTTTACAATAGTTGATAGTTTATTGGTTCTAATAGAGTGAAGAACCTCATGTGCTACCAAATCCCCTTCTAACTATTTCTCTGCCTAGTACAAAACTACCCTGTTCTTGTGAGTTGATTTTTGGAATTAGATGTTGTAATCGTTGAGAAATTGCCTTTGTGAAGATTTTGTACACTATGTTACAAAGTGAGATGGGTCTAAATTCAGCAAAGGTCTTTGGTTCCTTTTTCTTCAGCTAAACAACAATATTAGTGACATTAAATTGCTTCAATATCGTGCCATATTTCCTTGATTCTTCTAAGGCTAATAGTAGTTCAAAACCTACTACATCCCAACACTTTTGAAAGAACAGAGGAGTGAAACCATCAGGTCCAAGAGCCTTATCTGGTGCAAGTGAAAAGACCACCTTTCTCAATTCTTCTAATGTAAAAGGATTCATTAAATCAACATTATCTTTCTGAGAGATGAGGCTTGGTATTGCTACCAAGATATCTTGATCATCTTGGTTTCCTTGCGAAGAAGGTGGCTTAAGAGGAGAAAGCAATTGCTTAAAAAACTTTACTCCTTCCTGAATTTCATTTGCACTTGTTAGTTGCCTACCTGTATCTATGTCCTAAATTGAAAAAATGGTTTTTGCTGCTCTTTTTTGTTGGGATGAAGCATGAAAAAACTTTATATTACGATCTCCTTCTCTCAACCATAACTCTCTTGATTTCTGATGCCAATAAATTTCATCTCTTTTTCCCAATTCTTCCCAAATCAATTGTAGATTTTTTGTTTTTCACATGAAGATGAATTCATCCCATTCTAAATTATATGCTCATGAACTTCTGCTAATTGTTTTGCTACTTTCTCTTTTTGTTCAAAAAACATTTTTGAACACTTGCACATTCCAAGTTTTGATCTGCCCCTTAATATACTGCAATTTGTTAAATAGTTGAAACATTTTAGTGCCCCTTTGATATGGTGCACTCACCCACCATTTTCTTAACAAGGGTAAGAACAGTGGATGTTTGAACCACATCTTCTCAAATTTGAAGGAAGGCTTGTGTTGTGGGATCATATTCCCATTCATTATCAATAACGAAATTTCATAGTGATCTAAGCATACAAAATGGTAGTATTTGTGAGGATAAAATGAAAGGCTTCAAACCCAATTAGGAGTAGTCAAAAATCTGTCTAAGCGCACAACTATTTGTGAAAAATATCTTCTCTTGTTCGTCCAAGTGAAACTTCCTTTCTCTAGTAGCACATCCCTTAATGCATTATTCACAATAAAATTCTCAAAATCTGCCATTGTTTTATGAGGTGGAAAAATACCTCCATGCTTCTCATTAAGAGATACTATAGCATTAAAATCCCCAGCCACTACCACCTTCTCATTCCCCAAACAAATACCTCCATGATTCTCATTAAGAGATACTATAGCATTAAAATCACTAGCCACTACCACCTTCTCATTCCCCAAACTCTAAATAATATTTGTTAGATTATCCCACAATCTTTTCTTTTCTTGAGTTTTTGTTGGTCCATAGGCATTAATGATTCTGAAGCATAAGTCAAAAGAATCTACTTTTGTTAATTACCAATTATTGTCCCGTCCCAAAGCTTCTACTGCTAATAACTTGGGATTCCATAATGTAATTAACCCTCCTGATGCCCCTTGCACTGGGACATGAAGAGACTTCCATTTTCCCCATTTCATTACTATCACTTCATAGGAGTATGTTGATAACTTTGTCTCTCGCATCACTACCACATCTGCCCCACATGAGTCAATTTGATGCTTGATGTGACCTCTCTTGTCAGGGGCATTGATGCCCTTGAAATTCCATGAAATTATCTTCATTGTGCTCGAGGAGAGCACCATGCTCTCCTCAACCTCTTGTTAACTAAAAATATTTCATCTAATGTAGTCTGCATCCCTACCTCAATTTCCTCCTGTAATTTTTCTACTTTAGATTTTCTTCCTCTTTTGCTTGGGGATTTCTTGACATGCAGTAAACTAACAAGCATTTGAACTATGGACAAAGTTTGGGAATAATCAAATTGATACACCATATCTTCCTTCATTTTATCATTCACACCCACCTAGACCGTCATCCTTAGGGATCATTGGAAAATGATCATCCTAGAGGATTCGACCTTCCTCTGCTACCACTTCTTCATCAAGGAATTCATCCGCAATTTCATCAAATAATTCTAAACAAATTGATGTAAGGGTTTTGAGAGTACCTCCACCGAGAAGAAGAAACTACTATCTAAGCTCAAATCTTGTGAATCCCATTCTCTTGCAAGTACCTCCAACCAAGAAGAAGCAAACGTTGTCCTAAGCTTATATCTTGTGAATCCCATTCCCTTCTAGTATTTGAAAGGCCTCCCATGCTAGGTTTATCATTCATCTCATTTAAAAGATATGTGTGACCAAAATAGATGACTTGTTACCCCATGAAGTACATGAACATGGATTGGAAATCCATTGAACATAAATTAGCGTGACTAATGTTACTAATTGATCAATTGAAAATGCAGCTTAGATGGAAAATTCCCCAAATCACCCTTGCTATGTTGATAAACTTTCCCAACCTAAAATTTTTCCTACAAATGAGAATGAGAACCTTTCAAATTGATCATGCTTAGACTTGCAATTTATGAATTAGCTTGATGCTATGAGATGATTTTTTTCTTTGGATCATTCCTATTTGCCTATCTCTTGTCACTTCATTCTCTATTCGCTTATTAGGCATACACGATAAAGTTTTAGAATTTGGAGATTACAAAGAACTCTCTTTCTTTTGACATCTAGCAATATCAGGGCAAACAACTTTCAAATGCTCCATAGAGTGACAAATAGTGCATGTATTTTGTTGACTTTCTACTACAATCTCTTGAATCCATGAGCCACATTTAGAGTTTATATGGATTTGGTTAAGGAATGACTTTGTGGTATCTAGCAATATGCAACCCTAACATGTTGTGTGGGATTATCATAAAAAACTTTATCATGCTGAAGAAAAATGCCAATATGATTCGCCAAGATTTTTATCAACTTAAGTTCCCTATACTCCAAAGGAAAAGATTTTAATTGAACCCATGCTGGTAAAATTTTTGACATAAATTGCCCTGCTTTAAAATTAGGAACCCAGGGATTCATGCATAAACCTTAACCTTCATATATCCAACATTTCACTTTGTAAACAACATCCCTTTGATCTTTTGAATGAAAAAGTACAATAGAAATTCCCTCATTTTGATCTAAATAGAAGACTTTTGAAACCCCTTCCCATTCGTCATATAAAAAATATTTCAATGTATGTATATCTAGAATAAGGTCCTAAAACTTATAGATTAAGGCCTGGTGGTGAAGGTCCTGAATTTGATCTTGCAACAAGTCCTCTGAAAAAGTAACACTGACAACAGTCTTTCGCTCCAGTCACTTTTGGCTTTTGGTGGTTTGCTGCTCTACAACTTCAGATGAGGAAATCGCTTGTAACTTTTGCTGCATATTTGTCCTTTCACCTTCCCCTATGGCCCTCTTATTTTTTTTCTTATTAGACTTTTTCTTTTTCTTGTTGGGTTTAACTACCCTTGTCTGATTTTGTGATTCTTTCTTTTTAATCTAGACCTTCCCAAACTCATTATGCTTCTTAGCATGTGCCGGTTGGTTCGCAAATCCGCTATTTTCTGGTTTTGCATGTTGCAAAAATGGATTTGAAATATATTTATGATTATGACCATCCATTTTTGCATCCTATAGCTGGGGATTTTGTTTCTCTTTCCCTCAAAAATCTATATTTTTATTTTGAGCTTGTGCTTTTGTATATTCATTATTTCCCCGCCTTGAACGTGTCTTTTTTGTTGGATTGAGG
Organism: Sequoia sempervirens; assembly: GCA_007258455.2. NCBI lineage: Eukaryota > Viridiplantae > Streptophyta > Pinopsida > Cupressales > Cupressaceae > Sequoia > Sequoia sempervirens. Next base: position 427,279,392 of record VDFB02075321.1, on the reverse strand, counting down.
GGATCTACTGAATGATTTGGGACATTGGCTGCATGGGATTGCTTTTGACCTTGAATATTATTCTTTGTTGGAACCTTAACCCATTCAATTTCCTTTCTTTGATTGAGCCTATAATCAACTTCAGTTTCTTTGTACAATCGATTCAGAAACCTCAAATTTACCTCTTGTTGTTTGCCTTGAAAATCTTCCCTAGGCATGTGTGGTCTATCATTTTCATAAATATAAAAAATGGCCTACTTTGTCTTATTCAAATGCTGACTATAGCAAAATGGCACCCAATTTGGTCTTTTAAATCTATGCTTGATAAGAGGCTCCTTGTGTCTTGCATAATACCTTTTTGAATTTTTTATGGGGCCCTGAGCAGAATAAACCTGATTTTTGTAACCATTGTTAGCAGAACAAGACATATTCCTATCCCTTTATGAAAAATGACCGTTGGCTAGCCATTGTCGCTCAACCATGCTTATCGATTGTAAAAATGTCCCATAATGATATCTTCTAAAATTTATCTGACCTCCTAAATATTTTAAATATTGTACAAATATAAAAATGCATTTAGGGAAAATATGAAATAGATTTCCAAATGCTTATAATAAAAAAGTGTTTATTCTTTGTTTTGATTGGTTGAGGCACATCAATACAACAACACAACAATTCAATCGCTCATCGCCAATTTTGAATGGAGAGGGAGGAGGCAAGCAAAGATGGCTTGAGGGGATGCAATGGCTTATATCTATATCAGAAAATATTTCAAACAAATATTTTAATTCACATTTTAGTTTATTAAATGCATTTAAGTCTCCATCACTCAATGCACATTTGAGAGAGCTTTTCATTTCCTAATAGTGATGGTAATGTGGGGAGCGACATCTGGCTCAAATTCCATCATTGATCGTTGATTAATATTTCATTTCTCTTGCCAAACAACAATGTGTTTGGTTCTGGCGATGGTTTACATGCGAAGGTCTAATTTTTTATTATATGGACCAAAAAGTTTCTAGCACATACCTCAAGGTAGCATATTAGTAAAGGAATTGATTAAAGAAAGACACTAATGATACTAAATCATATGGTGGCCTAAGTCTCATCACTCATTGCTGTTATGAGACTCCTTTTCTCTTTGAAAACAACAATGTGTTGCTTGCTTGCGGTGGCTTGTGAAGGACTATTTTTTATGCAAGTAAACTCCATCACATACTTCAAAGGAAATACTTATTTGAATGGGAAGGCTCAAGTAATTGTGTGATGCAAATAGAAAATGCACTACAACCAACATTTACCACATGGAGGAGCATTTTGAATGGGTTTACACCATGAAATTAGTAGAAAATAAAATCACATTTTTGGGTAAATAGCAGATTTTTGCACACATTTACAGGCAGGAAAATGTCTTCTCAACTTCTAGAAAGGTGCCTTAAACATTTCTTATGCCCAAGAAATAATTTTAACTGCATTTTATGCATTTTTTGGTTTCCTATGAGCCAAAAAATAACATGTAGATGCATTTCACAATTTTCTATTTTTGGGTTTCCATTGTTGGGGCAATTGGATCTTATTTCTAACCTGCAAGTGAGTTTTAAAATTTGTGAAGTGGAGATTGATCATGTGCAGAGATTTCATGCAAAGTATTTGTGCCCTTTTCTAAGGTGCAAATGGTGGTCTTTACCTTCTAAAAGATGTCCAAATTAAGTAAAGCTTTGTCTTTAGTGATGGTAAAGTAAAGATGGTAATTATTAGGGAAATGGATACCAGCTAATTTTTTTACAAAATGTCAAACTGGATGCAATGGAAAATGAATATTTTTAAAGGTTAAAATGCAAGTTTGAAAAGCATTTTTAATAGTTGGGTAAGTGGGTTTTGACCCAGAGGTTATTAATTTTCACTGTTAAGTGAAAATGGAGCTAAAAAATGGGTTTTTACATGCAAGTAATTTGTATGAGAATTTCAAATGAAGGTAGATTGAAGAGGGAAGATGAAGAGTGAAAATAATATTCTAAATATCAGTTTGTTGTTGATCAGGGGTGTAGAGGTGTGTCACCTTGGATTTATTTCTAGGGATTTTCCATTGTCTTCTCCATTCTCTAAAGGGAGAAGCAGTTTCATTGTGAGGGGTCTCTTTTTTGTGTTCAATTGATTCTAGATTGTAATCTAAGCACAGAGAAAATAGTTTAAGTATGATAATAGGTTTTAGAGTTGAATATTTTGAGAAAATTTGATGATTTTATGGTAATTCTAGTATCTTTTGAATAGACATGGATGGATTTCTGAGTTCACATTCTCTCCATTTGAAATATTCTCATAGATTATTAATGAAAGTATGATCAAGGGTCTTTCATTAATCTCTATTATTTTCCCAATGGTGTATGGTTTTATTAATGGCTCTGTTTCAAAGAACCAATTAAATTACTTTAATTAGAGCATAGATTTGTGTGAGTATTTCTTGGATCTGATAATTAGTTATGAATTTGAAGTGTAGAGTGTATATATTGTAATGAAATTATGCAAATTCTCAAATTACTTTTAATTAGAGCATAGATTTGTGTGAGTATAGATTCAATAAGGAGATATTTCTAGTTGGTATATCTCGAGGAAGGAGATATTTCTAGTATTGCTTTGGTATATACCTAAGTACTAGTGTAGCATTGAAATTTCAAATTCTCACCAAATAGATTTTTTTAAAAATAAACCTTAGTAGTTTAGAACTACATTCAATTCTACGATTCATTCTTACAGCTTTTTGAAATAATATAGATAACTTATTCAAATTTTACGCCAAGTTGCCTAAATTTCTGATTTTTCTAAATTTTTTCGGGCCACTTAAGGGCCAAGTTTTTCATGATGATCCTACACATACCCACCTCTCGTCATTCATCCATCTGTGGGTGATATGCTAAACTGAACTTCAAATTTGTCTTCATCTTCTTCTACAATGTCCTCCAAAAGAATCCAATGAATTTAGTGTCTCTGTCCGAAATAATAAGCTTAGGTAATCCATGTAGTCTCACAATCTCCTTGAAAAATAAGTCAACAATATGCACAACATCATTAGTCTTCTTACAAGGAACAAAAAGTGCCATTTTAGAAAATTTGTCCACAACTACCATAATAGAGTCATAACCTCTTTGTGTTCTTGATAATCCCAATATGAAATTCATGCTCAAATCTTCCCAAGGTCTCTTTGGTACTGTTAAAGGTGTATACAATCTAGTATTCTTACTACTCCCTTCTACAACTTGACAAATTTTTCAATTTTAAACATATTCCCTTACATCCTTATATATCTGCGGCCAGAAATAATGTTCACTCACTAAAGCTACTATTTTATTCACTCCAAAATATCTTCCTAAACCTCCACTATTCTTTTCCTTGATCAAATTCTCCCTCATTGAACTCCTCAACATGCACAATTGATTTCCTTTGAATAACATATCTTCTTGAATGAAATAATCCAACCATTGGCTTTGGTCTATCACTGCTAATTCTTTACATGCTCTCCATGCTTCACCAAAATTTGCATCATCTTCATATACATATATGCTTCAACTCATCAAATCCCAATACTTGCACTCTCATCTAGATGTCAACAAATTCCTCCTTCTACTCAATGCATATGCAACTTTGTTTAACTTTCCACTCCTATCCTTCAACACAAATGTATAGCTCTACAAGAATTCAATCCATCTCATATGTCTCTGATTCAACTTTCCTTAACTATTCAAATACTACAAAACTTGATGATCTATATACAACACAAATTTCTTAGGAAACAAATAATGTCTCCACTTCTTGAAAGCTTGAATTATGGTATAGAATTCTTGATCATAAACTGAGTATCTTCTTGTGGCATCATTCAACTTCTCACTAAAATAAGCTATAGGTCATCCTTCCTAACTCAATAATGCTCCAGCTGCATTTTCAATTGCATCACAATCAACTTGAAATACCTTGTCAAAATCTAGTAGTGCTAACACTGGTTTCTCTGTCACCTTTTGTTTCAATAATTCAAAACTCTTTTGTGATCTAGATGTCCACTTATAATCCTTCTTGTCTCCTCTCATTGTCTCTGTCATAGGGTTACAAACACTACTGAAACTCTTGATAAACTTTCGGTAGAAACTAGCTAATCCATGGAATGATATGACTTCTCCAATGTTTATCGATGTAGGCCAATCTAGAATTGCTTTCAATTTCTCAAGATCCATCTTCAATCCTTCAACAAAAATCACAAATCCAAGGTACACTAACTCTTTCTTCATGAAACTACACTTTTTGACATTAATCAAGAACTTCTCTTCTCTCAACCTTTGCAATACTTGCCAAATATGCCATAAATGTTCTTCTTTAGTCTTACTGAAAAATCAGAATATCATCCAAGTAAACAATGATAAAATTACCCAAAAATGTCTTCAATACCTCATTCATCAATCTCATGAAAGTGATCGGTGCATTAGTCAATCCAAAAGGATTTACTAACAACTCATGCAATCCTTCATTAGTCTTAAATGCAATCTTCCATGCATTTCCTTCTCTGATCCTGATATGATGATATCCACTATTGAGATCAATCTTTATGAAATATTTTTCTCCACTCAAACAGTCCATAATGTCACCCATCCTTGGTAATTGGAATCTCTACTTGATAGTGATATTATTGATTTCTCTTGAATATGTACACATTCTCCACTCTCCATCTTTCTTAGGTGCAAGTACAATAGGTACTGCACATGTGATCAAACTTTCTCTAATCAATACTTTCCTGAACAACTCTTGTATCTACCATTTCAAATTTGCATTCTTTGTTGATGTCATTCTATGTGTTGCTTTGTTTGGAAAAATAGCTCCTGAAATAAGATCTATATGATTAATGATACTTTGAATAGGTGGAAATCCCTCTGGTACATTCTCTAAAACAATGTCGTCATACTCTATCAACAATTCTATAACTTTTCCACTCTCTACGGTAGGGTTTTCTACCTATGGTTTACCACCAGTCTTAGGAATCAATGCATAACACATGTTCTTATGCATCAATCCATCAAGAAATTTCATTCCATCTACCAAACATAGTCTAAAAGTGCCACAAAATTTATTCTTCCCCTCTTACTCTAAAGGCATCAACTTGATTCTCTTTCCATTTGATGTCACAGTATAAGTATTTCTTCTTCTATCATGAATTTATTTCTTATCATATTACCATGGTCTTCCTAATAGTAAATGACAAGCATCTATAGGCATAATATCACATAATACTTTATCCCTATATGACCCAATATAAAATTTGATGAAACATTGTTCATTCACCAATATTTTTGATCATCTTGAATCCATACTATTCTATAAGGGTTTGGATGTTTCAATCTCTTCAAATTCAACTTGGCCACCATATCCTCTGAAACTAGGTTATCAGTACTACCAGTATCAATGATAACTTTACATACCTTTCCTTCGAACTTACATCTAGTTTTGAAAATACTTTTCCTTTTCCATAGTTCATTAATCACTTATGCATGCATCAAAGATCTCTTCATCACTGATGATTCACATTTCTCTAGTTTTCCACATGAATTAGGGGATCCAACTTGCTCATCCACATGTTATTCTTCTGGTATGCTCAAGTTTCTTTTTGGCATTTCCTTGATGGCACTCGAATGCTTGATTTCCTTCACCTCCACAATTGAAACGGGTTCCTCTGAATGGTCTTCTCTCAGATCTTCCTTCATCTCTCTAGAATCCATCATTGTGGTAAGAATTACATGACCTCCTCTATTATTGTGGTAGAAATTTCTATCATCTCTCCCTCTATGATATGATTTAGTATCCTTTTCTTTGCTCTGAAAGGTTTTTACATCTTTGTTCTACTCCACATATGGTCTTCTTTCTCTAGACTAGGGTCCACTCTTTTAAAATATTCCTCTTGCACTTCTCTGTCTTTGTTCAAACTTCTTGTTTAGCTTCTCTTCAACCTTCAATGCAAACTGGTATGCTTCTTCAATAGATGTCATCTTCACTAGGCTCAATTCTTCTTGAATGTTTTTTCTCATTCCATTGATATATCTGACAACCTTTCCTTTGCTTGCTTCACTATGATCAGTTTTGATTATCATCTTATAGAATTCTTTAGTATACTCCTTCACAGATCTTTCCTTTTGTCTCAAGTTCTACAATCTCTTCAATAGTTCAAGTTCATAATTTGCTAGTATGAATTAATTCTTCAACTTTGTTACCATTCTATCCCACTTGATGATTCTTTCTTTGCCTCTTCTATTTTGGTCTAACTAGACTTCTTTCCACCATAATGCAACATGACCTTTCAATTTTTTTTTTCATAAATCTGACTCTCTCCAAATCTTTAATTTCTTCATATTCAAAGCATTCTTCCATCTCATTTATCCAATAAATCAATTCTTCAGGATTTAAATTTCTTGTGTAATTTTGAATTTCAACTCTAGGTTGCTTGCTAGTATTTGAGATCACTTTCAACATCTTTACTCGATCTGATTCTTCTTCTTCTTTTAGGGTTTCTATAATGTGATTCATATGTTCTATTTCATCATCACTTTCATCATTCTACCTAGGTTTTAGGCCTCACCTTCGATCTTCTTCAACAACATCTTAGAACCTAACTCACATCTCGTGCATCATTTCTAACATTTCATCCATTCTTCTAACAACATTTTTCATAGCAAGAGCTCTCATTGGTGGCATATCTCCCCTCAAATTGGTACAACTACCTCAATTTGATGATCTGGCTACAAGGGTTTCAACTGCTTGAAAATAAGTGATTGATTGAAAATGAATATAGTCTACCTTGGGCCGATGATTTGTTCACCTCAAGGAATGACTTTAGGAATCAAAACTCACTTTGATACCACTTGGTGTAGTTGTGGTATTAGGGTTCCAGAATGAATAGTCTGAACCATGCAGCAATGAGTCAACATAACAGAAATAACACAACAATTGATGTGTGAACATGAAATCTCATTGAATCAACAATCTTACATGCAACACATACCTCATGGGTGAATATCCAGTGCTCATGGGCCTTGTGTCAAGGGATTTCAACAATACAACTAGCCTATAGGCCTTATTACATGACCTTGAAGGGTTTATGCAAAATATAATGAATCTAAAACATATAACTTAGAATTGATCTAGAAATGATGATCTATAATGAATTACAATGCTTATAAATAAGCTTCTCAAGCTCCAATATAGGTCCACGTCATCCATAAGGGTTATTAACTCAATGAATGATCAAATATGAATGTCGGCCTCAAAATAGGAAGAATTAGCTCCATACAAAAAAGTATGTCTTGTGAATCGCTAAGATAGGTCCCAAAGAACTCGAGATGCTTGTATGATGTCCCATTAGGCTCTGCATGATCTAGAATAGGTCTACACTAAGAAATATAGACCAGGTCGGCTCTAATGCTCTTACTGGTAAACATAGTAAAATTTTGAGAGTGATAAATTTTGATAGACAACTGCAAATGATGTGAAATCTGGATATGTGATATATCTCAATGTGTAGGTGCTACATCTTGCTCCATGAGTTGAGAAGCAATAATGTGGTAAAATGTGGAATGAACTATTGAAACTGCCACTGAATGTAATGCAAGAAGATAATTGTTTTTGGCTGACAGATGATTGCTTTTCAATGAGGGATACCCCTACATCATTTTATAGTCAAGACTAGGTAATATTTTGATGAAACTAAATGTTAAAATTTAGAGCAACTTGATTCATACTTTCCTAAACAATTATGGTGTGAATGATATGAACTCAACCACACATAGTTATGGTCTTACCCAATTCATTTAACCCATTTTCTTGTCTACACACAATGTATGCCAAGCAATAATAGTAAATTCACACTAAAAAAAATACATTTGTAAGAATCTAAATATTGCACATATTTTCATAATATTTCCCACTTGAATAATTTGGCTTAAATACATATGGATTATGTGTCTTCGCTTAGATAATATACTTTATAACCATATACATTTAACACTTAGCTACACCTACACATGTGTTTCCAACCATATAGGATTGATAATTGTCACCATGTGAGTTCAAAATTTAACATGTTCTCTTGTCCACATGAACATCTATCAATATAGTTTTGAATGCCTAGCTAAATCCTCTTTCATGTTGTAATACCATAAGAATAAAATGAATGATATGAAAAAGAGCTATGAGTTGATATGATGACAACTAGTACCAAATCAAGAATCAATAACTATTATACATAGTAAAGATTAGGTAATAAGGTGATCAACACCATTGGTAGAATTTGGAGCAAATCAATGTATACTTTTGCACACTTCTAAACTTTAATATAACGAACTCCAATAATTCCCAAGAAGGGGTGAATGATATCAACACAACCACACACAACTATGGTCTTACCCATTTTTTCAACATGCGTACTTTTCTACACGCAATGTGTATTAAGAAATAATATTATAAATTTACACAAAAAATTCTACACACTATTTAGCATCCAATATTTGCACACTTGAATACTTTGGCTTTGTATATGGATGCACAGACCCTCACTTAGATACATATACTTTAGTACCATATGTATTTGACACCTAGATACACCTACACCACATATTTCTCCAACTATATGGGATTGATAATTGACACCATACAAATTCAATATTTATCATACTCTTGTCCATATAAAAAACATAACATCATACATGAAATCTATCAACATATTATTGAATGCCTAGTTAACAAAATTTTCACATTGTAATACCATAAGAATAAAATGAGTGATATAAAAATGACCTATGAGTTGATGTAAATAAGAAAAGAGTCAATAATTAGGATCCAAAAAAAAATTGAAATGTGAACTCTAAAGGCCAAAGCTAGGGTGAGTGGATAGGAATCATAGAAACATCATACAATAAAGACCAAATCTTGATGTAGATAAATTTATAGTCTAAACCCTAATCAAATCTAGATGAAGGATTAATAATCAAAATAATCACAAATAAAATCCCAATATAGAAGGAATAAACCTTAAGGTCAAACCTTTAGTTGTGTAGAAATATTGGGCTCTCCAAAATGTAAAGAAAATAAATACTTTACATAAATTATTCTAGGCTAATTAAGTGAATATAGCCAAATTACTAAAAGAATAGTTTAGATTTAATATGGCAAGGAAAATTTGTTGAAATAAATATATATGAGTATATTAGGTGTACTTAGTAGCTCTACAATCAACTAGAGGAATGCATTATTGATGCCACATAAAATTTATTCCCCCACTGATAAAATTAATTGCCCCAACTATAATGAACATTTTAGAATCTTAGCTACCATGAAAAATGAGGTAGGTTATATTGAGGTAAGCAATTTCAATCTCCACTACCATAAATTTGATTTGATACATGGAATAGATCCAAGTCATGTACATTGAAGAGCTTACAATTAGATCAATTCCACACCTTATAAAAATGATATGTAGGAATAAAGTGATGATCTCAAAGTATAAAGTAAGCCTATAGACACTAGTACAAATAAAATAAAATATAAATCAGATTGTAAGTCAAATCTAATTAAAAAATATGCCACTTATCAATATATTACTTTAGGACATTCCAATTCAATCAGTCCAAAACAAAATAGATGGGTATTCTATTTCTTGTGTTACAAATTTTAACCTCATCATTACCTTCCAAAATTATCGAGAGACTAGAATTTAGGTTGACCACCCGTAGGGGAAAGCAAGAGATGGCCCCATGCGCTCATCACGGGCGTACAGTATGGCACTCAAAATGATCTGTAAACACATCTGTTCACTCGATCAAAACGAAAGAAACGAACAAATCGATTGCCAGTAGGGGACCCCGATTTACTACCAGGTCGTTAAGTAATTCGTGCGGGACCCCCGATTTTCACAAGCAAATTTGAAAATTTGCTCTATAGTCTGCATCTGTAACGACCAAATGTCGTTTTTTTCGCATTATTTGGCGACTTTCTCCGCACTGTTACAACGTCAAAATACGTATATTGCACGGCATTGTTGGCCAGAGAGGAGGTTCTCAATAATTAAAAAGTTCGAGTGACTAATAAGCGCATAATGCGTGGAGGGTACATTGTTGCCATGACATGAAAGATGGCATCTCAGAGGAGGCGCGCCGGATCCGCAATAGAAAAATTACTGAGTGCCAATTGGAAGTTGCAAAGGCAACAGCACATATCCTTCATTTTTAGTGGAAATACTCCTTTTAGAGTAAGTGCCTGTGAGCTGAACAGTAGAAAGAATTCGCTCGACTTGGTTCTCACTTTTTGTCAGGCACTGTTTGTCCCGGTTTAGGGTTTACTTTTAAGCTTCTTAGTATATGATAGGTTTTGGTGGTTTAGATAAACTGAAGGGCGAAGCGGAGCGACCAAACATATAATGGAGCGGCACTTAGGAGCAGAAGGGGATGCGAAGAACAGAGATGTGGATGAGTTTTTTGCTTTGCTGGAACGAATAAATGCAACAGAAAAGCAGTTGCGCGCCCTCCAAAGGGCAAATAACGGCAATCGGCTTCCTAATGAGGAGGCGGCTACGTCGAAACCAGTGTGGCGGCCGTCCTTTGTGTGGGAGGATTTTCGCAGCACTGGGAATAGACCCCGCGACGTCGTCCCGATTTCTACATGCAAGGCCAGCCAGGGGATTTCCATGGAGCGAGGTCTACTGCCAAACGATAACGCCCATAATTATCATGATAGTTGTGTGAAACCGCCAAGTGTTAGCTTCCATCAGAATGGCGATGGCAATACAGAGGTCGCGCGGGAGAAGTTTGATCTGAACTTACCCTTAAACGTCGCAGAACTGTAGCTCTTTTATTAAATGTAAATGGGTCAGTGTTAGTTACTTATTAGCCAAGCATCTTACTGCAGCCGATTTTGTTTTTGTTTTTGTTTTTTCTTGATGCTGTTAAATACAATAAGCTGGATGATTTTTCGAATCTGTCTAGGTTTTTCTTTACTGGAATCTGGAAACAGTTCTTATGATTTTTCGAATTTGTCTTGGTTTTCCTTCACTGTATTTTGAAGCATCGTACTCAAGCACATACTTTGCATCTCGATCCGACCTCTCTCATAAGATCAGAAAAACGCCAACCTGTAATTTGTCCTATGAATGTTTCCTGGCACAAATGCTGCAGATTTTGCCTTTAAACTTTTGTTTTTATTTAGTAAATATTCGGATGTAAAACAAAGAACCTTCACTATTTTAGGGTTTTTAATACACTTTGTTTGGATTATTTGGATTTTAAAGATATGCTTTTAAATATTTTAATGGAAAAGGCTTAACCAAATGTAATTCTCTTTGGAGAAAGTTAAAAACAATTGATTCGGGCATAATTTTGCTTTCACATCATTGTATGTTTATGCCATTTGGGTATTTTTTATGCTATTAATTTATTATAAAATAGTGAAAAAATTCAATTTCTTTCAAAAATTATAATATATATTTAGGTTGTAGAGTAAAAAATATAGATTAATCAAAGATGTATGTTTAATTCTAATTGAATTATTATATTGAAATAAATATTGGGATTCAAATAATTGATATTAAGAAAATAAA
>VDFB02075321.1:427213953-427267696 GCA_007258455.2 Sequoia sempervirens | reverse complement strand
AAGAAAGATTACCACAAAGTGAATGATTCCTTCATCGAGCACATTATTAGATTACTTGGAGGTGACTTCGAAAGAAGAGTCACTCATAGTGCAAAAGCCTTCATCCACCGGTTTGGATTCCTTTTCATTCAGTTTCCTAAATTCACATACATCAAAACTGAGGGCTTCTCTAAGAGGCCATATAAGTTGCCCTGGTATCCAAATGACCGGTTGGTACTACTTGAAGTATCCCGATAGCTACAACATACACATACTCTTTTAGGCAACAAGCATAGGTTGGGGATTCCTTATCCCCTCACATTCAGCCAAGGTATGTATGCAATCCCCGCATCCCAATGTGTGAAGTACTTAGAGAAAGAAATAATTGAATACAATTTGGAGCTCCACACTACCAGGCCACAGATGGATCCATATGGCAAGCTGAAGAAAATGGTTGGAAAGGAGTACACCCATCTACACAATGTGGAAGACTTTTGGGAAAATTGTAAAGATGATAAAGAAGTCTGTATGAGGCACTATATGTGCATGATGACATACTTTTTCAAAATGGTGAACTTGTTTCTAGTGTCAGATCAAGTTGTGGAAGAAGAAAATATTGTACTAGATCCCAGATTCGATGTCATCACCAACCTGTCATTGCCTTTGATTGACTGGGATGAAGAAGAGGTCAATGACCTCAATATCCTGACAAAACCAATAGAGGTCTAAACAAAACGATGGATTGATGGGAAAATCACTTAATTGAAACTGTAAGGAGCAACTTTGACTTATGTTGAGCTCGAGGATGAGCTCAAAAGCGAGATCGATAGTGGAACTGCTGTTGCTACCCCATCGGGGGAAACTTCGAAGTCTCCTCCCACTACCCACTCAAAGAAGAGAAAAGAGGTGGTTGAATGCCAGCCCAAGCATAAAGTATATTCAAGAAAGGCATCTAAAGGTGAGCCTTCCAAGAAAGCAAAGAAGTCAGGTGGATTCACTAAAATTCCCACCATTCAGGAAGACCCACTCTGTGAGGGAGAGGAAGAAGAAGCCGAGCAGCTGAAGTCCCCACCTGCCACCTCTGCCCTCATTGTCACTGTCGTTGCTACTGTTATTACTCCTTCATCGACATCTCAAGCTTTGCTTGATTCTTCTTCGCCTGTAGTGCACATTTTAGTCCACCTGGCCTCCACCTCGCCCACTGCATGAATTATGATGCTAGATTCTTCTTCCTCTACCACTTCTCCACTCTCCTCTTCCTCCATGTCTCCATCAACAACCATTCCATTGGCCACTGCTACAACAACAATGCCCACTCTTACTCTCTCAAAAGCTTTCGCCAAACATATGCAGAACATACCAATGGATCTTTCTAGAGTATTAATGAATCCTACAATATAGGCTACCCTAGCCCAAGTTGTTGCTGACCTCCCTATTTCTCCTCCAACTAAACCATCGAAAATGGAGGAAACGATGTAGATTTCCAAGGAGTTGGAAAGGCAAGAAAGGGAGACTGGTAAGGAAATGGAGGAGGAAGCTGATGACTAACACGAGCACCCAGAGCACCAACACTTGGTCATTGACAAGGTAGTTCATGAGGAAGAAGAGACACAATCCTCTGAGGAAGATATTGAGGACCCTAGTGCAAGATATATTGTAGAAACATTTGACCAAGAGCTCAAGGAAGAGTTGGCCTAGCAACTCAGAGATGTTGGGGAGGAATTTGAAAAGAAGCCCTCTGAAGAGAAGAAAGAAACAAATGATGAAATGGAGGTGACCACTAAGCCTCTGACCAAAGAGCAGCAAAAGAACCCTGATCATGATGAGGAGATGCCTCCCTTAGGGGAAGAAAAGGAAAAAGAAGAAGAAAAGAAAGACTTGAGGCTAAAACAAGAGAAATCCTAGAAGCAGAGCATCACAAAGAGCATGAGAAAGAAGAAGAAAAGAGATATGAAGGGGAAGATAACCTGATCCGGAGGATCTTCACCAAAAATTGAAGTTTCTCATTTTTCTCCAAAAATGGCATCATCAGAAAGTGGCTATAATTCTGACTCCAACACAACTTGAACAGAGTCAAACGAAGCTACAGAGCCCAAGATATGCCCAGTCAAACCTTGGTCAACTCAGGGCCCATGACAGAAAAAAGGGTCAAAATTTGAAGTCTCCAAAAGAGATCAAAATTGGTCTCAACACGAAGATCTTGTCAAGAGCTTTTTGATGGCGTTCGTTTCGCGTGAATCGGACTTTGTTTGCCCGAGTTACGAGTAGTCAAAGGTCACAGTTGACTAGAATTGACTAGGTACAATGATGATGTCAGCATGTTACAGTCAACATCCAATCATCATCATCAGCCAATCACATGTTGACATGTGGCAAAATCTAGATGAATAAAAACAAAGTAATAAAAAAAATGCACCTAATCCTAGGCCTTAAAACAAGGCTAAAATAAGCTTTAAAACAAGGAAAACAAAACCCACACCTACCTCCCACGTGCATGCTTACTTGGGGAAAATTTTAAGGAGGAAAAGGTGGGATTTACTTGGTAAAACAAGTAAAACAAAAAAACTAAAATATTCCCCTTAAAAATATATAATTTCAACCACTAAATTAATGGGTGGTAAGGAATAATTAATAAGCCCAAATTTAAAACAAAGTCCTCTAAAAGGATGAAACAAACAAACTCTCGTAAACAATATAATCCCGGATATGACAAAAATTAAAGGGGCTTGGGGATTTTATATGTTTTTTTAAAATAATGTAAAACGGAAGATTTGAAGATTTTTGTGTAAATAAGGGGGATTTTTAAGTTGTATTTGTAAAAATGGAGAGATAAGGTTGTTTTGTAAAATCAATTGGTTATGAACCAAATTGAGCAAGTTTTTTGAATTAAAAGGGGGGTTTAGAGACTTAGGGACATTCAGATCATTTTAGGTATTGAAGACTTAAGAGAATTTTGGAGAGATGAATTGTTGATCCTGTACATCAAGAGAATGTTGGAATTCCATTGTGCTTGAAGGGAAAAGCTTGTAAACAGTTGTAATACCGAATTTTTGAAGATTTTAATCAGATCGATCTACTCTTTGGAGAGAGGCCTAGAGATGTAGTCGTTCTTACGATGAACTCTGTTATCAAGCTATTTGCATTCTCTCTTTCTTGTCTCTCATTCTGAATTCTATCTTTTCGTTATTTCATTATGTTGTGTGTTAAGTTCATTTTTTGTAAGTTGGAATTGAAACCGTAAACGTTATGCATTCTTAAAGAAAAATTCTTAGATCCATTAAACAAATCATAGCCCCAGAGAAAATGTAGCCACCACTGAATCTCCGAAGGAAGAAGCTATATTTATCCAAGATTCAAATGAAGAAGAGGAAGAAAAGACAAAACAAGAGACCTCGGGTCACCAAGAAATGGAAATCCAACATGCTCAAAAGGAGGAAGGTGATCATGAATCACCATAGGAATGGTCCCAGATGCTTGAGTGGCTAGAAAAGTAATTTCAAAAGAAGACCCCCATCTTTATGGATCTAAAAGAAAGGCTGGAAGCCATCTTGGCTCAAGCACAGATAGGGACAAAGAAAGAAAAGAAACCCAAGGCTAGATCCCAAATAATGATGGATGCCATGGGATCAAGGACCATTCATATAGTTATTCTAGTGGTGGAAGGTGAAGGAATCAGCTATAATGTCTCCACCATTGACTTGGGGACAACCATGCGGGAGCAGAAAATTGATCATCTCCAAGGATCAATTGCTACTATTGTGCAGCAGATGAATAAGGACAAGTCCTCTAAGGGGGAATTAAAAACACAAGTAGTAGATTTAACAGCTTATATACAACAATGGTCCTCTACCGAAGAACTACCTACCACATTGTCAGTACCGCCAAAATTTCTATCCAAGGGCCATATCAACAAGCTCGAGAGGAGGAAGAACTAGACGAAGGCCACCAAAGATTGGTTCCGACGGGTGGTCTACAGTGGAAATATGAGCATCAGTCATGCTATTAGGACAACAAATAAGTTCCTCGAAGTGCAAAAGTAGCTCGAGGGCACAAGGAAGTTTTGCATTGACTTCTCAGAGCTATAGAGAATTACATATCCTAAAATTGAGGCTATCATCAGAATGCCTGAAAGAACATGGGGAAAAGGAGCTTGCATTGGTGAAGGATGATCATTGGCTCGTGGAAACATGGAAATTAGGCCTTGATCATAGAAAGGAGATCTTGGAATGAGTGCTCCATGAAGTGGAGATTTACATAGACTGGGCCAAAGAAATCAAGATGACCTGCAAAGAATATTTAAAACTAATGAATGATTATGATATGCCCACCGACGAGCTAGATCCAGAAAAAATAAAGCCCTATTTTCATGAGAAGATGGAGAATGGAGCCACAGACACACTCACACCAAACTTCATGGATTTTTTTGCTCGAGCCTTTGCTTAATTTGAGAAAGTGATAAAGGATACATCAAAATGAGATAAATATTAGGATTTGATTATTGGCCAGTCTAGGAAGTTGAACTTCCAAGTGCTCCAATCTGATATAATGGAGTGGGACAAGCTCCAGGCAGTGATCATCAAGTTTGTAGAATATGCTACTGTGAATAAACATGAAGGAAATCTAGTTATTGATGATGAATTCCTCATAGCATAGCTACAGCAAAGGCAGCTAGCTAAAAGACAAAATTACTATAGTGTTGGCCACTAGAAGACAAAATAGGCTAAATGACAAAGATGTATTCTAAATTGTAAAATATTAAGGGGTAGGTGAAACCCTAATTTGTAGTGAATCTTGGCCACGCAATGAGGTTAAATCTTTGCCATTCATTTTTCTTTTTGGACACTATAAATAGGGGGTCTCCTCTCACTTTCAAGAGATATTTGAGTTGTTGTAAAGACATGTTGCTAAAATTCTAATAGTTCATTGATTTTAGTGGATTCTTAAGTTTCATCTCATGTTTCATGATTCTTCTTCTCATAGTTAGTGAATTTGAATAGATTCATTTTGTTGTTCTATGTGTTTAGCATGTTCTAGTAGATTGGTAGATGTTGATCATTGATATTGAAGAATTATGTTGTGTTGACGCCCTTCCTTGTTCATGTTTTTTACTGTTTATTGATAATAAATAGCAATGTAAAGCTAGTTTGAACATCAATTGAATGTTGCACTCAAATTCTATCTTTTATTCATGCTTTATGGTGAATGAATGGTTGAAAATCTGTAGACCTTAGAAGATTGCACTAGTTTCATGAGACTGTGAGTCAATTTGGTTAAGTGGAATTTAGTTTGGGGAAGACTGTCCACTCTAGCATCCTCCATTATCACTGTTCATTGGTAGTTTCAGGTCTGGGAACTTACTCTCTTCCCTGCCCTTTTGAATTTTCTTTCAAATAGTAGTTTAGGCAAAGTTCAAGCATCATTGCACATTGTAAATCCAAATCTGATGACACAAATGGAGTTTCAGACTGTTGTCCTGAACTTGTAGCAATAGCACATAATTTCATAATTTCATAAACTCCATTCAAAGATCTAATTCCCCTCCAACTTAACTTATGTAAGGCTGCCTCGTGATTACCATCAAGAGCACATTGGACCAATTGATATATTCCAATCATGTCATGACTTGACACCTGAGAGACCTTAGGGTAGTGATTTGTAACTTGTTTGCAAATTTCTACCTTTCAAGAGAGGCAGCATACTTGTGTGATGCCTATGTTGAGAAGTGCAAAAACACCCATCAACAAGATGCATTGTTAGTAGTTCAAATTGGTAGTGAGCCAACCCTTCTTCTATCTTCTTTCTTATAGATAGTGAGTCCTTTGGTAGTGAGCCCTTCTTTCTTTTGGGTAGCGAGCCCTTTGATAGTGAACCTATTGCTTTCGGTGTTGCTATTACTTTATATTGTGATCTAATACTCATCGTGGTTTTTCCCTTCTTGGGTTTTCCATACAAATCTGGTGTTCTTATGTGTTTGATTTATTTTTGTTACTGTTTCATGTGTTTACATTATGCTAATGCATGATAAGGGTTTAATGGTTAATAAAGATCTAAATATTTATGAGGGTTTTGATGTTTTAACGAACAACTGATTCACTACCCCACTCTTAGTTGTCTTGTGCATCTAACATGTTATTTATTAGTTAGGTGAAGTGGTTATAGGAGAAATATTATTTATATGTAATTTAAATAATGTAAAGGGAGTTGAAGATGAATGACTAAATTTGTGTATTGGAGCCTTGTGTTCTTTATTTGTTTCCCAATTTCAATACTTTGGAGATAAAATTAGGAGTCCCTTTCATATAGTTTTCATAGCACCAATTTTACATGTAGGTAAGTATACACTAAATAGACATTCTCTATGTAATTTCCTTTTCTTATCATTTTATATACCTAGGAGCAGTGTGGACCATTTGCAAATATGTGAAATTCATCATTCTTTTGTATTATTCTCTCTTTCAATTTTGCTAACATAAGAACTTTCTTATTTGTGTCTATGATTTGTATTGAATGACATCATCCTACCACATTTAGGATAATCAATTATTCTTAACATACATTCATAGTTAGAGCATTTGAAACATAGGTACATCAATATTTGCATAATTTCTTGTTATTTGTAATCTTTGTACATCAATGAGGCATGACTACTATCAAGGAAGCTATAATGTTATTCCCTTTAATTTTATTATAGGAATCTAAAGGTTCTTTTCAATATCACTAAACCATTTTCAAACTTGTGTACAAGTGTATACGAGCTATTTTATAGGTGAACAAAAATAAAAACCACACTTGTTAGACTAAAATGAGTGGATGTCTTAGTCCAAGGACTAGGCCATGTGTATGATTATATTTCAGAAAACACAATTCTTAGAATGTGTGGCCCAATATACTAATCTTTGCTTTGATAATCAATAATTTATCTAGTCTTTTGTCATAATGTATTAAATGGACAAAGAGAACAAACTTGAAATCATGTCAAAATCCACATAAACTCTTGATTTATTTTTACTAATTTTATTTTCTTAATATCAATTATTTGAATCCCAATATTTATTTCAATATAATAATTCAATTAGAATTAAACATACATCTTTGATTAATCTATATTTTTTGCTCTACAACCTAAATATAATATATTTAAATATATATTATAATTTTTTAAACTTTTAAAGTCAGAAGGAAATTGAATTTTTTAACTGTTTTATAATAAATTAATAGCATAAAAATACCCAAATGGCATAAACATACAATGATGCGAAAGCAAAGTTATGCCCGAATCAATTGTTTTTAACTTTCTCCAAAGAGAATTACATTTGATTAAGCTTTTTCCATTAAAATATTTAAAAGCATATCTTTAAAATCCAAATAATCCAAAGAAAGTGAATTAAAAACCCTAAAATAGTGAAGGTTCTTTGTTTTACATCCGAATATTTACTAAACAAAAACAAAAGTTTAAAGGCAAAATCTGCAGCATTTGTTCCAGGAAAGATTCATAGGACAAATTACAGGTTGGCGTTTTTCCGATCTTATGAGAGAGGTCGGATCGAGATGCAAAGTATGTGCTTTAGTACGATGCTTCAAAATACAGTGAAGGAAAACCAAGACAAATTCGAAAAATCATAAGAACTGTTTCCAGATTGCAGTAAAGAAAAACCTAGATAGATTCGAAAAATCAACCAGCTTATTGTATTTAACAGCATCAGGAAAAAACAAAAACAAAAACAAAATCGGCTGCAGTAAGATGCTTGGCTAATAAGTAACTAACACTGACCTATTTACATTTAATAAAAAAGCTACAGTTCTGCGATGTTTAAGGGTAAGTTCAGATCAAACTTCTCCCGCGCGACCTCTGTATTGCCATCGCCATTCTGATGCAAGCTAACACATGGCGGTTTCACACAATTATCATGATAATTGTGGGCGTTATCGTTTGGCAGTAGACCTCGCTCCATGGAAATCCCCTGGCTGGCCTTGCATGTAGAAATCGGGACGACGTCGCGGGGTCTATTCCCAGTGCTGCGAAAATCCTCCCACACAAAGGACGGCCGCCACACTGGTTTCAACCTAGCCGCCTCCTCATTAGGAAGCCGATTGCCGTTATTTGCCCTTCGGAGGGCGCGCGACTGCTTTTCTGTTGCATTTATTCGTTCCAGCAAAGCAAAAAACTCATCCACATCTCTGTTCTTCGCATCCCCTTCTGCTCCTAAGTGCCGCTCCATTATATGTTTGGTCGCTCCGCTTCGCCCTTCAGTTTATCTAAACAACCAAAACCTATCAAATACTAAGAAGCTCAAAAGTAAACCCTAAACCGGGACAACCAGTGCCTGACAAAAAGTGAGAACCAAATAGTGCAAGTTCTTTCTACTGTTCAGCTCACAGGCACTTACTCTAGAAGGAGCATTTCCACTTAAAAAAGCTCTTCTTTTGTAGAAATGAAGGATATGTGCTGTTGCCTTTGCAACTTCCAATTGGCACTCAGTAATTTTCCTATTGTGGATCCGGCGCGCCTCCTCTGAGATGCCATCTTTCACGTCATGGCAACAATGTACCCTCCGCGCATTATGCGCTTATTAGTCACTAGAACTTTTTAATTGTTGGGAGCCTCCTCTCTGGCCAACAATGCCGTGCAATATACGTATTTTGACGTTGTAACAGTGCGGAGAAAGTCGGCAAATAATGCGAAAAAAACGACATTTGGTCCTTACAGATGCAGACTATAGAGCAAATTTTCAAATTTGCTTGTGAAAATCGGGGGTCCCGCACGAATTCCTTAACGACCTGGTAGTAAATCGGGGTCCCCCTACTGGCAATCAATTTGTTCGTTTCTTTCGTTTTGATCGAGTGAACAGATGTGTTTACAGATCATTTCTTTTTTTTGCTTTTTGAGTGCCATACTGTACGCCCATGATGAGTGCATGGGGCCATCTCTCAATAAATTTGGAAGGTAATGATGAGGTTAAAATTTGTAACAGAAGAACTAGAATACCCATCTATTTTGTTTTGGACTGATTGAATTGGAATGTCCTAAAGTAATAATATATTGATAAGTGGCATATTTTTTAATTAGATTTGATTTACAATCTGATTTATATTTTATTTTATTTGTACTAGTGTCTATAGGTTTACTTTATACTTTGAGATCGTCATTTTATTCCTACATATCATTTTTATAAGGTGTGGAATTGATCTAATTGTAAGCTCTTCAATGTACATGACTTGGATCTATTCCATGTATCAAATCAAATTTATGGTAGTGGAGATTGAAATTGCTTACCTCAATATAACCTACCTCATTTTTCATGGTAGCTAAGATTCTAAAATGTTCATTATAGTTGAGGTAATTAATTTTATCAGTGGGGGAATAAATTTTATGTGGCATCAATAATGCATTCCTCTAGTTGATTGTAGAGCTACTAAGTACACCTAATCTACTCATATATTTATTTCAACAAATTTTCCTTGCCATATTAAATCTAAACTATTCTTTTAGTAATTTGGCTATATTCACTTAATTAGCCTAGAATAATTTATGTAAAGTATTTATTTTCTTTACATTTTGGAGAGCCCAATATTTCTACGCAACTAAAGGTTTGACCTTAAGGTTTATTCCTTCTATATTGGGATTTTATTTGTGATTATTTTGATTATTAATCCTTCATCTAGATTTGATTAGGGTTTAGACTATAAATTTATCTACATCAAGATTTGGTCTTTATTGTATGATGTTTCTATGATTCCTATCCACTCACCCTAGCTTTGGCCTTTAGAGTTCACATTTCAAAAAAACATTGGATCTAATTATTGACTCTTTTCTTATTTACATCAACTCATAGGTCATTTTTATATCACTCATTTTATTCTTATGGTATTACAATGTGAAAATTTTGTTAGCTAGGCATTCAATAATATGTTGATAGATTTTATGTATTATGTTATGTTTTTTATATGGACAAGAGTATGATAAATATTGAACTTGTATGGTGCCAATTATCAATCCTATATAGGTGGAGAAATATGTGGTGTAGGTGTATCTAGGTGTCAAATACATATGGTACTAAAGTATATGTATCTAAGTGAGGGTTTGTGCATCCATATGCAAAGCCAAACTATCCAAGTGTGCAAATATTGGATCCTAAATAGTGTGTAGAATTTTTTGTGTAAATTTATACTATTATTTCTTAATACACATTGCGTGTAGAAAAGAACACATGTTGAAAAAAGGGGTAAGACCATAGTTGTGTGTGGTTGTGTTGATATCATTCACCCCTTCTTGGGACTTATTGGTGTTCGTTATATTAAAGTTTAGAAGTGTGCAAAAGTATACATTGATTTGCTCCAAATTCTACCAATGGTGTTGATCACCATATTGCCTAATCTTTACTATGTATAATAGTTATTGATTCTTGATTTAGTACTAGTTGTCATCATATCAACTCATAGCTCTTTTTCATATCATTCATTTTATTCTTATGGAATTACAACATGAAAGAGGTTTTAGCTAGGCATTCAAAAATATATTGATAGATGTTCATGTGGACAAGAGAACATGATAAATTTTGAACTTGCATGGTACCAATTATCAATCCTATATGGTTGGAAACACATGTGTAGGTGTAGCTAAGTGTTAAATGCATATGGTGATAAAGTATATTATCTAAGTGAAGACATGTAATCCATATGTATTTAAGCCAAATTATTCAAGTGGGAAATATTATGAAAATATGTGCAATATTTAGATTCTTACAAATGTATTTTTTTTTAGTGTGAATATACTATTATTGCTTGGAATACATTGTGTGTAGACAAGAAAATGGGTTAAATGAATGGGTAAGACCATAACTATGTGTGGTTGAGCTCATATCATTCACACCATAATTGTTTAGGAAAGTATGAATCAAGTTGCTCTAAATTTTAACATTTAGTTTCATCAAAATATTACCTAGTATTGACTATAAACTAATGTAGGGGTATCCCTAATTGAAAAGAAACCATCTGTCAACCAAAAATAGTTATCTTCTTGCATTACATTCAGTAGTAGTTTCAATATTTCATTCCACATTTTACCACATTATTGCTTCTCAACTCATGGAGCAAGATTTAGCACCTACACATTGACATCTATCACATATCCATATTTCACATCATTTACAGTTGTCTATCAAAATTTATCACTCTCAAAAATTTACTATGTTTACCAGTAAGAGCATTAGAGCTGACCTGGTCTAGATTTCTTAGTGTAGACCTATTCTAGATCATGCAGAGCCTAATGGGACATCATACAAGCATCTCAAGTTCTTTGGGACCTATCTTAGAGATTCAGAAGACATATCTTTTTGTATGAAGCTAATTCTTCCTATTTTGAGGCCAACATTCATATTTGATCATTCATTGAGTTATTAACCCTTATGGATGACATGGACCTATATTGGAGCTTGAGAAGCTTATTTATAAGCATTGTAATTCATTATAGATCATCATTTCTAGTTCAATTCTAAGTTATATGTTTTAGATTCATTATATTTTTGCATAAACCCTTCAAGGGCATGTAATAAGGCCTATAGGCCAGTTGTATTGTTGAAATCCCTTGACGCAAGGTCCATGAGCCCTAGATATTCACCCATGAGGTATGTGTTTCATGTAAGATTGTTCATTCAATGAGATTTCATGTCTGCACATCAATTGTTGTGTTATTTCTATTATGTTGACTCATTGCTGCATGGTTCAGACTATTCGTTCTGGAACCCTAATACCATGACTACACCAAGTGGTATCAAAGCAAGTTTTGATTATTGAATTCATTCCTTGAGGTGAAAAAATCATCGACCCAAGGCAGATTGCATTCATTTTCAATCAATCACTGATTTTCACGCAATTGAAACCCTTGTAGCCAAATCATCAAATTGAGGTAGTTGTACCAATTTGAGGGGAGATATGTCGCTAAGGAGAGCTCCTGCTATGGAAAATGTTGCTAGAAGAATGGAAGAAATGTTATAAATGATGCACGAGATGTGAGTTAGGTTCTAATATGTTACTGAAGAAGATCGAAGGTGAGGCCTAAACCCTAGGCAGAATGATGAAAGTGATGTTGAAACAGAACATGTGGATCACATTATAGAAACCCTAAAAGAAGAAGAAGAATAAGATCGAGTAAAGATGTTGAAAGTGATCTCAAATATTGGCAAGCGACCTAGAGTTGAAATTCAAAATTACATGGGAAATTTAAATCTGGAAGAATTGATTGATTGGATAAATGAGATGGAAGAATGCTTCGAATATGAAGAAATTAAAGATCTGGAGAGAGTCATATTTATGAAAACAAAATTGAAAGGTCATGCTACATTATGGTGGAAAGAAGTCTAGTTAGACCAAAATAGAAGAGCAAAAGAATGAATCATCAAGTGGGATAGAATGGTAACAAATTTGAAGAATTAATTCATACTAACAAATTATGAATTTGAACTATTGAAGAGATTGTAGAACCTGAGACAAAAGGAAAGATCTATGAAGGAGTATACTAAAGAATCCTACAAGATGATAATCAAAACCGATCATAGATGTGTACCTTGGAATTTTACCCTATTCTAATGTACAAAGTAACTAAAAATGCAAGTGATAAAATACTAAGAACACCTCAATGATTAGCCTAAAGAGTGATAAAACAAGGAAAATAGATGAAATACAAATGTAAATCGATTATACCTTCGTTGTTTTTGAAGACTCTTTGGTTGGCCCTTGATTTAGATCAATTTGTGTGCTCATTGGATGGATTTTGATGTAGCTAGATGCAAAATTGAATGTGCAAGATGATCAAAGTGGATGGCTAAATGATTACAAGTGCTTGAGAATGAAAATTGGCAGCATAAGATTTCTCAAATCAAAAAGTGTTAAAAATTCCCTTAAGGAGGGGGTATTTATAGAAGAATTTGAATTCTCTAGAGAATACAATGGTTGGGATTTATCCAACAAGGTCAAGATGAAGGGCTATGGTGGGTTGAGAACTCACAAGCCCTTACATCTTGACATGTGGATGGTGAAGTGGCTAAGGGGAGGTGAGGTGTAAGTGAGGTGGAGGAGAAGTACATGATGTGGAGGAAGTACAAGTACCTTGCAAGTACATTGGGAGATGGGAAGAATCTTGGGTGAATAAAAGTGAATTTTAAATTCACAAAGATTGAAAGAATCTAGTGGATAAGATAATGTTCCCAAAAGGTGGGAGTTTGTCACATGTGACTTGATGTGACAAGTCAAAGATTCTAGAAGATGCATGGGAAAAGGGGATTCTAGGAGGAATAAAAAGGAATTAAAAATTCCTTGGGGGATGGAGAGAGTTGACCAAGGTATTGATTAAGATTAATTAATTAGTAATTAGAAGATAAATGAGGATTAGAAGCCAACTTACAAAAGTTGAGGATGTGACACATCCTAATCAAGGATTAGGCATGTGCACATCCTTAATGAAGAGATTAGAGATGGATTAGGATTAGATAAAATGATGATGTGAGGAATTAAATAAATGTAATATTTATTTAATTCATTTGATGAAAAGGATTAAAGAGTAAAGTATTTAATTATTAATTAAATACCTTAGAGATTTGGCGTATTAAGGGTATTAATTAAATAATAGTAATATTACTTAATTAACTTGGATAAGAGGATGTTTAGACAAAAGTGATAAATTTGGATAAATTAAGTGTCCAAATTTGGATGTCTACATTTTGCCCCTCTTTGAGATGGTGCTATGAAGTAGCATCATTTCAAAGAATATTAAAATATAGAACCTAGAAGAAGATGGTTAGATTGGGAAAGATGCCCCAATCATCAAAGGATTGATTGGGAAAAAAGATGATGGGGATGAAGATGAGGATGAGGGATTAAGGATGCCCCCTCGAGAGGACATGCAGGTTGAAGAGAACACGGGTGGGCTCTCGAAATAGATGAGATGAGGGAGATGATGCAAAGTGATGGACAAGAGAGAAGGAGAAGCGATAGGAGATGGATGAAGCACAAATGGATTTTAGGACAAAAGGTGATCTTGTCCCAGTCAAGGTACAGGCCAAAATGGGTTGATGATGGATGGAGTGTTGTCAATGAGGGAATGAAGGATCTCGAAACAACACGAGGATAAGGAAGGATACATCCCACTAAGTGGTATTGATGAGGGAAGGATACATCCCAAAAGACCACTAAAGGATAGGGAAGAATACCTCCCGATGATGATGATGATGAAAGTGTTGTTGATGAGGGAAGGATACATCCCAAAACAACACCAAAGGGATAGGGAAGGATACTAATGGATGATGATGATGATGGGTCAAGGTTGGTAACGGGATTGGGGACAAGACCAAGGATTTGATTAGGTGATTTATACGAGATTGAACAGATGAGGAGAAGATTGATATGTGAGATGGAGAGAAGGATCTTAAGATTTGGTTCGATATCCAAAGATTTGGACTGCAAATGGACTAAAGCGCAGATTAGGGGTTTGGTTAAGCCCATATTGGGATAAGATTAAAGCTCAAATGAGGATTGGATATGATTGGATTGATTCTACACCGAGTTCTAGGGTTTAAAGGGCGTAAGGTGTTTGACAATGAGATTTTTCCCGATTTGGCAATTTTCAAAAATTGTCAAATTTTGCCATTTTAGGAAACCTCACAGATAGACTTTTGGGAATCCAAATTTTTTCCAAGAAATACCCAATATTGAGATAGGATGAATTGCAAACTAACATCCTAAATTCGAGATATGCATTTCAAGTTATGAGTGAAAACAATTTTTCAAAATGCTAGAAAAAAATACTAAATTGGGATTTTGAGGGTCAAGATGAAAGTTTGAGGTCCCAAAAATGTGGCAAAATGGGTTCCAACAGCTTTCAAAGAAACCAATTGGGAATCCACTTGTTATCTCATAATGCAACCACCTGTCAAATTTCAACTCAAACGGACACCCGAGTCAAAAGTTATGGCCTCCGGAAGTTTTGGTGTAAAAATGAAAACCCGCGAAAATATGGTTTTTGGTAAATTTTGAAAATTTCAACACATGGGTTTTGATGGCGGGGGGAAATTAGAAAATGGGTTGAAATTAGTTTTTAAAACAAAGGTCAAAAATGTTAAAAAGAATAGGGGAAGAAGAACCGGGAAGCGGGCTAGCTCCCGGGCTCCGCGCCATCTCACCCCTGCCGCCATGGCTAGGGCAGAGTCACGTCGTAGGGCTGAACCGCCGAGGTGGAGCCCATCCAGTGAAACTTCCTGGGTAGAGCCGCCCGTCAGGGTGAAACGCCGGCTGGAGCCGCCCGAGGTGAACCGACAAATGAAAGGCCGCCAGCGTAACGCCGGTGGAGCTCGGCTAGACCCGAGCCACGCCGGTGGGCGTGCCTGGGCTGGGAGGAAAGAAAAAGAAGGGAAAAAAAAGGGAAGAGATAGGAAAAAAGAGGGAGGGATGGGGGGATTGTGCAAGATGATAAAATGGAAAATGAAATACAATTCTAAATGCAATTTGCCATCTTCGGAGCACTAATTTTTGCTATAGCATAAGACACGAAGTGTCAGGGTATGTGGAACCAAGGCGTATTAGTGTCTAATGCATAAAACAAACACAACAGATAAGAAGGCTATCCCAACACCCCAAAGTCACAAAGAAAGACCTTGGTTGGGCCAGGTATTGAGATAACCACAAGCACAAAAGGATGCCCCAACATAACACAAGACTTCAGGGATCTTGGTGGGTACTACGTGGGACAACCAAGAAGACACAATCAAAAAAAAGATCAAGATATGTCCCTATGTGGACCAATCAAAACACGCCATAATATGTTGGATTATGGTGGCCTTGACAAGTGATGATAGGGAGCTCAAATGATAAACAAAAGCCAAAAGCATCAAAAGATCACAATCAATTTCAAATGTCCTTTGCCATAGGATTAAGGGGATAGATGGGATTGATGAGGTCTGTTAGGAAGGATGCATCCTGTTGAGACCAATGATGATTACTAGACTAAAAGATCGATATGACGCAGGGTATTCAAAACTGATTGGATTTGTTGATATAAGTGGATCGTGTTTGTTAAGAACCAGCTAGATAAGGGCATAGTTTGATGGCACGAGACAAGGAAGAAAAGACACAACCTAAAGACCTAGGGGCTCAGGGGCCTATTAGAGATTAGCCTTGCCTACATGAAAGCGTAGAGCCCTCATAGTTCATGGAAAAAGACCATGGAGAAAGCGGAAAGAAGACAATGGTGACCGATGATGAAGGACACAAAACACGACAGACAATGCCCCGGGGGAGGATGAAATGACCAAGCTTGCCTACATGAAAGCACAGGGGCAACGTAGTTCGATGAAGGACCATGGATAATGCAGAAAGAGGACTAGTGAAGGCCAAGCGATGGAGGATCAAAACAAGCTAATCCAAAATGCCCCGAGGGCATATCGAATGATCAGCCTTTCCTACGTGACAGCGCAGGGGCAACGTAGTTCGACAAGAGACTGATGATGGACCATGATGGAGACTTCGATGGATCACAGGATGGAAAAAGAAGAAAGACGAATGATAGATGATAAAGGATCCCCGGGGGGTAGATCAAATGATCGACCTTGCCTACGTGAAAGCGCAGGGGCAACGTAGTTCAACAAGACCAAAGGCAAACAATGGATAAAGGATGATAAGATGATAGGATAAGTGGATAAAAAGATGGGACCGATACAACAAGATAGGATAGATCTGTTGGATTGGATAGGATGATGACGATCACATAAAGCTCAGGGATGGGATAGTTATCCAAAGCATTAAAATGACTTGGGAGGATGATATGATAGATAGATGACTGATGAAAAGTGATAGGGGATTGGGAAGATGTGTAAGAGAAGCAAGGGTGATGACGATGAGATAAATGGCATTGGGATGAATGGGGGGAGGCCTATAGCCAAATACCAATGACAAGGGATTGTGAGATGGGATGAGGATAAAGATGAAAGAATGGATAGAGATATAGGGATGGGGGATGGGAGGGATTGTTTGGATGGATGGGAATATAAGGACTGGGAGATGAAAGGGAGGCTAGGATAGATGGATACGAAGATAAGGATGGGGAGATGGGAGGGATGTTGTGATAGATGGATAGGGATAGAAGGATTGGGAGATGAAAGGGATGTTAGGATAGATGGATACGAAGATAAGAATGGGGAGATGGAAGGGATGTTATGATAGATGGATAGGGAGCTGAAGGGATGTTATGATAGATGATGTATCCAAGGACTATGTCACAAAGGAAGCAGATGCCCCCACTCTAGATATGTCATATATGAGGATGCATGAGGGATAGAAGACAAGTGGGTGCGAAGATAAAGGAGATAACTAGATGAGGATAAGATGGATGACTAAGGAATATGATAGAGCATGGATGAAGGGAATGTATACCAATAGGTGTCCAAAGCATGTATAGATAGGTGCCCCTATTTTGATCAAGAGCACAAGAAGGATGGAGGGATGGGAAATAAATGGGATATGATGGTAGGATGTAGAAGATAGGTGGGATGGGGGGATTTATGAAGAGGACAGATAACAGGAAGACGGGTGCATAGTTGGAAGCATAGCGGATGGAGGGAATGCATATCAGGAAGTTGCCCCCAAGTGCAGATGGGGATTTACGCATGACACCTGTTTGCCAGGTTTTCATCATGGTATTTATCCAAGGCACTTGTTTGCCAATTTTTCACCATTGGATGGATTATTTCTCTTTACTATTTTTTTATTTTTTGACTTTTTTTGGATTTTTTTGGATTTTTGGATAGTAGGGGGATGAAAATGGATAAGAATAGGGATGTGGATAAGGGAATTTAGAAGATATGCGATAAGGATATGGATGAAGGACTCAAGCATCAAGTTCTATATGAGGTACTAAGAGCCTTTGTTCGAACCGACTATTGGATGTTGATACAACCTTATTAGGATAAATGGATTATGCAAGAGGATGAATTAGAGGGATTTGATGGGGGAGATATGTGGGGTAATGGGTGGGATGCTGCAAAGGGTATGGATGGAATGATGGGGTAGATATGTGATGGGGAGATGTGTTCAGGACCAACATTGGCACATGTGGTGGTGGATGTGAAAAGATAATAGGATTAAGGGATGGAGAATGTGGGGATAATGGAGGAGATGGAATGGTGAATTTCGGGAGATAGGGACCCAAAATAGACTTAGGAGATGAAAGGCATGTATGATTAGCTTTTGGATTAGCGACTTTGGATGTTCTAACATATTTTTCATGTGATGGCATTGCATCTTTTTTCTTTGGGATCCACATGGTTTTGATCTTTGCTTTGGTGGGTCTTTGTGGCCTACGGATTTGATGTAGATTTAGATTTTTCTTCTCTTCACCATGTCTTTTGGAGGGGACATGGGGAGCTGTAGATTCATGTGGATGATTGGATTTATGCAAATTTTCTTTAACAACCAAAGTGCTTTTAGTAGCAATGGGATGGGTGTGAGGAGATGGATGATGTGGAGTGATGGAGGTAGGAGTATGGGGATTATGTGTAGATGGAGGATGTTTAGGTATGTACCTTTGTTGATCCTGACTATGGGGTATGTGAGAGGGATGTTTATGATGGATGAGATGGATAGGTGATGAATGGATGAAGGGATGGATAGGACGAGATGGATGAGGTGATTTTAGGATATAGGAGCCCAGAATAGACGTAGGACCTGGAGGAAACATGGGCATGGTAGATGGAGGGATGTAAGGACCCAAAATGGATGGAGCAGATGAAGGAGGAATATGGATAGTGGTTTTGAGGTGATACGATAGAGGAGGGATGGCAGCATATGATTTGGTGGAGCGATAGAAAGAGCCTATATTTATTTTGGAGGAGGCTTGTTGAGGATGTCTAGAGGTTGTACCAACATCTTTGGATTGCGAGTCGTGAATAGTACATCCAAGACCTTGCGGATACAAATGTTCTTTAGCTTGGATGGGCTCTATAATACCTTGCTCATGAAGGCCTAAACCTTTTCCTTGATAGTTCATTCTCTTGAGTATTTGATCTAGGACAGGATTTGTGTTATTCTGAAAACATGATGCGAGTCCATTATTAGATGGAGGATGATGGGTGGTATATACACTGTGTTTTTCTTCTGCGAGGAGTCCACAATGGAAGAATGTGAGGGTACTAAGGGGATATGTAAGTGGTGTGGGGATAGAAGTTTTAGGCGATGATGGGGGATCATGAGAAGGAGATGATGGGATAGCAACATCAGGAGAGGGAGTAGGGGCCATGATAGGATCTAGATTTGTGGTAGTAGGCTCATGCGATGGAGAGGGAGATGGAGCAGTGGAAGCCTGAATGACAAGGGGGTCATGGGATGGAATGGATGGGGGACTGTGATCTTGAGGTGGACTAGATGGGATGGTAGGATCTTGATCGGGAGAAGGGGATATGTTGGCATACTTTGGATTAGACTCTTGGCATGACACATCTTGTGTGGATGGAAGGATGACTGAGTGTTGGAGAGACTCTTCAAGTTGGGGAGATGAAAGGATGGAGGATTCGTGAGGTTCATTGGAATGGGTTTTGGTGCTACTAGGGGTGGGAGGAGTCGATTGGATTTGGGTGTCTTTGATGGATTGGGTGGATCTAGGGGTAGAGGGAGTGGATTGGACTTGGGTGTCTTCGATGGGTTTAGTGGCTCTCATAGTAGGAGATGTGGGTTCAATGGTTTCAATGGTTTGATCAGTGCTAGGGGTGGTAACAACAATGATAGGTGTGGTATGGAGAAGGCTCTCATCACTAGTTACCGTGGATGATGGATTGGGATGGCATGGTTCCATGACTTCAAGATGTGGAGTTGGGGATGGCTTCTTTGTCATGAGTCCTTGGATAACTTCTAAAATGAGAGACTTGAATATAGTTGGCTTGGTTGGGGTGGTAGAAATGGATGAGGGATTATGAATTGGTGGACTAGGGTTAGATGGAGGAATGGGATTGAATGTAGGACTATGAGTAGATGGGGGATTAGGATTGGATGGAGGACTAGGAGTAGATGGATGAATGGGATTGGATGGAGGACTAGGAGTAGATGGAGGGCTAGGATTGGATGGATATTGGAGTGGTGAATTAAGATAGGGGGACATGGATTGTGGATTAGGACAAGAGTATGTGGGGGATGGATTATAATAAAGGTATTAGGATGATGGATTAGGATGAGGAGACATCGATGTGGGATTAAGGTAAAAGGGTGCGGATGTAGGATTAGTATGGGAAGATTGGGAAAGAGGATTACGATAGGGGGACATCGATGGGGAATTGTAATAGGAGTATTGGGATGGAAAATTAGGATAAGAGGATGTAGATGTTGTATAAGAGGATGATGTAGATGAAGGACATGACAAATATGGGGATGAAGAAGATACTAGATATACATTGTCAAAGGTGGCATAAGGAGCATGATTAGGCATGGATGAAGACATAACGGGGTAGCTCATAGGAGTAATTGGATTTTGGAAAGTGGGTGGAGAAAGCTTACTAGATATGATAGTGTCAAGTGGGATCTATGTCGTATACCTCTTGATCGACAAGACTTTCGTTATTGTCGTCAACGTAATTAGGGTTTCCCTTGACTACTATTGATGGAGGATGAGGATTCATGATGATGATAGGATAAATAAAATGGATCAAAGATTTTGGATGGAGATGGATGAAAGCTCAAATTGGGATTTAAGTCAAGCTTAGATCAGGATTGGATTAAAGTTCAAATTAGGATGATTGGATGATGTGATGGGATTGATTTTGATTGGCTAGATTGGATTTTGATTGAATTGGATTAGATTATTAAGATCAATAGGATAGCATTGGTTGAACGGATGTGATTTGATTGATTGGACAATTTGATCAAATAATTGGTTTTGATAGATTTGGATTATTGGATGAGTATGATGAAAGATATGAAAGAGACCTTAAGCTTGAGCAAAGGAAGTTACCCTTAGTGACCTAGAGCTTTGATTGATTAAGAGGATGATCACGGCACCGAATCCACCTTAAGATAGGAATGGATTGATTGGGCCGAGGATGATAACCTATGACACTGAATTCACCTCAAGATGGAAGCGAATTGATTGGGGTCGAAGTTAAAGACTAATAATCAAATTCAAGTGTTATGGTCAATTTGGGTAACCACTTTGTAATACAAGGTTAAGGTGGTTTGGTTATGAGTGGTGTTTGGTGATGTAAATGGTAAAATGATGATGTTTGCTAGGCAATGGTATGGACTTTTAAAGGGAATATGAGGAAATTAGAATGAACAGGTGGATTGAAGATGATTGTGGAGAATGAGTGGGGATTTAGAATGGTTAAACAAAGATTTAGAATGATAAGATGGAGGTTTAAACTGATTAAATGGAGATTTTGGGAGACATGGAGTGACGAAACGGATGTTTGGGAATGATTAAATGATGGTTTAAAGGCTAAACGGTTCCAAATGGGGCGATTTCAGGTGTTCAGGAGGGAAAATCCGCCCCTCTGTAGTAAATCAGGGGTGCTTCCACCTTTCTGCAGCAAAAATAGGGGTGCTTCCACCTTTCTGTAGAAAAACAGGGGTGCTTCTGCCTTTCTGCTGCAAAAACAGGGGTGCTTCCACCTTTCTGCAGCAAAAACAGGGGCGCTTCCGCCTTTCTGCAGCAAAATAAGGGTGCTTTCGTCTTTTTGCAGCAAGACAAAGCTTGGTTTTGATGGCAATGGCTATGGAAAGGACTCAAAATGATAAAGTAAGGCCAATGTATCAAAGATTTATAGGTTTTTCATAAGAAAACACTTCAAGCAAGTATAATCCTATGATTAATGTTAAGGGTATGGCTAGGAAAGGTCCTAATATAGGATGCACAAGGCTTTTAGGGAGTCCTCGATATACTCTCGGTATGTGAGGCACAACCGTGAACACCAGCCCATCACAAGCGTGAGTCAGGAACCCCAGCAAGATACTGAAAGGCTCGGACCAACTCTTTATGTCTATCTAGGTATCACCCTAGCTTCGATGCTCTGCCAATTACGACGTGACTGGATTGGGGTACAACTTTTGTTCTCCCCCCTTTATATACCCCACCGGTACACGTAGTTGGAATCTTCCCTTGGGGTGATGAAATCCCCAAGTAGGTCCCACTAGAAAGAAAACACTAACCGCTTCCAACTGCTCCCCAGGCTTACACGAAGTGCAAGGGGAAAGTGAAAACAAATTAATGCCTCCTTGGGTAACACAATAATAGACAAGCACAACAAACAATAAAGGTTACTTCCCCCTAATTAGACTATGTTCAAACAATAAGGATAATTTGTTTTCAAAAATTTGATCAAATAGATGGCCCTGCAAGTAAATGTTAGCTATCTTATCCTCCATTCTTGGCTTATTACCCCATAATATGCTTCCAAACTGTGTTGTTTTGGGGCGTAGCTACCTTTCTGTGGTAAAACAAGGGTGCTTCCGCCTATCTGCAGCAAAAATAGGGGCGCTTCTGCCTTTCTGTAGCAAATCAGGGGTGCTTCCACCTTTTTGCAGCAAAAACAAGGGCGCTTCCACCTTTTTGCAGCAAAAATAGGGGCGCTTCTGCCTTTCTGCAACAAAATGTTAAAGGAAAAGAGCCTTTCAAAAATAAAAGGGCATATCCGCCCCTCTGCAGGAAACTTTATCAGATTTTGAAAAATAAAAGTTGTATGCCCTACTGCAAGAAAGTGTTAGAAAAGATCTTCTAAGCAAAATGATGTATACGCCTAACTGTAGCAAACTGTTAGCCAAAATCAAATTTTTAGATATAGGGCGTGACCGCCTTTCTGCAGTAGACAAGAGGGTGCTTCCACTTCTCTGCAGTAAAAGAGAAGGCGCTTCCGCCTTTCTGCAGTAAAAAAGAGGGCACTTCTGCCTTTCTGCGGTAAAAAAGAGGGTGCTTCCGCCTTTCTGCGGTAAAACAGAGGGCACTTCCGCCTTTCTGCAGCAAAATAGAGGGCACTTCTGCCTTTCTGCAGTAAAATGGGGGCACTTCCGCCTTTCTGCGGTAAAATAGAGGGTGTTTCTGCCTTTCTGTGACCTTTTTCTGTAAAATACTTATCACAAATGAAGGTTAAATGCAAGAACCTATTTGTGGGTCCCACCGGGTGTGCCAAAAATGTGCACCTTAGAATTTTACCCTATTCTAATGTGCAAAGTAACTAAAAATGCAAGTGATAAAATACTAAGAACACCTCAATGATTAGCCTGAAGAGTGATAAAATAAGGAAAATAGATGAAATACAAACGTAAATCGATTATACCTTCCTTGTTGTTGAAGACTCCTTGGTTGGCCCTTGATTTAGATCAATTTGTGTGCTCCTTGGATGGCTTTTGATGTAGCTGGATGCAAGATTGAATGTGCAAGATGATCAAAGTGGATGGCTAAATGATAGCAAGTGCTTGAGAATGCAAATTGGCAGTATAAGATTGCTCAAATAAAAAAGTGTTGAAAATGCCCTTAAGAAGGGGGTATTTATAGAAGAATTTGAATTCTCTAGAGAATTCAACGGTTGAGATTTATCCAACAAGGTCAAGATGAAGGGCTATGGTGGGTTGAGAACTCACAAGCCCTCACATCTTGACATGTGGATGGTGAAGTGGCTAAGGGGAGATGAGGTGTAAGTGAGGTGGAAGAGAAGTACATGATGTGGAGGAAGTACAAGTACCTTGCAAGTACATTGGGAGATGAGAAGAATCTTGGGTGAATAAAAGTGAATTTTAAATTCACAATGATTGGAAGAATCTAGTGGATAAGACAATGTTCCCAAAAGGTGGGAGTTTGTCACATGTGACTTGATGTGACAAGTCAAAGATTCTAGAAGATGCATAGGAAAAAGGGATTCTTGGAGGAATAAAAAGGAATTAAAATTCCTTGGGGGATGGGAGAGTTGACCAAGGTATTGATTAAGATTAGTGTCAGTAATTAGAAGATAAATGAGAGTTAGAAGCCAACTTAGAAAAGTTGGAGGATGTGACACATCCTAATCAAGGATTAGGCATGTGCACATCCTAATCAAATTAGGAGATGGATTAATTAGATGAAAATGACATGTGAGGAATTAAATAAATGTAATATTTATTTAATTCATTTGATGAAAAAGGGGATTAAAAGAGTAAAGTATTTAATTATTAATTAAATACCTTAGGGATTTGGCAGAATTAAGGGTATTAATTAAATAATAGTAATATTACTTAATTAACTTGGATAAGAGGATGTTTAGATGAAAAGTGATAAACTTGGATAAATTAAGTGTCCAAATTTGGATGTCTACAATAGAAAAGCAAGGAAAGGAAAGGTTGTTAGACATATCAATGGAATGAGAACAAACATTCAAGAAGAATTGAGCCTAGTGAAGATGACATCTATTGAAGAAGCATACCAGTTTGCATTGAAGGTTGAAGAGAAGCTGAACAAGAAGTTTGAACAAATACATAGAAGTGCAAGAGGAATATTTCAAAAGAGTGGACCCTAGTTTGGAGAAAGAAGACCATATGTGGAGTAGAACAAAGATGTAAAACCCTTTCAGAGCAAAGAAAAGGATACTAAATAATATCACAGAGGGAGAGATGATAGAAATTTCTACCACAATAATAAAGGTCATAATTATTACCACAATGATGGATTCTAGAGAGATGAAGGAAGATCTAAGAGAGGACCATTCAGAGGAACCTGTTTCAAGTGTGTAGGTGAAGGACATCAAGCATTCGAGTGTCATCAAGGAAATACCAAAAAGAAACTTGAGCATACCGATAGAATAACATATGTGGATGAGAAGCAAGTTGGATCCCCTAATTCATGTGGAAAACTAGAGAAATGTGAATCATTGGTGATGACGAGATCTTTGATGCATGCATAAGTGATTAAGGAACCATGGCAAAGGAAAAGTCTTTTCAGAACTAGATGTAAGTTTGAAGGAAAGGTATGTAAATTTATCATTGATAGTGGTAGTACTAATAACCTAGTTTCAAAGGAGATGGTGGCCAAGTTGAATTTGAAGAGATTGAAACATCCAAACCCTTATAGAATAGCATGGATTCAAGATGATCAAAAATATTGGTGAATGAAAAATGTTTCATCAAATTTTATATTGGGTCATATAGGGATGAAGTATTATGTGATATTATTCCTATGGATGCTTGTCATTTACTATTAGGAAGACCATGGTAATATGATAAGAAATAAATTCATGATAGAAGAAGAAATACTTATAATGTGACATCAAATGGAAAGAGAATCAAGTTGATGCCTTTGGAGGAAAAGGGGAAGAATAAATTTTGTGGCAATTCCAGACTATGTTTGGTAGATGGAATGAAATTTCTTGATGGATTGATGCATAAGAATGTGTGTTATGCATTGATTCCTAAGACTGGTGGTAAACTAGAGGTAGAAAACCCTACCATAGAGAGTGGAAAAGTTATAAAATTGTTGATAGAGTATGAGGACATCATTTCAGAGAATGTACCGGAGGGATTTCCACCTATTCAGAGTATCATTCATCATATAGATCTTATATCGGGAGCTAGTTTTCCAAACAAAGCAACACATAGAATGACATCGACAGAGAATGCAAATTTGAAATGGTAGATACAAGAGTTGTTGAGGAAAGTATTGATTAGAGAAAGTTTGATCCCATGTGCAGTACCTACTATACTTGCACCCAAGAAAGATGGAGAGTGGAGAATGTGTACAGATTCAAGAGCAATCAATAAGATCACTATCAAGTAGAGATTCCCATTACCAAGGATGGGTGACATTATGGACTATTTGAGTAGAGCAAAATATTTCATAAAGATTGATCTCAAGAGTGGATATCATCAGATCGGGATCAGAGAAGGAAATTAATGGAAGACTACATTTAAGACTAATGAAGGATTGCATGAGTGGTTAGTAAAGCCTTTTGGATTGACTAGTGCACTGAGCACTTTCATGATATTGATGAGTGAGGTATTGAGGAAATTTTTGGGTAATTTTTTCATTGTTTACTTGGATGATATTCTGATTTTTCAGTAAGACTAGAGAAGAACATTTATGGCATATTTGGAAAGTATTGCAGAGGTTGAGAGAAGAGAAGTTATTGATTAATGCCAAGAAGTGTAATTTCATGAAGAAAGAGTTAGTGTACCTTGGATTTGTGATTTTTGTTGAAGGATTGAAGATGGATCTAGAGAAATTGAAAGCAATTCTAGATTGGCCTGCATCGATAAACATTGGAGAAGTCATATCATTCCATGGATTAGCTAGTTTCTACCGAAAGTTTATCAAGAGTTTTAGTAGTGCTTGTAACCCTATGACAGGGACAATGAGAGGAGACAAGAAGGATTTTAAGTGGATATCTAGAGCACAAAATAGTTTTGAATTATTGAAACAAAAGGTGACAAAGAAACCAGTGTTAGCATTACCGAATTTTGACAAGGTATTTCAAGTTGATTGTGATGCAAGTGAAAATGTAGTTGGAGCATTATTAAGTCAGAAAGGATGACCTATAGCTTATTTTAGTGAGAAGTTGAATGATGCCAGAAGAAGATACTCAGTTTATGAAAAAAAATTCTATGCCATAATTCAAGCTTTCAAGAAGTGGAGACATTTTTTGTTGCCTAAGAAATTTGTGTTGTATATAGATCATCAAATTTTGCAGTATTTGAATAGTCAAGGAAAGTTGAATCAGAGACATATGAGATGGGTTGAATTATTGTAGAGCTATACATTTTTTTTGAAGCATAGGAGTGGAAAGTCAAACAAAGTTGCAAATGCATTGAGTAGAAGGAGGAATTTGTTGACATCTAGATGAGAGTGCAAGTATTGGGATTTGATGATTTGAAGTATATATGTATATGAAGATGATGTAGATTTTGGTGAAGCATAGAGAGCATGTAAAGAATCAGTAGTGATAGACCAAAGCCAATGGTTGGATTATTTCATTCAAGAAGATATGTCATTCAAAGGAAATCAATTGTGCATGTTGAGGAGTTCAATGAGGGAGAATCTAATCAAGAAAAAGAATAGTGGAGGTTTAGCAAGATATTTTGGAGTGGATAAAACAGTAGCTTTAGTGAGTGAACATTATTTTTTGCCGCAAATATATAAGGATGTAAGGAAGTATGTTTAAAGTTACAAAATTTGTCAAGTTGTAGAAGGGAGTAGTCAGAATACTAGATTGTATAGACCTTTAACAGTACCAAAGAGACCTTGGGAAGATTTGAGCATGGATTTCATATTGGGATTACCAAGAACACAAAGAGGTTATGATTCTATTATGGTAGTTGTGGAAAAATTTTCTAAAATGACACTTTTTGTTCCTTGTAAGAAGACTAATGATGTTGTGCATATTGTTGACTTATTTTTCAAGGAGATTGTGAGACATGCATGGATTACCTAAGATTATTGTTTCAGACAGAGACACTAAATTCATTGAATACTTTTGGGGGACATTATGGAAGAAGATGAAGACAAATTTGAATTTAAGTTTGGCATATCACCCATAGATGGATGGACAGACAGAGGTGGGTATGTGTAGGATCATCATGAAAAAAATTGGCCCTTAAGTGGCAAAAAATTTAGAAAAATCAAAGTTAGGCAACTTGGCGTAAAAATTTGAATAAGTTATCTATATTATTTCAAAAAACTGTAAGAATAGAATCTATAGAAATTTGAATGTAGTTTCTAAACTACTAGGTTTATTTAAAAAAAAAATCTATTTGGTGAAAATTTGAAATTTCAATGCACTAGTACTTAGGTATATATCACCAAGCAATACTAGAAATATCTCCTTCCTCAGATATACCAACTAGAAATATCTCCTTATTGAATCTATACTCACACAAATCTATGCTCTAATTAAAGTAATTTATGAGCATTTGCATTATTTCATTACAATATATACACTCTACACTTCAAATTCATAACTAATTATCAAATCCAAGCAATACTCACAAATTTATATGCTCTAATTAAAGTAATTTAATTGGTTCTTTGAAGCAGAACCATTAATAAAACCATACACCATTGGGAAAATAATAGAGATAAATGAAAGACCCTTGATCATACTTTCATTAATAATCTATGAGAATATTACAAATGGAGAGAATGTGAACTCAAAAATCCATCCATGTCTATTCAAAAGATACTAGAATTACCATAAAATCATCAAATTTTCTCAAAATATTCAACTCTAAAACCTATTATCATACTTAAACTATTTTCTCTGTGCTTAGATTACAATCTAGAATCAATTGAACACAAAAAAGAGACCCCTCACAATGAAACTGCTTCTCCCTTTAGAGAATGGAGAAGACAATGGAAAATCCCTAGAAATAAATCCAAGGTGACACACCTCTACACCCCTAATCAACAACAAACTGATATTTAGAATATTCTTTTCACTCTTCATCTTCCCTCTTCAATCTACCTTCATTTGAAATTCTCATACAAATTACTTGCATGTAAAAACCCATTTTTTAGCTCCATTTTCACTTAACAGTGAAAATTAATAACCTCTGGGTCAAAACCCACTTACCCAACAATTAAAAATGCTTTTCAAACTTGCATTTTAACCTTTAAAAATATTCATTTTCCATTGCATCCAGTTTGACATTTTGTAAAAAAATTAGCTGGTATCCATTTCCCTAATAATTACCATCTTTACTTTACCATCACTAAAGACAAAGCTTTACTTAATTTGGACATCTTTTAGAAGGTAAAGACCACCATTTGCACCTTAGAAAAGGGCACAAATACTTTGCATGAAATCTCTGCACATGATCAATCTCCACTTCACAAATTTTAAAACTCACTTGCAGGTTAGAAATAAGATCCAATTGCCCCAACAATGGAAACCCAAAAATAGAAAATTGTGAAATGCATCTACAGGCTATGTTTTGGCTCACAGGAAACCAAAAAATACATAAAATGCAGTTAAAATTATCTCCTGGGCATAAGAAATTTTTAAGGCACCTTTCTAGAAGTTGAGAAGACATTTTCCTACATGTAAATGTGTGCAAAAATCTGCTATTTACCCAAAAATGTGATTTTATTTTATGCTCATTTTATGGTGTAAACCCATTCAAAATGCTCCTCCATGTGGTAAATGTTGGTTGTAGTGCATGTGCTATTCATGTCACACAATTACTTGAGCCTTCCCATTCAAATATGCATTTCCTTTGAAGTATGTGATGGAGTTTACTTGCATGAAAAATAGTCCTTCACAAGCCATCACAAGCAAGCAACACATTGTTGTTTTGAAAGACAAAAGGAGTCTCATAACAACAATGAGCGATGAGACTTAGGCCACCGTATGATTTAGTATCATCAATTTTTTTCTTTAATCAATGCCTTTACTAATATGCTACCTTGAGGTATGCGCTGGAAATTTTTTGGTGCATCTAATAAAAAATCAGACCTTCTCATGTAAACCATCACCAGAACCAAACAAATCATTGTTTGGCAAGAGAAAGGAAGTATTAATCAGCGATGGGCGATATAATTTTAGCCATTTCTTCCCTCATTACCATCGCTATTAGGAAATGAAAAGCTCTCTCAAATGTGTGTTGCGTGATGGAGACTTAAATGCATTTAATAAACTGAAATGTGAATTCAAATATTTGTTTGAAATATTTTCCAATGTAGATGTAAGCCATTGCAATCCCTCAAGCCATTGTTGCTTGCCTCCTCCCTCTCCATTCAAAACTGGTGATGGGCGATTGAATTGTCATGATGTTGTGTTGACGTGCCTCAACCAATCAAAAGAAAGAATTAAACTTTTTTTTATTATAAACATTTGGAAATGTATTTCATATTTTCCCTAAATGCATTTTTATA
Source organism: Sequoia sempervirens (assembly GCA_007258455.2). Lineage (NCBI taxonomy): Eukaryota > Viridiplantae > Streptophyta > Pinopsida > Cupressales > Cupressaceae > Sequoia > Sequoia sempervirens. Next base: position 427,237,866 of record VDFB02075321.1, on the reverse strand, counting down.
TTTGTACAATATTTAAAATATTTAGGAGGTTAGATAAATTTTAGAAGATATCATTGTGGGACATTTTTACAATTGATAAGCATGGTTGAGCGACAATGGCTACCCAACGGTCATTTTTCAGAAAGGGACAAGAATTTGTCTCGTTCTGCCAACAATGGTTACATAAATTAGGTTTATTCTACTCAAGGCCCCACAGGAAATTCAAAAAGGTATCATGCAAGACATGGGGAGCCTCTTATCAAGCATAGATTTAAAAGACCAAATTGGGTGCCATTTCACTATAGTCGGCATTTGAATAAGACAAAGCAGGCCATTTTTTATATTTATGAAAATGATAGACTGCACATGCCCAGGGAAGATTTCCAAGGAAAACAACGAGAGGTAAATTTGAGGTTTCTGAATCAATTGTACAAAGAAACTGAAGCTGATTATAGGCTCAATCAAAGAAAGGAAAGTGAAGGGGTTAGGGTTCTAGTGGAGAATAATATTCAAGGTCAAAAGCAATCCCATGCAACCAATGTCCCAAATCATTTAGTAGATCCCCTCAATCCAACGAAAAAGACACGTGCAAGGTTGGGAAAAAATGAATATACAAAAGCACAAGCTCAAAATGCAAATATAGATTTTTGAGGGAAATAGCAACAAAAGCCCCAGCTACAGGATGCAAAAATGGATGGTCATAATCATAAATATATTTCAAAGAAATTTTTGCAACATGTAAAACCAAAAAATAGTGAATTTGTGAACCAACTGGCACATGCTAAGAAGCATAATGAGTTTGGGAAGGTCTGGGTTAAAATGCAAGAATCACAAAATCAGGCAAGGGTAGTTAAACCCAACAAGAAAAAGAAAAAGTCCAATAAGAAAAAAACTAAGAAGAAGGCCATAGGGGAAGGTGAAAGGACAAATATGCATCAAAAGTTGCAAGCCATTTCCTCGTCTGAAGCTATAGAGCAGCAAACCACCAAAAGCCAAAAGGGACTGGAGCAAAAGACTATTGTCAGTGTTACTTTTTGAGAGGACTTGTTGCAAGATCAAATTCAGTACCTTCACCACTAGGCCTTAATCTATAAGTTTTGGGACCTTATTCTAGATATAAATACATTGAAAGATTTTTTATATGACGAATGGGAAGGGGTTTCAAAAGTCTTCTATTTATATTGAAAGGAGGGCATTTCTTTTGTACTTTTTCATTCAAAAGATCAGAGAGATGTCATTTAAAGAGTGAAATCTTGGATATATGAAGGTTTGGGTTTATGCATGAATCCCTGGGTTACTAATAGGTCAATTTATGTCAAAATTTGTACCAGCATGGGTTCAATTAAAAGCTTTACCTTTGGAGTATAGGGAACTTAAGTTGATTAAAATCTTGGAGAATCATATTGCCATTTTTCTTCAGCATGATAAAGTTTTTTATGATAATCTCACATAGCATGTTAGGGTTTGCATATTGCTAGATACTACAAAGTCATTCCCTGACCAAATCCATATAAACTCTAAGTTTGGCTCATGGATTCAAGAGATTGCAGTAGAAAGTCAACAAAATACATGCACTATTTGTCACTCTATGGAGCATTTGAAATTTGTTTTCCCTAATATTGCCAGGTGTCAAAAGAAAGAGATTTTTTTGCAATCTCCAAATTCTAAAACTTTATCACGTATGCCTAATAAGCGAATAGAGAATGAAGTGACAAGAGATAGGCAAATAGGAATGATCCAAAAAAAAAAAAATTATCTCACAGCATCAAGCTAATTTAGAAATTGCAAGTCTAAGCATGATCAATTTGAAATTTTCTCATTCTCATTTGTAGGAAAATGTTTAGGTTGGGCAAGTTTATCAATAGAGAAAGGGTGATTTTGGGAATTTTCCATCTAAAGAAGCATTTTCAATTGATTAGTTAGTAACATTAGTCTGCCAATTTATGTTCAATGGATTTCCAATCCAGATTTCATGCACTTCATTGGGTAACAAGCCATTTATTCTAGTCACACACAATCTTTTAAATGAGATGAATGATAAACCTGGCATGGGAGGCCTTTCAAATATTGGAAGGGAATGGGATTCACAAGATCTAAGCTTAGGACAACATTTTGCTTCTTCTCAGTTGGAGGTACTTGCAAGAGAATGGGATTCACAAGATCTAAGCTTAGAACACCAGTTTGCTTCTTCTCAGGTGGAGGTACTTTCTCAAAAATTTCTTACATCAACTGTTTTAGAATTATTTGATGAGATTGTAGATGAATTCCTCGATGAAGAAGTGGTAGCAGAGGAAAGGTCAAATCCTCTACAGGATGATCATTTTCCAATGATCCCTAAGGATGACTTGTAGTCTGAGGTAGGTGTGAATGATAAAATGGAAATGAAGGAAGATATGGTGTATCAATTTGATTATTCCCAAACTTTATCCATAGCTCAATTGCTTATTAGTCAGCTTCCTATCAAGAAAACCCTAGGCAAAAGAGGGAGGAAATCTAAAATAGAAAAATTACAGGAGGAAATTGAGGTAGGGATGCAGACTACATTAGATGAAATATTTTCAGTTAACAAGAGGTCGAGGAGAGCATGTTGCTCTCCTCAAGCACAATGAAGATAATTTCATGGAATTTCAAGGGCATCAATGCCTCTGACAAGAGAGGTCATGTCAAGCGTCAGATTGACTCATGTGGGGCAGATGTGGTAGTGATGCGAGAGACAAAGTTATCAACATACTCCTACAAAGCGACAGTAATAAAATGGGGAAAATGGAAGTCTCTTCATGTCCCACCACAAGGGGCATCAAGAGGATTAATTACATTATGGAATTCCAAGTTAGTAGCAGTAGAAGCTTTGGGATGGGACAATAATTGGCAATTAACAAAAGTAGATTCTTTTGACTTATGCTTCAGACTCATTAATGTCTATGGACCAATAGAAACTCAAGGCAAGAAAAGATTGTGGGATAATCTAACAAATATTATTCAGAGTTTGGGGAATGAGAAGGCGATAGTGGCTAGGGATTTTAATGTTGTAGTATCTCTTAATGAGAATCATTGAGGTATTTGTTTGGGGAATGAGAAGGTGGTAGTGGCCGGGGATTTTAATGCTATAATATCTCTTAATGAGAAGCATGGAGGTTTTTTCCACCTCATAAAACAATGGCAAATTTTGAGAATTTTATTGTGAATAATTCATTAAGGGATGTGTTGCTAGAGAAAGGAAGTTTCACTTGGATGAACAAGAGAAGATATTTTTCACAAATAGTTGTGCGCCTAGATAGATTTTTGACTACTCCTAATTGGGTTCGAAGCCTTTCATTTTATCCTCACAAATACTGCCTTTTGTATGCTCGGATCACTATGCAATTTCGTTATTGATAATGAACGAGAATATGATCCCACAACAAAAGCCTTCCTTCAAATTTGAGAAGATGTGGTTCAGACATCCATTGTTCTTACCCTTGTTAAGAAAATGGTGGGTGAGTGCACCATATCAAAGGGGCACTAAAATTTTTCAACTATTTAAGAAATTGCAGTATATTAAGGGGCAGATCAAAACATGGAATGTGCAAGTGTTCAAAAATGTTTTATGAACAAAAAGAGAAAGTAGCAAAAAAATTAGCAGAAGTTCATGAACATATAATTTAGAATGGGATGGATTCATCTTCATGTGAAAAACAAAAAAATCTACAACTGATTTGGGAAGAATTGGGAAAAAGAGAGGAAATTTATTGGCATCAGAAATCAATAGAGTTATGGTTGAGAGAAGGAGATCATAATATAAAGTTTTTTCATGCTTTATCCCAACAAAAAAGAGCAGAAAAAACCAGTTTTTCAATTCAGGACATAGATACAGGTAGGCAACTAACAAGTGCAAATGAAATTTAGGAAGGAGTAACATTTTTTAAGCAATTGCTTGCTCCTCTTAAGCCACCTTCTTCGCAAGGAAACCAAGATGATCAAGATCTCTTGGTAGCAATACCAAGCCTCATCTCTCAGAAAGATAATGTTGATTAAATGAATCCTTTTACATTAGAATAATTGAGAAAGGTGGTCTTTTCACTTGCACCGGATAAGGCTCCTAGACCTGATGGTTTCACTCCTCTGTTCTTTCAAAAGTGTTGGGATGTAGTAGGTTTTGATCTGCTCTTAGCCTTAGAAGAATCAAGGAAATATGGCACAGTATTGAAGCACTTTAATGTCTCTAATATTGTTGTTTTTTTGAAGACAAAGGAACCAAAGGCCTTTGTTGAATTTAGACCCATCTCACTTTGTAACACGATGTACAAAATCTTCACAAAGGAAATTTATCAACAATTACAACATCTAATTCCAAAAATCAACTCACAAGAACAGGGCAGTTTTGTACCAGGAAAATAAACAATAGAAGGGGATTTGGTAGCACATGAGGTTCTTCATTCTATTAGAACCAATCAACTGTCATCAGTTATTGTAAAGCTAGACATGATGAAAGCATATGACAGGGTTGATTGGATTTTTCTCATGAAATTTTTGAACAAATTTGGGATTTCCGATAAGTGGTGCAAATGGATTTTATCTTGCTTATCAAGAGAATTTTTCTCTATAATCATCAATGGGTCTCCTTCGGGGTTTTTTAGAGCAACACAAGGTGTACAGAAAGGCAACCCTCTTTCCCCTTTTCTTTTTATAATTATGGTTGAAGCTTTGAGCAGGACAATAAAGGAGAAGCATAATCAGGGCTTATGGCAAGGGATACACATACCTCAAACTAATTTGTTAGTCACACACAATCTATTTTCGAATGATACCTTATTGTATGGTAAAGCGAATATTGTTGAATCAAGGAAGATAAAATGGGTTTTGGACAAGTATTATGTGGTGTCAAGACAAAAGATAAATGCTCAAAAATCAAAAGTGTATGTTCTCAATACTAAAGCAGCCATAAAAAGAAAGATTATTCAGATTCTAGGTTTTCAAGAGGAAATTTTACCATGTAAGTATTTGGGTATACCTTTCTTTATGGGTGCAAATAAGTCATCATATTGGGACAAAGTCATAGACAGGATTAAATTGAAAATTAGTGCATGGAAAGCCTGTTGGTTGTCTTTATTGGGCCGTATTCTTTTGATAAAAATAGTATTGTTAGCTCAATTCCTAATTATTTCATATTAGTCCTTAAGGCCCCTAAAACAGTAATTGATCAAATAGAGAAAGTTATTAGGGGATTTTTATGGAAAGGAAACATGAATGATGTTAAAAAAAATCATTTAATTTCTTTGGATAGTATGTCTTCAGAGAAATTTAAAGGTGGAGTGGGATTACACGACATTTCAAAATACAATATAGCGTTAGGGGGGGGGAAATGATTTGGCAAATGTATACCAAGCCAAAGTCAAAATTGTGTGCAATAATGGAGTCAAAGTATCTTGATAGTCAAAATCAATCTAGAATTTTCACAATTTCTAACCCTCCTACAAGTTCTTATGGAACTATATGTTAGCTTGCAGAAAAGTGGTAACAACATATATTTCTTGGGAGGTAAATAATGGGGAAGAAGTGAATTTTTGGGTTGACTTTTGGAATGGTCATCCACCATTGAGTAATTTTCAAGGGCTTCAAGAAATTATTCCAGTTCTATCTCATTCATGGGGTTCTAAAGTAATTGATTATTGTGCAGTAGAGATTTCTTCAGGAAGGGTACTATGGAAATATTTTTCAAGAACTCAGTTAACAAATGAACAAAAGAACTGCTTGCACCAAATTTTCGCTACAAGAATAGTTTTCTTATCAGCAAAGGCTGATTGTGTTATTTGGGCACCATCAAAAGATGGTAATTATTCAATCAAACAAGGCTATAAAGCAGTCCTAAACAAGGATATTCATTTGCAATCTCATAGAGCATATTCATTTTGTTGGAATAATGTGGTGCTACTGAAAGCAAGGAGTTTTGCATGGCTAGTATTGAGAAAAAGAGTGCTTACAAGTGATCGTCTTGTTAAATTGGGAATAGAAAATCTCTTTAATTGTGTTTTGTGTGGTAAGTGTCTGGAGACTCTCGATCATCTATTTTTGTAATGTACATTTGCTCAATGTTGCTGGGAATTTGTTTTGAAAAATATGAGCTTCCATGAACCGTTACCAAACTCGGTATGGGATCTCTTTTCTTCTTGGCTAGTATTATATAAATCTTCATTTTTCACTTGCATTTGGTGTCTAATTCTAGCTACAGTGCCTTGGTCCATTTGGTGGGAATGAAACAAGCGCATCTTCAGAAAAGTATTAGCTTCAAATCAGTATGTCCATGCAACCATTAAAAAATTAGTTATAGAAGCAGTTAATGCATGTTTCCATGATCACAAGAATGTGAACTCTTTGTTCACTTCATGGGACCGCATTATTCTTAAGAGTTGGTAAGGAATTAATCTACCTTTCAAAGGGACTATGTTGCAACCTAATAAGTTGAAGGTGGACATAAGTTTAATCAAATGGAAACCACCAATGACAGTATTTTATAAACTCAAATTTGATGGTGCATAAAAAGGGAATCTAGGCACTTCAAGGGTAGGAATTTGCATTAGAGACTCTTGGGGAAAATTGAAGGCAGCTAGATCAATTGCTTTATCACCTGGAACAAATAATATGGTAGAATCAATGGCCATTCTTTATGGTCTGTAGCTAGCAAGGCACCTCCAAATCAACAAGATTCATATTGAACGAGATTCATTAGTATTTGTTAACATGTGTAAGGAAAGACAGTGTCATAATTGGCATCTAAGGTATATATATTGCAAAATGTATGGAAATCAATGGAAAGGTTTGAACTCTATCAGATTTATCATACATATCGTGAAGGAAACATGTCTGCAGACCATTTAGCAAATATGGGGTGCTAGAAAAAGGAGGTATTCATAACGAAAAATGATGTTAAGTTGAAATCATTCTCTAATCTTCAAGAAATAATAAATCAAGAGAAAGTATAGATAAATCTAACTAAGTTTGGGGAGCATGGGGTGGATTTGAGTTTAATGTGCCCTATTAAGATCGTAAGAAAAATTTGTAACAATCTAATAGCTCTCATATGACAAATTCAAAACTTTTGAAAATTATAGTAAGTGTTTTTCCAGTAGTTATAGAATTGGTGGCAATTCAAAAAAATGCTCAAGGGGTCAAAAAAATTGATTTCCTAAAAGGGCTTTTAAATGTGGGAAAGCTTATAAATTCTGATCAGTAGTCTATGATTATGATGAGGATATCATATGTGATTTAGACAGCTCATAATTTGCTAGTGTCGACATAGGCTCAATGTTCATTGGGCTTTATTTAATATAATGTGCACGAAGGATTCAAAAAATGTGAAGAATCGGTGGTTTGTGCTAAAGAAGCGTTGGAGTCTTGTCATGGTGGAACATGATAATCAAGAGGCAGAGTTGGATTTCCATGTTTTAAGTTCCAATGATTTCGTTTTCTATTACAAAATTGTGCTATTTTCTTCTTTTGATCGATAGGACTGTTCTCTATCACCGAAACCTTCTTCTCTGCCCCAACGATGATCTGATGAGTCTTCATCATTGTGACATTGCTTGGTCGGTGGGACTCCAAAGGTTGTCCCCATGATGACCTGGTGGTTTGGTGTAAACGGCTTGTTCTATCGGCAGGAGTTTACTCTATCGGTGGGACTATGAGTCACGTCCCAATGATAGGATGATAATGTTCCTTCGTCGGTGGGACTGGAGGTCTTCACCAGGATGTTCAACATGGTCTCCCTAATGGAACGATGACTGTGGTTGGGCCCAAGTTGAAAAGTGGAATGCAGTAGCTGGAGCTGGCTTGGCTGTGGGTTCTCATCGACTACATTATGTTCTTTTATTTTTTTGATCTGCAAGACTGTGCTCTATCAGCGCAACCTTGTTCTCTTCCCCAAAAATGATCTGATGAGTCTTCATCGCCATGACATTGCTTGGTCGGCGGGACTCCAAAGGTTGTCCCCATGACGACACAATAGTTTGGTTTTAACGACTTGTTCTATCGGCATGAGTTTACTCTATTAGTGGGACTGCGAGTCGTGTCCCAATGATAGGACGATAATGTTCCTTCTTTGGCAGGACTCGAGGTCTTCACCGAGATGTTCAACTTGGTCTCCCCAATGGAATGATGACCATGGTTGGACTTGAGTTGATAGATGGAAAGTGGTAGTTGGAGTTGGCTTGGTTGTGAGTTCTCATCAACTGGTCAGTACTTCATAGGCTGATCATTGAGACGTGACTCCATCGCCAGGATGTGAAAGTAGGTCTTGCTGATAGACTAATGTATTATGAACTATTTGAATGGTAATGTGAACATCGGTAGGACAGTTTCATATTGGTGGGACATTTGAAGTTGTTCCAGCGACATCCTGATAAGAAAACCACTGATTGTCAGTTCGTCTGCTGGAAGAAAATGAGGTTCCAATGGACCAAATGGAAGAATATTTTTTTCTTGAAGTCTGTTTTTGCTAACAATATGGGTTTTCAGAGCTAGTATTTTGGGTTCTTAAATTATTTTTTGTTGATAATATGGGGTTTTATAGTTAATATTCTAGGAGAAACATTTTGTAATATGTTGGGTTTTTTGGGTTGATGGCTTCAATTTAGATACGATTATATTTTAGTTAGAATAGGTGGTGTTAAGGGATTAATCTAACTAATAAGAGTCATTATATATAAAACACTTTTGTAAATTGCTTATGAATATATATAAATATATACAGGCATATTTCCTTTTTCCAAATATATATATATATATATATATATAATATTTAGAATATTTTAAACATTAGCATTTGAAATATTAAAAAAATGCAAATTTTAATTTTGCTTGGGGACCAAATGGTGAAATTTCATTGCATGCAAATAGAGACCCCTGGAGCTATATTTTTTGCATCTATCCATAATGAATTATTTAAAATATGGGTTTTAAATCAAATTTCGCCCAACCATCAAAATTTAGGTACCTCCTTTGTAAACTGGCCCACCAGATGTGTTCACCACAATCAAAATACATTAAAATAATGTATCAAATGGCCTCCATAGTAGATTTAGCAAGATGTAGGCATATGCTCTGTTGATACATTGAAAGGGCATAGGTACTTCAACTTTTCAAAATTCGAAGGTGCTATCAGGACCAAAGTATAGAGGTTTTTAACTTATAAAATAGATTACAAAAATTTATTTCTTAAGATGAAGAAAAAAATTGTCCCTAATTTGAAAGATGTGTGGCACATGTTGAACATCATGATAATATTTATATTCATACTATTATACCTAGTTATGAAGGTCTAATTTTTTGGTTGATTTATTATTATTTGTCTACTTCAAGTCCCTATTTATAAATTTAAAAATTTACTAGTGTTAAATAAGATATGTCAATCGGTTCTATTATTTGAATCCCAAGACATGTTTAGAAAGTACTATTGTAAGAAATACAATGCAAGTAACAACCCTTGATAACTTAACACTGATATTAATTATGGAAATGAAGAAAAGGGGTCATATGTCCCAAGTGTCTTAGAACAATAGGATCTAGGTGCCTTTCTCTAAAATTTCATTAGTAAGAGAGAAGATCACAAAGGGATAAGATTGAATTTCAACCTTGAGGTGAGTCAACCCTATAATAAGGATATGTTGTTTTCTTATGACAGAAATGACTGAAATGTACTTTTGGAAGATAAAATTAAATTCCTTATTAAACTCAATTATGTGACCTAAAACTTGACATGCAGAGTACTATGATAGCACAAATAGAAACAATAACTTTCATGTAGATCTGAGAAGGGGAGAATGGTATGTACCAGGCTCCAAAAGTGGGTTTTGAACACTTTTGAAGGATAGATTCACCCTAGGGTGAATGTGTCCTTGTACAGGGTCCAAAATTTGATTTCACAATCCTCAAATCTTGAATCTAGGCTTCTAATTTTTCCAAGTTCCACTATCAGAAAGTCAAAAATAAAATATGTTACAAGTGAGTTTTTGTGGCTTGACAACTTTGATGACAACTTTGAAAACTTTGCAAAATTTCTCTTTTGATTGATTTTTAGTCCTTTTTCACCTATAAATCTACACATACAAAGAAGAATATTTTTATTTTGGGTGAATACAGGTTTGCCTTGGTCAAACCCCGGTTTGGTAATTAAACCTTGATGATAAAATAATGATAAATGAAAGGAATTTGATGAATGAACAATGTTATGTCACAACTCACCAAACCCTTAATGGCTCTTAGAGGATTGAAGTCTAACACAACTCACTAAGTATCAGATCTTTCATGTGTTGGAAGTGGATTCACTCTGAGAGGGGGGTGAATCAGAGTGATATAATTTTTTAAATTTTGGATTTGAATGCACAACTTAAATTTTTCACCTTGAAACAATGTGGAAGATTTAACCAAACACATGAACACTTAAACTTTACAGTAAGATATGCAAGAGAACCAACTCATATTAAAAGCATCATGTAGCATTGTTCCATCAAATTATGAACAACCGTTTTTATGCTTTTTTTGAAACATAACTTCAACTTTACACAATGCAAGTTTAACTTGCTTTAGGAAGTTTTTTAAACAACCTTAACTTGTCTTTTAAACAAACTAAAAGTATCAAAGCAATGACTAATTAAGCACATTAACTTGAAACTGAATGAGTGACAAAAATAACATCACATAGCACAAAGATTTCTTGAGTGGAAAAACCCTCTTGGGGTATAAAAAACCACTCACAAATTGATCCTATTATTCATTCAAAAGAGCACAAACTCTGTTACAAAGTGGAGCACCAACTCCCATTAAATTTTTGAAGCACCAACTTCATCAAACATTCAAGGTATTACAACCCATCAGAACCTTATAACTGCAATAACTCTCTGCAGTTATAAAATTACAATATGATACAAAATGATTTTGCAATAATGCCCAATTCAAAATAATCTAGATGTAATACAACTAGAAATAAAAGCAATATGAGTCCACTTTTCCTCTTTAGAGAATGATATTACAATAAACAATACTTTGTCTAGTCTATTTCATCTCATCACCATCTCAAGTGTTTTTGCAAAGATATATATATATATATACAATGTTTGTAAAATGATTATTCATCTTGTCAAAAACCTGTATCCAATAACCAAATTTTATAAACTAGTAAACAATGTTGTTTGATCATGATACCCCTACAAGTTTAAAGAATAACCATAGATATATCAATGAATTTCCACTGAAAACCCTTGAGTAGACTCGGGTTAGTGAAAAACATGATTAGTTCTTTACAAATTTCTAATCTTCAACTTAATCACAAAAATAGTTACCTTTGAAGCTAGCACAAAACTTTCAAACTAAAAACAAAAATACCTATCAAGGTGGCCAAACTTTTACCAGCTAATTTTGAAAACTTCTTATAACTTCCTCACTAAAACTCTTCCAGCTTTCAGCTTCAAAACTAGTTGAATACTGTGATCTCATTTTTTCCATGGCGACACAGCTAGGGTTTCAAATCCATAAACTTGAGAAACAAATAAAATGATTTCTTTATACTTTTCAAGATAAACATTTGAACTCCACTATCAAATGATATTAAACATCATTTAAAATCCGCATGAGACCGACACAAAAATCACTAATCAAATTTTCACATCATAATGTCCAATGACCACGTGAGTTAACAATTTGCATCCAATATAAGCCAATTTTCCAAGTAATAAGTATGTCAAATACCACATGGAAGGAAAAGATCAAAGTCTCCAAATTAAATGCTAACCATCAAATGTTAATAAGTCGACAACATCAATGTCACCATTCTTTAAAGAATAACATTTATGAGCCCAAAAAATAAAATGTTGCCATGCAAAGTCAATGAACCTGATTATGATTATGAACCAAAGTGCCAATAAACATATCATCTCCCTGAAATAAGTCGATGTCACCTTGCATATAAGCCTGATTTTTAATATCAATAAAGTGCATAGAATGGCTGACAAAAATAATGAAGTATAATATTATCCATGTCATTTTAAATTTCCCTCTTCACAAGGTCAAAAGCCTTTTATCAACATGGTCAAAGACATATGCTTTTAGAATTTGATTCAAATATGACTTTATTCAAAGTCGTTTACCAAAGCAAGTTAGCCAAAATAATGCCCAAAACAATATTATAATATTTCCATAAATATTACCTTCGAGCAATGGAGGTGACTTTTACAAAGTCACATGAAATCAACACTATGGTAAACAATGATCACCTTTAGAAGTTGATTATGAAATCAAGCCAATGTAAAACATATGAACCCGGTGAACTTCATATATACCAATCACTGTGTCCTAGCCAGTGACACCAAGATAATGTGAAAGAACCATGAATATTTGAAATGACAAAACCATCTGAAGAAAACATAATAACCTCATATACCAATGATGCTAAATGAAATATCAAACTCAAGTGATAAAGAGAGCATTCCAATGTGCCATGTATCAAATAATGTATCATAACCATTGACACCAAAGAATTGAGTGACAACCATCAATAGAATGTCATGAAGACATAATCAAATGAAGACATAGTCAAAGATGCCATGATCAACCTGATAATGAGAAATTGAAATAATATACCTGATGTGCAATAAAGAAGAGCCAACCTATCCAACCTGAAAAACCTATGCCACCTAAATAGACAAGATAACTTTTATCTGCACATGAAGCTCAACATGATCAGTACCACAATATATGATAAACAAATGCATCTGAATGCATCAACCCAAAGCATGGTCCACAAAATACTGAATATGCCAAATTGAATATAAAGAGAACCAAGTATCATAATGCCAATCACCAATTAGTTTTGTCATCAGGGACAATATACCACAAAGAGAAATTCAACAAACTCCCCCTTTGTCCTTGATGGAAAAAACCATCTAAAACCATCTGAATTGAACATGATCAACCAAATCACATCAATTCCAATGCCCACCCAAAAGATACCAATGATCAACCAAAAAGTATCATATTTAATCATATTTCTCCCCCTTTTTGTCTCAAGGACAAAGGGTAAACAATGAAATACCAAAAAACCAGTAACTCAACTAGTCGCAAATATAGAAATGAAGTAGCAAATAAAATAGAAAGGTAGCAAGAAGCTGCTAGGAGAGGTAAGAAAGCTCCCTTTGAAGCAAATGATGAAACATTAAGAGAGTAGTGACTGAAAGATAACTCCCAATCGAGACTGAAGGCTTTCAAAAACCTCTTTAGCCAAAGGTTTAGTAAAAATATCTACCACCTGTGCTTGTGTAGGTACATATTGCACAGTAACCTCATTACCCAAAACCTTTTCTCTCAGAAAATGAAATTTAATTGCAATATGTTTGGTTTTGGAGTGCATAACATGATTCTTTGATAAGTTAATTGCACTAGAGTTATCACAAAAGATGGAAACGGGTTTAGTAACATCAATACCCATGTCTGAAAGTGTTTGAGCCATCCAAAGAAGTTGAGTACAGCAAGATGTGGCTGAAATATATTCAGCTTCTACTATTGATAATGAAACTGAATCTTTCTTTTTGCTATGCCAAGCAACAAGATGATCACCAAGATAAAAGGTTGCAACACTTGTGCTTTTTCTATCATCAAGACAACCAGCCCAATCAGCATCAGTAAAAGCCATTAAAGTAAAATCATTACCCATAGAATACCAAAGACCAAAGTCAAGAGTACCCTGGATATACTTAAATATTCTTTTGATAGTAGTAAGATGGGATTCTTTTGGTGTAGATTGGAATCTAGAGACCATACAAACAACTTGCATTAAATCTGGTCTAGAGGCAGTTAGGTATAACAAGTTGCAAATCATTGATTTGTATTCAAATTGATCAACATCAGGAGAATCATTAGTTTTAGATAACTTACAGCTAGTCACCATTGGTGTACTTACTAGACGACAGTCATCCATCTAAAACCTTTTCAACATTTATTTTGCATATTTTGTTTGTGACAAGAATATTCCTTGTTCAAGCTGTAAAACTTGGAGGCCAAGAAAGAATGTTAGTTCACTTAACATTGACATTTCAAATTCTTATTCCATAATCTTTGAAAATTTCTTTGATAAGGCATCATTGTTGCAGCCAAATATTATATCATCTACATATACCTCAACAACCAATATATCATTACCTTCTTGTTGAACATAAATATTGTTGTCCACACCACCTCTTTTAAAACCATTTGTTGTTAAGTGTGAATCCAATCTAGAATACCAAGCTCTAGGAGCTTGTTTGAGACCATACAAGGCCTTTTTCAATTTGTATACATGATTAGATTTATCTTGTACAAAAAATCCTTCTGGTTGTTCCATAAAAACTTCCTCATCAAGGTAACCATTCAAGAATGCAGTTTTAACATCCATTTGGTACACCTTAAAATTTTTAAAACAAGAATATGCTAAGAAAATTCTAATAGATTCAATATGAGCAATAGCTGCATAAGTTTCACCAAAATCTATACCTTCCTATTGTGCATATCCTTTGCACAAAAAACATGCTTTGTTTCTCACTACTTTTCCGCTTTCGTTCATCTTATTTTTGAAAATCCATTTGCCACCAATAACATTTTTATCATCAGGTCTTCGGACTAGTTCCCAAGTTTTGTTCTTATCAATCTAGCTGATTTCTTCCTACATAACTTTCAACCAACAATCATCATTTAAATCATCATTAATAGTTTTAGGCTCAAACTCAATTATTAAACAAAAGTGCTCAGCAATTTGAGCTTGTTCCTCAATTTTTTCCTTTCTTCTTGTTAAGATTCATGCATCTTTATCTCCAATTATTAGATCTTTAGGATGATTTTTCACAACAATTTTGGAAGGAGTTTTAAGAGGTATTGCTTTGGAACTTGAGGTATCCTCCTGTTGTGACTCATCTACTACTACAATTTTGGGAGTGATATTTGAATTTTCCACAAATTCTTCTTCATCATCTTGCACATAATCAAAATCTAGGAGCAATCTTTCATCAAACTTCACATTAATAGATTCAACAATTTTATTCATCCTTTTATTGAAGCATTTATAGGCTTTGCTATGAGTAGAATAACCTAAAAAGATACCTTCATTAGATTTTGACTAAAAGCTTCCTAAATTTTCATCATCTCTTTTAATAAAGAATTTACAACCAAATATTCTGAAGTAATTAATAGAAGCAGATTTACCATACCAAAGCTCATATGGAGTGAAATTGGACTTCACCCTTATTTTTACTCTATTTAGAATGTAAATAGTTGTATGAATAGCTATTTTCTAGTACATATCAAGAAATTTGGCTTCATCTAACATTGTTCTAGCCATTTCCTTCATTGTTCTATTTTTCCTCTCCACAACCCCATTCTATTGAGGTGTCCTTGCAACAACATATTGTCTTTTTATGCCATGTTGTTCACAATAATCAATGAATTCTTGAGATGTAAATTCACCTCCCTTGTCTGATCTTAAGCATTTGAGTTTCATATCAAACTCTTTCTCAACCATCTTATGAAAGATTTTAAATCTGTCAAAAGCTTTAGACTTATGTTTGAGAAAGGTTACCCAAACCATTCTTGTGTAATCATCTACAAGTAACATGAAGTATGTTTCACCATTTATTGACCTAGTCCTAGTAGGACCACAAAGATCAGTGTTTACAAGCTGCAATGGCTTAGTAGAAGAATGTTCTTTAGATTTAAAGCTCACCTTATTTGTTTTCCCTTAAGACATTCTTTACACTATATTTTCTGGTTTACTCAATATAGGCAAGCCTCTCACATTCTAATTTTTACTTATTCTAACCAGATTTTCAAAGTTTATATGCCCTAAATGTTTATGCCATAACCAATTTTCTTCCATTTGACCCATAAGACACATACCTCCATTGCTTTCATGATTAGAAGAGTTAAGAAGATTGTAAATGTTTCTAGAAGTTCTCAAACCTGTTACAACTGTTTTACCAGATTTATTGTTTTTTATTTCTCAATCTTGTGCACCAAATGTGACATGATATCCATTATCACAAATTTGACTAACACTTAAAAGACTATGTTTCAAGACTTCTACATAATACACATCATAGATTGGTGTGTCATCATTTAGAAGTAGAGAACCTTTACCTTTTATCTGAATACCTGAGTTGTCACCAAACTTGAAAAATCCTCCTTCATAATCTTCAAGTTTCAAGAACATGTCTTTATCACCAGTCATGTGGTTTGAACAACCACTATCCAACACCCAAAATGCCTTCTTCTTGGAGAGAAAGGCAGTTTGCACCAGCATAGATTGCTCTACACTTGGATCAAACTTGGGTCTCCAAATTTTCTATGTGTTAGGTCTATTTTGTTTGCATTGTTTGGATGTATGACCAATAGTATTGCATTTGAAACATCTAATTGTATTTGGAAAACCAAAGAATTGTTTGTGACCAAATCTAGGTGTTCTAGATAATATGAATCTACAACTGTTCACTTTATGCCCAAATTTATTGCAGTAGAAATAATAACCATGAAAGAATGCATTGAATCTAATATTGTTTCTTTTATGCTCAAAAAATTGCTTCTTTTCAACTATTTTGAAGTTTTGATTTGAAAATTCACCAGTATTGAAACCAATACTAGTCATGTCCTTATGCCGTTTCTACTTTCCAAGCAAGTCATTTGAATGTAGAGTTCTTTCATAACCCTCTACTTGTTTCTTAAGTGTGATTACTTCTATTTCAAGCCTTTGGATTTCCTTATCTTTATCTGCAAGAACTGATTTAAGATTGTATACAGTTCTCCTAGAATCATCAAGTTCAGTCTGTAAAGGTGTAGTTATCTTATTTGAACTTTGCTCTTGTGAAGAAATTTGTTTCTTTATTTTTTTATTTCTTGTAGAGCACAAAGTAACTCACCTTCAAGACTTACTTCTAATTCAAATTGATCTTTTGTTTGACTTTTTGACTGATTGTTTGAATTCTTTTATGCAAAAATTTTAGCCATGAATAAAGTTTCATCTTCTTCATTTAAGGACTCATCTGTCTCAACATCTGAGTCTTCTTTGCTAAAGAGACTCTTTTTCCTTTTAAGACTATTGTTAAATTTCTTTTTAGGATTCCAAGACTTTTTCTTAAATTGTTTTTCTATTTTCTCATCATCATTGGTTTGATCTGGATAAGGACATTTAGCTACAAAATGACAAACTTTTCCACAATCAAAACATTTGAAAGGAACTTTTCCTTTATATTTCTTTGTCAACTTTCTTACCAAAAGAGCTTCTAGGGTATCAGACAGTTCATATTCATTGTCTAAGTCTTCTTTCTTTTCTCCTTTAAAAGTAGTTTCTTTAGAGGTTGGAGCAGAGCTTCCTATCCTCATTTCATATGGTATTAATATGCCTTGCAAATTGTCCAAAGCAAGAGAGTCAAAATGCTTCATTTCTTCAAGAGTAGAAACTTTAGACTCAAATTTAGGATGCAAAGTTCTTATCACCTTTTGAACAATATTAGACTCTATAATTGTTTCACCTAGACCTCTTCTTGCATTTACAACTTCATATATCCTTAATAAATAATCAGCAATCTTTTCATCATCCTTCATTCTCATTTCCTGAAATTGACTCTTAAGAGTAAGAATTTTGGATTGCTTAACTTTTTCATTTCCTTGATATATGTTTTCAATATTTTCCGATATTTCATATGCAAATTTACAATGCATGACTTTGACAAACACATCTTTTGTCAAACCACACAACAGAGCATGTTTAGCTCTTGCATTCATTTCATATTTTCTTTTCTCATTGTGATCTGTAGGTATGACATCAGGTACAGCATATTTACTGCACATTAAGTTCCAGACATCAAAGTCTAGAGAAATTAGATATGTTTCCATTCTGATTTTCCAAAACACATAATCAGTGCCATCAAACAAAGGTTCTCTTGTAATAGATGATCCTTCAGGTGCATGTGCCATAATGAAAAACTTCCAAGACCAAAATCAATCCTAGGTATGAAACCTAATGCAGGACCCTATGCTCTGATACCACTTGTTGGAAGTGGATTCACTCTGAGAGGGGGGGTTGAATCAGAGTGATATAATTTTTAAACTTTTGGATTTGAAAGCACATCTTAAATTTTTTACCTTGAAACAATGTGGAAGATTTAACCAAACACATGAACACTTAAACTTTACAGTAAGTTATGCAAGAGAACGAACTCATATTAAAATCATCATGTAGCATTGTTCCATCAAATTGTGAACCGTTTTTATGTTTTTTTTTAAACTGAACTTCAACTTTACACAATGCAAGTTTAACTTTCTTTAGGTTGTTTCTAAACAATTTTAACTTGTCTTAAACAAACTAAAAGTATCGAGCAATGACTAATTAAGCACACATTATCTTGAAACGAATGAGTGAAAAAATAACATCACATAACACCACAAAGATTTCTTGAGTGGAAAACCCCTTGGGGTATTAAAAACACTCAAAATTGATCCTTTGTCTCATTCAAAAGAGGCCACAAACTCGCTACAAAGTGAGCACCAAATCCCATAAACTCTCAAGCACCACAACTTCTATCAAACATCTGCATTGTAACCCATCAAACCTTTATAACTGCAATAACTCTCAGCTTATAAAATTGCCATTAGATACAAAATGATTTTCCAATAATTCTAATTCAAAATAATCTTTGTAATACAACTAGAGATAAAAGATATATGAGCCCACTTTCCCTTTTTAAAACGTAATGATATTACAATAAACAATACATTGTCCAGCCTATTTCATCCCATCGCCATCTCAAGTGTTTTTGCAAAGATATATATATATATAATGTTTGTAAAATGGTTATTCATCTTGTCAAAAACCCGTATCCAATAACCATATTTTATAAATTGGTAAATAATTTTGTTTGATCATGATACCCCTATGGATTTAAAGAATAACCATAGATATATCAATGAATTGCCACTAAAAATGATAAAACCCTTGAGCAGACTCATGTTAGTGAAAAACATGATTAGTTCTTTACAAATTTATGATCTTCAACTTAATCACAAAAATAGTTACCTTTGAAGCCAGCACAAAAATTTCAAACTAAAAACAAAAATACCTATCAAGTTGGCCAAACTTTTACTAGTTGATTGTGCAAACTTCTTATAACTTCCTCACTAAAACTCTTCCAGCTTTCATCTTGAAAACTAGCTATATATTGTGATCTCAATTTTTCCATGGCGATGTAGCTAGGGTTTCAAATCCATAAACTTGAGAAACAAATAAAATGATTTCTTTATACTTTTCAAGGTAAACATTTGAACTCCACTATCAAATGATGTTAAACATCATTTGAAATCCACATGAGACCGACACAATAATCACTAATCAAATTTTCTCATCATAATGTCCAATGCCCATGTGAGTTAACAATTTGCATCCAATATAAGCCAACTGTCTAAGTAATAAGTATGTCAAATACCACATGGAAGGAAAAGATTAAAGTCTCCAAATTAAATGTTAACCATCAAATGTCAATAAGTCGACAACATCAATGTCACCATTCTTTAAAGAATAACATTTATGAGCCCAAAAAATAAAATGTTTCCATGCAAATTCAATGAACCCGATTATGATTATGAACCAAAGTGCCAATAAACATATCATCTCCCTAAAATAAGTCGATGTCACCTTGCATATAAGCCTGAGTTTTAATATCAATAAAGTGCATAGAATGGTTGACAAAAATAATGAAGTATAATATCATCCATGTCATTTTAAATTTCCCTCTTCACAAGGTCAAAATCCTTTTATCAACATGGTCAAAGACATATGCTTTCAAAATTTGATTCAAATATGACTTTAATCAAAGTCGTTTACCAAAGAAAGTTATCCAAAATAATGCCCAAAACAATATTATAAAATTTCCATAAATATTACCTTCGAGCAATGGAGGTGACTTTTACAAAGTCACATGAAATCAACACTATGGTAAACAATGATCACCTTTAGAAGTTGATTATGAAATCAAGCCAATCTAAAACATATGAACCAGATGATCTTCATATATACCAATCACTGTGTCCTAGCTAGTGACACCAAGATAATGTGAAAGAACCATGAATATATGAAATGACAAAACCATCTGAAGAAAACATAATAACCTCATGTACCAATGATGCCAAATGAAATATCAAACTCATGTGATAAAGAGAGCATTCCAACATGCCATGTATCAAATAATGTATCATAACCGTTGACACCAAAGAATTGTGTGATAGACATCAATAGAATGCCATGAAGACATAATCAAATGAATCTTGTCAAAGATGCCATGATCAACTTGATAATGAGAAATTGAAATAATATACCTGTTGTGGAATAAAGAAGAGCCAACCTGTCCAACCTAAAAAACCTATGCCACCTAAATAGACAAGATAACTTTTATCTGCACATGAAACTCGACATGATCAGTACCACAATATATGATAAACAAATGCATCCAAATGCATCAACCCAAAGCATGGTCCACAAAATACTGAATATGCCAAACTGAATATAAAGAGCACCAAGTATCATAATGCCAATCACCAATCAGTTTTGTCATCAAGGACAATATACCACAAAGAGAAAGTCAACATCATGAATTGTCTTGAATGATTTCTTGATTTGATTCTTGAATTCTTGCTTGAATGCTTGAAACCTACACCATAATGTTAGCTCCAGAACATGACATGAACACACATGAATCTTAACATGATGATATGATATATATTTTTGTTGTAGATAAATGATAAATCTGATCTTCAATGCTCTTCACAATTATATTTTCTCTTGTGAAAGTTGCCTCTTAATTCTTAATATTGAATTGATAAAATAACTATTTGTTTATAGGTGTCTATCTAATTTCCTAAAAATTAGATTCCAAAAGTTAACATTTGAGAATTAAATTTGAATCATTAAAATGCCACCAAAAACCTATTTCAAATTGGCTCATGGCACTTCAGGAGGACCCATTTTCCCTTGGGCGAATGGGTCCTGGGACCTAAATCTAAGACACACAATTTCCAAGATGTTTAAATTAATATTGGTAATTGTTTAATACAGGTTCCCCTTTTGGAAAATAGGAATAATAAGGCTTTGGAATGCATATTTTGGTCAATAAGAAGATTAATTCTAATTAATTAAGGGACCCAAACATAGTGTGAAATTATAAAGGTGTATAATTTCTTACACTACATTTAGCCCCCACTTTAGTGAGAGTATGAACTTACGCTCAAACTCACACTAAAGTAGACAAATATACATCAAGAGGGGTCCAAGTGCAAAAATTTTAATGGGATAGGATGAAAAAGATCAAGGGGGTTGCGCAAGCGCCCCAGGATCCAAGATCCCATGGAAAATCAACTTAAGAACAAAGGTACACACATGAATGTACGATATGGAGCGAGACAAGATACACAAACATGCAATGCCAAATTAATGCAAAGAGGAAAGAGAGGATGGATCAAGCTTCGATTATTTTTCCATGAAACATAGAAAAATAGGTTCCTTAAAATGAGGTTTCATCAATAATTTACTAAAAATCGAATGGGAAAAATGGGGTGTAATGAACCTATCTTTCTCCTATTTCATTTAGAAATGAGATCCCCTAATAGTAGGGTTGACTTTCTACCCTAGGTGAGTCAACCCAATTGGATATCTTGCAAATTTCCTTATGATTAAGGACGGAGTAAGATCTGCCTAAACAACACTTTTGGGAAATAAACTAAAAATAATAAATAAACTCAAATTTTAAATGTAAGACTTGATTCATGTAGATGAAACATAACTTTAGTAGAAACAACAAACTTTTGATAGATTTGAAGAAGGTAAGACACTAAAAATCTATCACCAAAATTTGTTGTTGAGTGTCTAGAAACGGCGAATGAGTCCTTGTACAGAACTTTTCCTTAATTTTTGGGAGCCTCTAGAGATGGATCTGATATGCCTTTTCCCATAGGTTTCACTACAAAAATGTTGAAAATGAATTTGGGATTTTATTTTCTATGGCGTTGACAAATTTTGCAATTTTGCACTTTTAAGATCTTCAATTCCAATCCTTTCTTCAGCCTAATATTTGCACATACATAATAGAAGGAAATATTTTAATTTTTTTGTGAATAAGGGTTTTCCTTGGTCAAACCCCATTTTGGTAATTAAACAATGAAATGAAATAATGATAAGAGAAGGAATGATGAATGAACACTAGCTTGTTGCAACTCACCAAACCCTTGAATGAAGATCCTTAGAGGATTGAAGTATAAGACATCTCTCTAAGGTCTTGATCTTGCATGAAATGGATTGATTGATGATGGATTTTGATGCTTGAATGCTTGAAACCTACATCACAATTTTAGCTCCAAAAAATGTATAGATGCAAATAACCTTGACATCATGATAGGATCTTGAATGCTATTGTAGATGAGTGAGAAATCTTCTCTTCAATCCCCTTAACAATAATATTTGCTCATGTGAAAGTTCCCCTCTTGCTAGATGTTTTGAATTGATAAAATAATATGTATTTATAGGTGATTTTCTAATTTCCCGACAATTAAAATTTAAAAGCCAACAATTGCAACTTGAATTGGGATCATTAGAATACCACCAAAAACATATTTTAAATTGGTTTTTGGAATCTAAAGGGGACCCCTCGCCCTTGGACCTAAATCCGGGACACACAATTTTCAAGGTGTTTAATATTATGTTTGCAATAGTTTAATACAGGTTCCCCTTTCAGAAAATGAAAATAATTAGGCTTCTAAATGTATAATTGGGTCAATTAGAGGCTTAATTAAGTTCAATTTAATTATGGGACCCAAACATAGTGTGAAATGTAAAGGTGTACACTTTTCTACACTCAAGATTAGGCCCCCACTTCTAGTGAGAGAGGATGAGCCCCATGCTCAAACCAACACTCAAAGTAGAAAATATACATCAAGCAAGGTCCAAGTGCAAAAAAAATGTTTATTGGATAGGATAAAAAGATCAAGGAGGTTGACTGCTTTCCCAAGCTGATCTAAGCGGGACATCAAATCTGGTAAATGGTTAGTAACCAACATAGACAAACATGATTAGTTTCCAAGCAAAGCAAACCTTCAACATCCATATGAGATATCTAACATGTTTTAAAATGCTTTCTAATAACAAGATACATAAAAGCATACAAAGAAAAACATGAAATCAATCTATCCCATATTGGATTGGTGTCACATGTGCTAGTGACCCTTTCCCAATCCTTGATTGATAGCTTAAGATGAAAATGCTATGAAGATGGTGGAGTGATGATGAGCAAAATCAATTCTCCAATGGAGAGTGACTTTGCATGAGTGATTGTGGAGGTTGTGAAGGGTTTGATAAGATATGAAGCCTCTATTTTATAGATTTTCAAAATGCTAAGTGTGTTGAAAATGGACCAATGTGGGACAAAGATCAAGCCAATAAGATAAGGCCACTTGTCAAGTGATGATAGGCCAATGGTTGTGCAAGATTTGGGAAGAGTGCCCATGAGAGGGAAAATTTGAAATCAAATTTGAGAATAAATGCTATGGGGGACAAGAAAATGGAGCAATAAATGCAATGTTGGAGGGACAAATCAACTTGCCTTTGAATTCAAAAATTGAGGGAATATTCCCCATAAATGCCATGTTGATGGAAAATCTTGGATTTAATAAATCAATAAGTTGATTTATATGTGAAAGTGGCTAAATCTAGAGAATGCAAGTGGGTAAGTTTAGCATTTAATCAGGGTTAGATTAAATAGATGATGATTATGCTGATTTAATGGTGCTTAGATGATTTTGACTTTTAGGACTTAAATATTTGATTTATTTAAATCAGAAAATGGTGGAATATGATTTGGGTTTGATTTAAATAAAAGTCATGATTTATTTGATGAATGGAATATGATT
>VDFB02075321.1:427188287-427213853 GCA_007258455.2 Sequoia sempervirens | reverse complement strand
CCCTCCATATCTCTCTCTCAAGTCATAATTTAAAAAGAATATAATTTATATTTATATTAATATTAAAAATTAATTTTTAATAGAGGGGGTTCGATCGAACATCTTTAGAATGTTCGACCGAACCCCATTCAAATCTATTTTTTTATTGTATGTTTTAAATGGGTTCAGTCGAACCCACATTCGATCGAACATTATTTTTTTGTTCGACCGAACAATTGTTCGACCAAACCCACTTATTTTCACCCACATCCTCTCAGGCACCAAAATTGCTCAGAATTTTGCACTTCGAAGCTCGATTTGAGAATGAAAATGGAGGAGATCCCAAAAACCCAACTGGTATCAGGTCTCTCTCAAAACAAGCTATCCAACGAATATAATTTTAATATATTTTGATTATATTATGTATTTGTTTTTTAAGTTTTATTAAATATAGGTTTTTCACCGAAAACAAAACTCTATGTTCTGCACATGTGGAAAAATAGAATATTATAAAAAAAAAAAATTAAAATATGAGTGCACAAGATATTGGAGTCCTTGATCCAACAAAAATAAATAAAAAATCAATACATACAGTAAAAGTTATGTGTTATACGGTCATGTTATGTTTGAATTGTAATTGATTTGACTTTGAAACTTGATTAAAGAAAAAATATTCAATAAAAAACTATCTAACCAAGTGGAAGCACTAGATATCAGTTACAAATTTAAATTCGAAGAATTGGAATTTTATCTTTCAAGGAAAAAAAGTTATGCATTATACGGTGTGCGTCACTTTTTAAAAATGTTGTTTTTTGAAAAAAACCAATTTTCATGGGAGATGGAAAAAGAAGTGCAATCTGATTCCAAAAATTTTGAAAAAAATATGTTTAGAATATACAGACAAAATGTGACAAGACTCTAGTTTTCATCATCATCAAATTCCTCGCGGTTTAACTGCTATAGGTGCTCAAATGTGAAGATTTAGTTTTAAAAAAAAAAATCAGTGTCCAGTTTGGCCAAAAATTGTAAACCACTATTGTGGGATCACCCATAATTAAAAAATACCAATACTTGAGTCCAAAGTGGTCAAGGAGTCTTAGAGTCATCATGACTAAGTTGACCAAGTTTCCCTTGGTATTTTTCCTTCAAACCTTCAAACGACGAAACCTCGGGTTCCTCCCGCTAGGCGGGCCCCACGCCAACAATTTCTTACCAATCCTTTGAGCCAAAATGCTTAAGTCTGAGCCCTTCATAGATTACCCATTGCAGAATTTTGTCTGCAGACCTTCGTCGTGTGTCCACCATTCTGAACAGCCTTGGCTACCCATTTTCCCGCCTAGTGGACCTTGCACCTACTGCCTCCATTTTAGCCCAAAACAAAAAGACTAAGTGTAGAACATCATGTGGGTTGCTACTTGTGGGCAGCCATCCTGCTCTCGTCACTTCAAAAGTACCGGTCGATGCCTCTCGCTCGCTATGTGAAGCCTAACCTTGACGCTTCCTCTTGGCCACTCATGAATGGACAACCTATGTCGCGACTCCTTGCGGACCCGATGATGCGGGTCACCTTGTGTGGAACTTCGTCCCGCCTCCACCGTTCTGAAATTCCTCGATCCACCATCCTCCCACATCTCCCTACCCGTGTCCATAAGAGTTGTTTGAACTTTAAAGATAACCCGACACCATCCTCCCTAACTGCGGGCCCTGCATTGCATGATGCCACCTACGGGATTCCTTCCCACTAATGTCATCTTGAACAACAAAACCTAAAATGGCCAAGATAGCCCCTACTCCCGCATTCCTTCGCCTTGCATGTCTAAATGGTCAACTTAACATTTCCAAAACCTCAAATTGATTTAACCCACATGCCAAAATATCCTAACTTCCTGTGGGCCCCACCTCATGATGAAAACCTGATGCGGGTAGAACCATGTGAGCTGTCATGCCCTATTTCTCATCCGTTTACAACTGCCCTTCAAAATGACTGCCAGCCCAGGGAAGTCTGTACCCCTGGGCCTCCATCGTCATAACTCCCTCAAATGAGAGGAAAATCATGATCTGAAAGAAATATTATGATCCTTGAAAAATGAATTACTTGATCTAACGTGGATTTCGCAGGAGCTTGCTAACATTTCTTGTGTTTTATGCACTTGAATATGCTTACTGCTCCTTTTCTTGCAGGATATATGGAGTCAATTACGGGATCTTCGAGAGCGTCCGTAGAGAAAGAAAAAGGAAAGAAAGTTGCCAAAGCATCCTAGGGAAATGAGGACAAGGACCAATTGAAGTACAAATTCCAAGGGGTGGAAATCAACACTGAGGTCACTACAAAATGGGACACGGTCTTAGATACAAACTTGGGGCACATTGATATTGATGAATTTAAACAATGAGTCATTGCTAATCTTGTCACAGAGAATGCCAGGAAGATTAGAAAAAGTGGATTGGCCAAGGCGGCCAGTTTCCCACCTGCCCTAGTGGCTCCTAAGCTAGTAATGGCTTGCAGAGAGGCCTACCAAGAGAAAACAAAGAGAATTGTGGACCGGGATGACAACGTATTGGCTGACTTTTCCTCCAAATCTATAGGGAAAACCTTCCACATCCCCACCTTTGATGAGATGGAGGAGACATCAAAAGAATATGCAGAGAGCACATGGAAAGTTGACCCCCTGAAGTGCAAGAAACTGATCAATCAATTATGGTTGAAGGAGAAGAGGGCAGTGCAAATAAAGTGCCTCAAGAGCTTTTTAGAAGCAATTTCTACGAAGATTATCATGATCTGGTAACCTTATTGAGTAGGGTCATGGGCCTCCCAATTGTGGTGTATTTTCGAGAGTGGATGCTTTATTTTATAGAAGAAATCATTAGAGGAAAGACCAAATTTCATTGGGAAAGAATGATTAGCAACTGACTACATGAGCAGTTTGTGGCAGTAAAGAAAACTTCTCAATTCTACATGACCTCATACTTGGTCTACCTGCTAGTTGATCGTGCTCAATATAGAGGTCTATTTGTGGCCCCAAGCCAGACTCTGGGGAGGGAACTAAAGGTCTATGGTAGATACCCTCAGCTCCAATACTAAAATTTCAAGAAAGATTACCACAAAGTGAATGATTCCTTCATCGAGCACATTATTAGATTACTTGGAGGTGACTTCGAAAGAAGAGTCACTCATAGTGCAAAAGCCTTCATCCACCGGTTTGGATTCCTTTTCATTCAGTTTCCTAAATTCACATACATCAAAACTGAGGGCTTCTCTAAGAGGCCATATAAGTTGCCCTGGTATCCAAATGACCGGTTGGTACTACTTGAAGTATCCCGATAGCTACAACATACACATACTCTTTTAGGCAACAAGCATAGGTTGGGGATTCCTTATCCCCTCACATTCAGCCAAGGTATGTATGCAATCCCCGCATCCCAATGTGTGAAGTACTTAGAGAAAGAAATAATTGAATACAATTTGGAGCTCCACACTACCAGGCCACAGATGGATCCATATGGCAAGCTGAAGAAAATGGTTGGAAAGGAGTACACCCATCTACACAATGTGGAAGACTTTTGGGAAAATTGTAAAGATGATAAAGAAGTCTGTATGAGGCACTATATGTGCATGATGACATACTTTTTCAAAATGGTGAACTTGTTTCTAGTGTCAGATCAAGTTGTGGAAGAAGAAAATATTGTACTAGATCCCAGATTCGATGTCATCACCAACCTGTCATTGCCTTTGATTGACTGGGATGAAGAAGAGGTCAATGACCTCAATATCCTGACAAAACCAATAGAGGTCTAAACAAAACGATGGATTGATGGGAAAATCACTTAATTGAAACTGTAAGGAGCAACTTTGACTTATGTTGAGCTCGAGGATGAGCTCAAAAGCGAGATCGATAGTGGAACTGCTGTTGCTACCCCATCGGGGGAAACTTCGAAGTCTCCTCCCACTACCCACTCAAAGAAGAGAAAAGAGGTGGTTGAATGCCAGCCCAAGCATAAAGTATATTCAAGAAAGGCATCTAAAGGTGAGCCTTCCAAGAAAGCAAAGAAGTCAGGTGGATTCACTAAAATTCCCACCATTCAGGAAGACCCACTCTGTGAGGGAGAGGAAGAAGAAGCCGAGCAGCTGAAGTCCCCACCTGCCACCTCTGCCCTCATTGTCACTGTCGTTGCTACTGTTATTACTCCTTCATCGACATCTCAAGCTTTGCTTGATTCTTCTTCGCCTGTAGTGCACATTTTAGTCCACCTGGCCTCCACCTCGCCCACTGCATGAATTATGATGCTAGATTCTTCTTCCTCTACCACTTCTCCACTCTCCTCTTCCTCCATGTCTCCATCAACAACCATTCCATTGGCCACTGCTACAACAACAATGCCCACTCTTACTCTCTCAAAAGCTTTCGCCAAACATATGCAGAACATACCAATGGATCTTTCTAGAGTATTAATGAATCCTACAATATAGGCTACCCTAGCCCAAGTTGTTGCTGACCTCCCTATTTCTCCTCCAACTAAACCATCGAAAATGGAGGAAACGATGTAGATTTCCAAGGAGTTGGAAAGGCAAGAAAGGGAGACTGGTAAGGAAATGGAGGAGGAAGCTGATGACTAACACGAGCACCCAGAGCACCAACACTTGGTCATTGACAAGGTAGTTCATGAGGAAGAAGAGACACAATCCTCTGAGGAAGATATTGAGGACCCTAGTGCAAGATATATTGTAGAAACATTTGACCAAGAGCTCAAGGAAGAGTTGGCCTAGCAACTCAGAGATGTTGGGGAGGAATTTGAAAAGAAGCCCTCTGAAGAGAAGAAAGAAACAAATGATGAAATGGAGGTGACCACTAAGCCTCTGACCAAAGAGCAGCAAAAGAACCCTGATCATGATGAGGAGATGCCTCCCTTAGGGGAAGAAAAGGAAAAAGAAGAAGAAAAGAAAGACTTGAGGCTAAAACAAGAGAAATCCTAGAAGCAGAGCATCACAAAGAGCATGAGAAAGAAGAAGAAAAGAGATATGAAGGGGAAGATAACCTGATCCGGAGGATCTTCACCAAAAATTGAAGTTTCTCATTTTTCTCCAAAAATGGCATCATCAGAAAGTGGCTATAATTCTGACTCCAACACAACTTGAACAGAGTCAAACGAAGCTACAGAGCCCAAGATATGCCCAGTCAAACCTTGGTCAACTCAGGGCCCATGACAGAAAAAAGGGTCAAAATTTGAAGTCTCCAAAAGAGATCAAAATTGGTCTCAACACGAAGATCTTGTCAAGAGCTTTTTGATGGCGTTCGTTTCGCGTGAATCGGACTTTGTTTGCCCGAGTTACGAGTAGTCAAAGGTCACAGTTGACTAGAATTGACTAGGTACAATGATGATGTCAGCATGTTACAGTCAACATCCAATCATCATCATCAGCCAATCACATGTTGACATGTGGCAAAATCTAGATGAATAAAAACAAAGTAATAAAAAAAATGCACCTAATCCTAGGCCTTAAAACAAGGCTAAAATAAGCTTTAAAACAAGGAAAACAAAACCCACACCTACCTCCCACGTGCATGCTTACTTGGGGAAAATTTTAAGGAGGAAAAGGTGGGATTTACTTGGTAAAACAAGTAAAACAAAAAAACTAAAATATTCCCCTTAAAAATATATAATTTCAACCACTAAATTAATGGGTGGTAAGGAATAATTAATAAGCCCAAATTTAAAACAAAGTCCTCTAAAAGGATGAAACAAACAAACTCTCGTAAACAATATAATCCCGGATATGACAAAAATTAAAGGGGCTTGGGGATTTTATATGTTTTTTTAAAATAATGTAAAACGGAAGATTTGAAGATTTTTGTGTAAATAAGGGGGATTTTTAAGTTGTATTTGTAAAAATGGAGAGATAAGGTTGTTTTGTAAAATCAATTGGTTATGAACCAAATTGAGCAAGTTTTTTGAATTAAAAGGGGGGTTTAGAGACTTAGGGACATTCAGATCATTTTAGGTATTGAAGACTTAAGAGAATTTTGGAGAGATGAATTGTTGATCCTGTACATCAAGAGAATGTTGGAATTCCATTGTGCTTGAAGGGAAAAGCTTGTAAACAGTTGTAATACCGAATTTTTGAAGATTTTAATCAGATCGATCTACTCTTTGGAGAGAGGCCTAGAGATGTAGTCGTTCTTACGATGAACTCTGTTATCAAGCTATTTGCATTCTCTCTTTCTTGTCTCTCATTCTGAATTCTATCTTTTCGTTATTTCATTATGTTGTGTGTTAAGTTCATTTTTTGTAAGTTGGAATTGAAACCGTAAACGTTATGCATTCTTAAAGAAAAATTCTTAGATCCATTAAACAAATCATAGCCCCAGAGAAAATGTAGCCACCACTGAATCTCCGAAGGAAGAAGCTATATTTATCCAAGATTCAAATGAAGAAGAGGAAGAAAAGACAAAACAAGAGACCTCGGGTCACCAAGAAATGGAAATCCAACATGCTCAAAAGGAGGAAGGTGATCATGAATCACCATAGGAATGGTCCCAGATGCTTGAGTGGCTAGAAAAGTAATTTCAAAAGAAGACCCCCATCTTTATGGATCTAAAAGAAAGGCTGGAAGCCATCTTGGCTCAAGCACAGATAGGGACAAAGAAAGAAAAGAAACCCAAGGCTAGATCCCAAATAATGATGGATGCCATGGGATCAAGGACCATTCATATAGTTATTCTAGTGGTGGAAGGTGAAGGAATCAGCTATAATGTCTCCACCATTGACTTGGGGACAACCATGCGGGAGCAGAAAATTGATCATCTCCAAGGATCAATTGCTACTATTGTGCAGCAGATGAATAAGGACAAGTCCTCTAAGGGGGAATTAAAAACACAAGTAGTAGATTTAACAGCTTATATACAACAATGGTCCTCTACCGAAGAACTACCTACCACATTGTCAGTACCGCCAAAATTTCTATCCAAGGGCCATATCAACAAGCTCGAGAGGAGGAAGAACTAGACGAAGGCCACCAAAGATTGGTTCCGACGGGTGGTCTACAGTGGAAATATGAGCATCAGTCATGCTATTAGGACAACAAATAAGTTCCTCGAAGTGCAAAAGTAGCTCGAGGGCACAAGGAAGTTTTGCATTGACTTCTCAGAGCTATAGAGAATTACATATCCTAAAATTGAGGCTATCATCAGAATGCCTGAAAGAACATGGGGAAAAGGAGCTTGCATTGGTGAAGGATGATCATTGGCTCGTGGAAACATGGAAATTAGGCCTTGATCATAGAAAGGAGATCTTGGAATGAGTGCTCCATGAAGTGGAGATTTACATAGACTGGGCCAAAGAAATCAAGATGACCTGCAAAGAATATTTAAAACTAATGAATGATTATGATATGCCCACCGACGAGCTAGATCCAGAAAAAATAAAGCCCTATTTTCATGAGAAGATGGAGAATGGAGCCACAGACACACTCACACCAAACTTCATGGATTTTTTTGCTCGAGCCTTTGCTTAATTTGAGAAAGTGATAAAGGATACATCAAAATGAGATAAATATTAGGATTTGATTATTGGCCAGTCTAGGAAGTTGAACTTCCAAGTGCTCCAATCTGATATAATGGAGTGGGACAAGCTCCAGGCAGTGATCATCAAGTTTGTAGAATATGCTACTGTGAATAAACATGAAGGAAATCTAGTTATTGATGATGAATTCCTCATAGCATAGCTACAGCAAAGGCAGCTAGCTAAAAGACAAAATTACTATAGTGTTGGCCACTAGAAGACAAAATAGGCTAAATGACAAAGATGTATTCTAAATTGTAAAATATTAAGGGGTAGGTGAAACCCTAATTTGTAGTGAATCTTGGCCACGCAATGAGGTTAAATCTTTGCCATTCATTTTTCTTTTTGGACACTATAAATAGGGGGTCTCCTCTCACTTTCAAGAGATATTTGAGTTGTTGTAAAGACATGTTGCTAAAATTCTAATAGTTCATTGATTTTAGTGGATTCTTAAGTTTCATCTCATGTTTCATGATTCTTCTTCTCATAGTTAGTGAATTTGAATAGATTCATTTTGTTGTTCTATGTGTTTAGCATGTTCTAGTAGATTGGTAGATGTTGATCATTGATATTGAAGAATTATGTTGTGTTGACGCCCTTCCTTGTTCATGTTTTTTACTGTTTATTGATAATAAATAGCAATGTAAAGCTAGTTTGAACATCAATTGAATGTTGCACTCAAATTCTATCTTTTATTCATGCTTTATGGTGAATGAATGGTTGAAAATCTGTAGACCTTAGAAGATTGCACTAGTTTCATGAGACTGTGAGTCAATTTGGTTAAGTGGAATTTAGTTTGGGGAAGACTGTCCACTCTAGCATCCTCCATTATCACTGTTCATTGGTAGTTTCAGGTCTGGGAACTTACTCTCTTCCCTGCCCTTTTGAATTTTCTTTCAAATAGTAGTTTAGGCAAAGTTCAAGCATCATTGCACATTGTAAATCCAAATCTGATGACACAAATGGAGTTTCAGACTGTTGTCCTGAACTTGTAGCAATAGCACATAATTTCATAATTTCATAAACTCCATTCAAAGATCTAATTCCCCTCCAACTTAACTTATGTAAGGCTGCCTCGTGATTACCATCAAGAGCACATTGGACCAATTGATATATTCCAATCATGTCATGACTTGACACCTGAGAGACCTTAGGGTAGTGATTTGTAACTTGTTTGCAAATTTCTACCTTTCAAGAGAGGCAGCATACTTGTGTGATGCCTATGTTGAGAAGTGCAAAAACACCCATCAACAAGATGCATTGTTAGTAGTTCAAATTGGTAGTGAGCCAACCCTTCTTCTATCTTCTTTCTTATAGATAGTGAGTCCTTTGGTAGTGAGCCCTTCTTTCTTTTGGGTAGCGAGCCCTTTGATAGTGAACCTATTGCTTTCGGTGTTGCTATTACTTTATATTGTGATCTAATACTCATCGTGGTTTTTCCCTTCTTGGGTTTTCCATACAAATCTGGTGTTCTTATGTGTTTGATTTATTTTTGTTACTGTTTCATGTGTTTACATTATGCTAATGCATGATAAGGGTTTAATGGTTAATAAAGATCTAAATATTTATGAGGGTTTTGATGTTTTAACGAACAACTGATTCACTACCCCACTCTTAGTTGTCTTGTGCATCTAACATGTTATTTATTAGTTAGGTGAAGTGGTTATAGGAGAAATATTATTTATATGTAATTTAAATAATGTAAAGGGAGTTGAAGATGAATGACTAAATTTGTGTATTGGAGCCTTGTGTTCTTTATTTGTTTCCCAATTTCAATACTTTGGAGATAAAATTAGGAGTCCCTTTCATATAGTTTTCATAGCACCAATTTTACATGTAGGTAAGTATACACTAAATAGACATTCTCTATGTAATTTCCTTTTCTTATCATTTTATATACCTAGGAGCAGTGTGGACCATTTGCAAATATGTGAAATTCATCATTCTTTTGTATTATTCTCTCTTTCAATTTTGCTAACATAAGAACTTTCTTATTTGTGTCTATGATTTGTATTGAATGACATCATCCTACCACATTTAGGATAATCAATTATTCTTAACATACATTCATAGTTAGAGCATTTGAAACATAGGTACATCAATATTTGCATAATTTCTTGTTATTTGTAATCTTTGTACATCAATGAGGCATGACTACTATCAAGGAAGCTATAATGTTATTCCCTTTAATTTTATTATAGGAATCTAAAGGTTCTTTTCAATATCACTAAACCATTTTCAAACTTGTGTACAAGTGTATACGAGCTATTTTATAGGTGAACAAAAATAAAAACCACACTTGTTAGACTAAAATGAGTGGATGTCTTAGTCCAAGGACTAGGCCATGTGTATGATTATATTTCAGAAAACACAATTCTTAGAATGTGTGGCCCAATATACTAATCTTTGCTTTGATAATCAATAATTTATCTAGTCTTTTGTCATAATGTATTAAATGGACAAAGAGAACAAACTTGAAATCATGTCAAAATCCACATAAACTCTTGATTTATTTTTACTAATTTTATTTTCTTAATATCAATTATTTGAATCCCAATATTTATTTCAATATAATAATTCAATTAGAATTAAACATACATCTTTGATTAATCTATATTTTTTGCTCTACAACCTAAATATAATATATTTAAATATATATTATAATTTTTTAAACTTTTAAAGTCAGAAGGAAATTGAATTTTTTAACTGTTTTATAATAAATTAATAGCATAAAAATACCCAAATGGCATAAACATACAATGATGCGAAAGCAAAGTTATGCCCGAATCAATTGTTTTTAACTTTCTCCAAAGAGAATTACATTTGATTAAGCTTTTTCCATTAAAATATTTAAAAGCATATCTTTAAAATCCAAATAATCCAAAGAAAGTGAATTAAAAACCCTAAAATAGTGAAGGTTCTTTGTTTTACATCCGAATATTTACTAAACAAAAACAAAAGTTTAAAGGCAAAATCTGCAGCATTTGTTCCAGGAAAGATTCATAGGACAAATTACAGGTTGGCGTTTTTCCGATCTTATGAGAGAGGTCGGATCGAGATGCAAAGTATGTGCTTTAGTACGATGCTTCAAAATACAGTGAAGGAAAACCAAGACAAATTCGAAAAATCATAAGAACTGTTTCCAGATTGCAGTAAAGAAAAACCTAGATAGATTCGAAAAATCAACCAGCTTATTGTATTTAACAGCATCAGGAAAAAACAAAAACAAAAACAAAATCGGCTGCAGTAAGATGCTTGGCTAATAAGTAACTAACACTGACCTATTTACATTTAATAAAAAAGCTACAGTTCTGCGATGTTTAAGGGTAAGTTCAGATCAAACTTCTCCCGCGCGACCTCTGTATTGCCATCGCCATTCTGATGCAAGCTAACACTTGGCGGTTTCACACAACTATCATGATAATTATGGGCGTTATCGTTTGGCAGTAGACCTCGCTCCATGGAAATCCCCTGGCTGGCCTTGCATGTAGAAATCGGGACGACGTCGCGGGGTCTATTCCCAGTGCTGCGAAAATCCTCCCACACAAAGGACGGCCGCCACACTGGTTTCGACGTAGCCGCCTCCTCATTAGGAAGCCGATTGCCGTTATTTGCCCTTTGGAGGGCGCGCAACTGCTTTTCTGTTGCATTTATTCGTTCCAGCAAAGCAAAAAACTCATCCACATCTCTGTTCTTCGCATCCCCTTCTGCTCCTAAGTGCCGCTCCATTATATGTTTGGTCGCTCCGCTTCGCCCTTCAGTTTATCTAAACCACCAAAACCTATCATATACTAAGAAGCTTAAAAGTAAACCCTAAACCGGGACAAACAGTGCCTGACAAAAAGTGAGAACCAAGTCGAGCGAATTCTTTCTACTGTTCAGCTCACAGGCACTTACTCTAAAAGGAGTATTTCCACTAAAAATGAAGGATATGTGCTGTTGCCTTTGCAACTTCCAATTGGCACTCAGTAATTTTTCTATTGCGGATCCGGCGCGCCTCCTCTGAGATGCCATCTTTCATGTCATGGCAACAATGTACCCTCCACGCATTATGCGCTTATTAGTCACTCGAACTTTTTAATTATTGAGAACCTCCTCTCTGGCCAACAATGCCGTGCAATATACGTATTTTGACGTTGTAACAGTGCGGAGAAAGTCGCCAAATAATGCGAAAAAAACGACATTTGGTCGTTACAGATGCAGACTATAGAGCAAATTTTCAAATTTGCTTGTGAAAATCGGGGGTCCCGCACGAATTACTTAACGACCTGGTAGTAAATCGGGGTCCCCTACTGGCAATCGATTTGTTCGTTTCTTTCGTTTTGATCGAGTGAACAGATGTGTTTACAGATCATTTTGAGTGCCATACTGTACGCCCGTGATGAGCGCATGGGGCCATCTCTTGCTTTCCCCTACGGGTGGTCAACCTAAATTCTAGTCTCTCGATAATTTTGGAAGGTAATGATGAGGTTAAAATTTGTAACACAAGAAATAGAATACCCATCTATTTTGTTTTGGACTGATTGAATTGGAATGTCCTAAAGTAATATATTGATAAGTGGCATATTTTTTAATTAGATTTGACTTACAATCTGATTTATATTTTATTTTATTTGTACTAGTGTCTATAGGCTTACTTTATACTTTGAGATCATCACTTTATTCCTACATATCATTTTTATAAGGTGTGGAATTGATCTAATTGTAAGCTCTTCAATGTACATGACTTGGATCTATTCCATGTATCAAATCAAATTTATGGTAGTGGAGATTGAAATTGCTTACCTCAATATAACCTACCTCATTTTTCATGGTAGCTAAGATTCTAAAATGTTCATTATAGTTGAGGCAATTAATTTTATCAGTGGGGGAATAAATTTTATGTGGCATCAATAATGCATTCCTCTAGTTGATTGTAGAGCTACTAAGTACACCTAATCTACTCATATATATTTATTTCAACAAATTTTCCTTGCCATATTAAATCTAAACTATTCTTTTAGTAATTTGGCTATATTCACTTAATTAGCCTAGAATAATTTATGTAAAGTATTTATTTTCTTTACATTTTGGAGAGCCCAATATTTCTACACAACTAAAGGTTTGACCTTAAGGTTTATTCCTTCTATATTGGGATTTTATTTGTGATTATTTTGATTATTAATCCTTCATCTAGATTTGATTAGGGTTTAGACTATAAATTTATCTACATCAAGATTTGGTCTTTATTGTATGATGTTTCTATGATTCCTATCCACTCACCCTAGCTTTGGCCTTTAGAGTTCACATTTCAATTTTTTTTTGGATCCTAATTATTGACTCTTTTCTTATTTACATCAACTCATAGGTCATTTTTATATCACTCATTTTATTCTTATGGTATTACAATGTGAAAATTTTGTTAACTAGGCATTCAATAATATGTTGATAGATTTCATGTATGATGTTATGTTTTTTATATGGACAAGAGTATGATAAATATTGAATTTGTATGGTGTCAATTATCAATCCCATATAGTTGGAGAAATATGTGGTGTAGGTGTATCTAGGTGTCAAATACATATGGTACTAAAGTATATGTATCTAAGTGAGGGTCTGTGCATCCATATACAAAGCCAAAGTATTCAAGTGTGCAAATATTGGATGCTAAATAGTGTGTAGAATTTTTTGTGTAAATTTATACTATTATTTCTTAATACACATTGCGTGTAGAAAAGTACGCATGTTGAAAAAATGGGTAAGACCATAGTTGTGTGTGGTTGTGTTGATATCATTCACCCCTTCTTGGGAATTATTGGTGTTCGTTATATTAAAGTTTAGAAGTGTGCAAAAGTATACATTGATTTGCTCCAAATTCTACCAATGGTGTTGATCACCTTATTACCTAATCTTTACTATGTATAATAGTTATTGATTCTTGATTTGGTACTAGTTGTCATCATATCAACTCATAGCTCTTTTTCATATCATTCATTTTATTCTTATGGTATTACAACATGAAAGAGGATTTAGCTAGGCATTCAAAACTATATTGATAGATGTTCATGTGGACAAGAGAACATGTTAAATTTTGAACTCACATGGTGACAATTATCAATCCTATATGGTTGGAAACACATGTGTAGGTGTAGCTAAGTGTTAAATGTATATGGTTATAAAGTATATTATCTAAGCGAAGACACATAATCCATATGTATTTAAGCCAAATTATTCAAGTGGGAAATATTATGAAAATATGTGCAATATTTAGATTCTTACAAATGTATTTTTTTTAGTGTGAATTTACTATTATTGCTTGGCATACATTGTGTGTAGACAAGAAAATGGGTTAAATGAATTGGGTAAGACCATAACTATGTGTGGTTGAGTTCATATCATTCACACCATAATTGTTTAGGAAAGTATGAATCAAGTTGCTCTAAATTTTAACATTTAGTTTCATCAAAATATTACCTAGTCTTGACTATAAAATGATGTAGGGGTATCCCTCATTGAAAAGCAATCATCTGTCAGCCAAAAACAATTATCTTCTTGCATTACATTCAGTGGCAGTTTCAATAGTTCATTCCACATTTTACCACATTATTGCTTCTCAACTCATGGAGCAAGATGTAGCACCTACACATTGAGATATATCACATATCCAGATTTCACATCATTTGCAGTTGTCTATCAAAATTTATCACTCTCAAAATTTTACTATGTTTACCAGTAAGAGCATTAGAGCCGACCTGGTCTATATTTCTTAGTGTAGACCTATTCTAGATCATGCAGAGCCTAATGGGACATCATACAAGCATCTCGAGTTCTTTGGGACCTATCTTAGCGATTCACAAGACATACTTTTTTGTATGGAGCTAATTCTTCCTATTTTGAGGCCGACATTCATATTTGATCATTCATTGAGTTAATAACCCTTATGGATGACGTGGACCTATATTGGAGCTTGAGAAGCTTATTTATAAGCATTGTAATTCATTATAGATCATCATTTCTAGATCAATTCTAAGTTATATGTTTTAGATTCATTATATTTTGCATAAACCCTTCAAGGTCATGTAATAAGGCCTATAGGCTAGTTGTATTGTTGAAATCCCTTGACACAAGGCCCATGAGCACTGGATATTCACCCATGAGGTATGTGTTGCATGTAAGATTGTTGATTCAATGAGATTTCATGTTCACACATCAATTGTTGTGTTATTTCTGTTATGTTGACTCATTGCTGCATGGTTCAGACTATTCATTCTGGAACCCTAATACCACAACTACACCAAGTGGTATCAAAGTGAGTTTTGATTCCTAAAGTCATTCCTTGAGGTGAACAAATCATCGGCCCAAGGTAGACTATATTCATTTTCAATCAATCACTTATTTTCAAGCAGTTGAAACCCTTGTAGCCAGATCATCAAATTGAGGTAGTTGTACCAATTTGAGGGGAGATATGCCACCAATGAGAGCTCTTGCTATGAAAAATGTTGTTAGAAGAATGGATGAAATGTTAGAAATGATGCATGAGATGTGAGTTAGGTTCTAAGATGTTGTTGAAGAAGATCGAAGGTGAGGCCTAAACCCTAGGTAGAATGATGAAAGTGATGATGAAATAGAACATATGAATCACATTATAGAAACCCTAAAAGAAGAAGAAGAATCAGATTGAGTAAAGATGTTGAAAGTGATCTCAAATACTAGCAAGCAACCTAGAGTTGAAATTCAAAATTACACGAGAAATTTAAATCCTGAAGAATTGATTTATTGGATAAATGAGATGGAAGAATGCTTTGAATATGAAGAAATTAAAGATTTGGAGAGAGTCAGATTTATGAAAAAAAAATTGAAAGGTCATGTTGCATTATGGTGGAAAGAAGTCTAGTTAGACCAAAATAGAAGAGGCAAAGAAAGAATCATCAAGTGGGATAGAATGGTAACAAAGTTGAAGAATTAATTCATACTAGCAAATTATGAACTTGAACTATTGAAGAGATTGTAGAACTTGAGACAAAAGGAAAGATCTGTGAAGGAGTATACTAAAGAATTATATAAGATGATAATCAAAACTGATCATAGTGAAGCAAGCAAAGGAAAGGTTGTCAGATATATCAATGGAATGAGAAAAAACATTCAAGAAGAATTGAGCCTAGTGAAGATGACATCTATTGAAGAAGCATACCAGTTTGCATTGAAGGTTGAAGAGAAGCTAAACAAGAAGTTTGAACAAAGACAGAGAAGTGCAAGAGGAATATTTTAAAAGAGTGGACCCTAGTCTAGAGAAAGAAGACCATATGTGGAGTAGAACAAAGATGTAAAAACCTTTCAGAGCAAAGAAAAGGATACTAAATCATATCATAGAGGGAGAGATGATAGAAATTTCTACCACAATAATAGAGGAGGTCATGTAATTCTTACCACAATGATGGATTCTAGAGAGATGAAGGAAGATCTGAGAGAAGACCATTCAGAGGAACCCGTTTCAAGTGTGGAGGTGAAGGAAATCAAGCATTCGAGTGCCATCAAGGAAATGCCAAAAAGAAACTTGAGCATACCAGAAGAATAACATGTGGATGAGCAAGTTGGATCCCCTAATTCATGTGGAAAACTAGAGAAATGTGAATCATCAGTGATGAAGAGATCTTTGATGCATGCATAAGTGATTAAGGAACTATGGAAAAGGAAAAGTATTTTCAAAACTAGATGTAAGTTCGAAGGAAAGGTATGTAAAGTTATCATTGATACTGGTAGTACTGATAACCTAGTTTCAGAGGATATGGTGGCCAAGTTGAATTTGAAGAGATTGAAACATCCAAACCCTTATAGAATAGTATGGATTCAAGATGATCAAAAATATTGGTGAATGAACAATGTTTCATCAAATTTTATATTGGGTCATATAGGGATAAAGTATTATGTGATATTATGCCTATAGATGCTTGTCATTTACTATTAGGAAGACCATGGTAATATGATAAGAAATAAATTCATGATAGAAGAAGAAATACTTATACTGTGACATCAAATGGAAAGAGAATCAAGTTGATGCCTTTAGAGTAAGAGGGGAAGAATAAATTTTGTGGCACTTTTAGACTATGTTTGGTAGATGGAATGAAATTTCTTGATGGATTGATGCATAAGAACATGTGTTATGCATTGATTCCTAAGACTGGTGGTAAACCATAGGTAGAAAACCCTACCGTAGAGAGTGGAAAAGTTATAGAATTGTTGATAGAGTATGACGACATTGTTTTAGAGAATGTACCAGAGGGATTTCCACCTATTCAAAGTATCATTAATCATATAGATCTTATTTCAGGAGCTATTTTTCCAAACAAAGCAACACATAGAATGACATCAACAAAGAATGCAAATTTGAAATGGTAGATACAAGAGTTGTTCAGGAAAGTATTGATTAGAGAAAGTTTGATCACATGTGCAGTACCTATTGTACTTGCACCTAAGAAAGATGGAGAGTGGAGAATGTGTACATATTCAAGAGAAATCAATAATATCACTATCAAGTAGAGATTCCAATTACCAAGGATGGGTGACATTATGGACTGTTTGAGTGGAGAAAAATATTTCATAAAGATTGATCTCAATAGTGGATATCATCATATCAGGATCAGAGAAGGAAATGCATGGAAGATTGCATTTAAGACTAATGAAGGATTGCATGAGTTGTTAGTAAATCCTTTTGGATTGACTAATGCACCGATCACTTTCATGAGAGATTGATGGTGAAATTGAAATTTTGGTTAATTTTTCATTGTTTACTTGGATGATATTCTATTTTTTTGGTAAGACTAGAGAAGAACATTTATGACATATTTGGAAAGTATTGCAAAGGTTGAGAGAAGAGAAGTTGTTGATTAATGTCAAGAAGTGTAGTTTCATGAAGAAAGAGTTAGTGTACCTTGGATTTGTGATTTTTGCTGAAGGATTGAAGATGGATCTAGAGAAATTAACAATTCTAGATTGGCACGCATCAAGCCGACATTAGAGAAAGTCATATCGTTTTCATGGATTAGCTAGTTTTCCTAAAATTTTATCAGGGAACAGTGGTGTTTGTAGCCTATGTGAAGACAACAAGGAGGAGACAGAAGAGTTTTTCAATGGACATCTAGAGGCACAAAGAGTTTTGAATTGTGAAACAAAGGTGTGAGAGCAGGTATTACTAGGTTTGGACAAGGTATTTAAAGTTGATTGAGTACAAGTGAAAATGTAAATTTGAAGCATTAGCTGAGATAGGAAGGAGGATGACCTACAACATTTTAATTGAGAAGTTGAGTAATTTTGTAAGAAGATATAAGTTTATGATAAAAAATTCTATACATAATTCGAAGCTTTCAAAGTGGAGACATTATTTGTTGCCTAAGGAATTTGTGTTGTACACAGATCATCAAGATTTATAGTATTTGAATAGTCAAGGAAAGTTGAATTAGAGACATATTAGATGGGTTGAATTCTTGTAAAACTATATTTTGTTGGCTATAGAGTGGAAGAAGGAATCCGACAAGTTACCATTTATTGTTGAAGGAGAATTTGTTGACATTTACTCATAGAGTACAGAAATTATTGTAGTTGATGGGTTGAAGCATATATGTATCTTTGAAGATGATGCAAATTTTGTTGAAGCATGGAAACATATATAAGAATCGATTAGTGATAGATTAAATTGGTTTGGATTATTTGTTCAGAAGATATTTTATTCTGGAGAAATTGATTGTTATGTTACAGGAGTTCAATGAGGGAGAATTTGATCAAGGAAAAGAATAGTGGAGGTTTAGGAAGATATTTTGGAGTGAATAAAATAGTAGCTTTAGTGAGTGAACATTATTTCTGGCCGCAGATATATAAGGATGTAAGGGAATATGTTTAAAATTGAAAAATTTGTCAAGTTGTAGAAGGGAGTAGTAAGAATACTGGATTGTATACACCTTTAACAGTACCAAAGAGACCTTGGGAAGATTTGAGCATGAATTTCATATTGGGATTATCAAGAACACAAAGAGGTTATGACTCTATTATGGTAGTTGTGGACAAATTTTCTAAAATGGCACTTTTTGTTCCTTGTAAGAAGACTAATGATGTTGTGCATATTGTTGACCTATTTTTCAAGGAGATTGTGAGACTACATGGATTACCTAAGCTTATTATTTCGGACAGAGACACTAAATTCATTGGATTCTTTTGGAGGACATTGTAGAAGAAGATGAAGACAAATTTGAAGTTCAGTTTAGCATATCACCCACAGATGGATGGACAGACAGAGGTAGTGAACAAAAGTTTTGGTAACTTGTTGAGATGTATGGTTGGACATAAGCCAAGAAGTTGGGATATAGTTTTACCACAAGTAGAGTTTGCATACAATGATTTAGTGAATTGGAGTACAAGGAAGACACCATTTCAGATTGTTACTGGAGTAAATCCTAGAGGATTTACAGAGTTAAGAGACATTAGTATGGAGAGTAAAAGGAATCTGAGGTAAATTAAGGTTGCATGCATTTCATGGAACATTTGCATAATCAAGTCACAGCATTTGGGAGCAG
Source organism: Sequoia sempervirens (assembly GCA_007258455.2). Classification (NCBI taxonomy): domain Eukaryota; kingdom Viridiplantae; phylum Streptophyta; class Pinopsida; order Cupressales; family Cupressaceae; genus Sequoia; species Sequoia sempervirens. Next base: position 427,194,774 of record VDFB02075321.1, on the reverse strand, counting down.
AATGACAGAGTATAGGGAAGCTTGGGATAGATGCTTGAATTCATAAAGTTTCTATTGGAGAGTGAAGTGATGGTATATAGGAAGGAAAGATTTCAGAGTATGTCGAAAGGTCATGATGGAGCAAAAGTATATGAATTGGGTTTGTGGTTTGACAACTTTTAACCAAGATTGAGTAAAACGGGGTTTTTAAATGGATTCATTTTCCACACTATAGTATGCTTTGAATTTAATGGTAATTGTATTCATTTTCTATTGAAATTGTGACTAGAGTCTTGATTGACATTGAAAAGAAAAATCATCTTTCAAACCGTTATCATTTTTTGGTCCAAAACATGCATCTACATTCTACTTCACACATCTTAGAGTTTCCCGATCAAGTTAAGATTGAATTGAGACCTCTACAGGTTTTATATTTTAAATTTATAATAAAAATCACTAATTAATTATTTACTTGAAAAAATTACAAAAAATATGCATCACATCGGAGACATGAGGTCCTCTACTTATATCTAAAATGTCTTATCATTTATTGTGGTTGGGGTGGTTTAGGCGGACACCTACTTCTTATTTTTCTGAAATTTAATTTCATTGAAATTTCAAATTTTCATAAATAGATTTTTAAAAAACAAACCTAGTAGTTTAAAACTACATTCAATTTTCCTAGGTCTAACTTCTTACATATTTTTGATAATACTTTCGTTATTCAAATTTCACGTCAAGTTGTCTAACTCTAATTTTTTAAATTTTTTTGCCATAGGGCCTATTTTTCCATGATGATCCACCTTTTCCTCATTGGTACATACAATAGTTGAGGTGGAAGTTTGGATACATGTATTATGCTTAGGAAGTTTGATTCAAGAAATGCATGTATGGAAGTGGAGTTGCAGAACATTGGGTATATCACCTATTTTCAATAAATTGTATACATATATGAATTTCATGAAGGATAGTCGAGTGGTAGTGGTGATGAAATAAATTTGAAGGAACACTTACCACATCAGGAATTGGAGGAGATTGTGCAAATTTTGGATACTAGAATCAGAAGAAGCACTTGGAACAAGCAGTACAAAGAATATCTTGTGAAGTGGAAAAGTAGACCAGTGGAGAATTCATCATAGATTTCTCAGGCTGAGGTGGACCGTCTTGGTTTTCCTCTTAGCCTTAGAAAGTAAGGGACTCACTTTTCTTCCAACCCTGGGTGTCTGATGTAGGGGCATCCCTGGTTGTAAAGCAATCATGTGTCAACCAAAAATAGTCATCTTCTTGCATTACATTCAGTAGAATATTTTAGTAGTTCATTTTGAATTTTACCACATTGTTTTTTCTTGGATCACAGAGTAGGATGTAGGACATACACATCAACATCTATCACATATCCAAATTTCACATCATTTGTAGTTGTCTGTTGAAAGTTATCACTCTTAGAATTTCACTGTGTTTACCAATCAGAGCATTGGGGATGACCTGGTCTAGATTTCTTAGTGTGGACCTATTCCAGATCATGTCGAGCCTAATGGGACATCATACAAGCATCTTAGGTTCATTGGGACCTATCTTGGAGATATTCGCAAGACATACTTTTCACATTGAGTTAATTCTTCTTATTTTGAGGTTGACATTCATATTTGATCATTCATTAGGTTATTAACCCTTGTGGCCAATGCAAACCTATATTGGAGCTTGGGAATCCTATTTATAATCATTTTAATTCATTATAGATCATCAGTTCTAGATCAGTTCTAAGTTAGATATTTTAGATTCATTATGTTTTTGCATAAACCCTTCGGGGGCATGTAATAAGGCCTATAGGCTAGTTGTATTGTTGAAAACCCTTGAGGCAAGGCATGTGAGCCTTGGATATCCACCCATGAGGTATATGTTGCAAGTAATATTGTTGATTCAATGAGATTTCATGTTATCACATCAATTGTTTTGTTATTTTCGTTGTGTTGGCTCATTGTTGCACGATTCAGTATGTTCCTTCTGGAACCTTCCTACTATGACTGCACCATAAATAATAGTTATTTATTGTTTAAGCTAGTACTAGTTATCACAATATCAATTATGGCATGCTTCCCTATTGTATTGACATGAGTAGTGTCCATACCCATTCAAAGTTGATATTGTATTGGTTTTAGAAGAAGAGGGAATCATGGTTTTAGGAGCTCTATGTTGAGAATGGGATCTAGAAAAGAACATTATGGCGTAAGGACCTATTGGTTCCCAAATCTACATGATATTGAACCCTAAAGGTGTGCCATGTCTTATGCCCATATTCAAAGAGATATTTGGCCAACAAACGAGATAATTATCTCATAATTTTCTCCCCTATAGTTCAAGCTCTACAAAACCTAGGTGGGACTCCCTATATAAAGTACTTAAGATCCCCTATCAATTAAACATGTACTTTGCAAATAGTAGATTCATTCTCATAAATTTTCTTAATAGATGAAAAGTCTCAATAATGTGGGAGATTCTTTACAAAATTTAACATCTAAAGCATGAGAATGGGCAATACAACATGAAACTTCAACAAATAAAAGATAACAAAGTGTAGCCTTTGTGAATTTGTTCTCAATTGAGGTGAATAATCCCCTGGAGCTACAATCTCATAAACAATTACTAAATTAGTGCCTAATCATAGGGTGAGGAGTCTAATTTATCACAAATGATATTGCATGACAAAATTTAAGGCAAGTATTTATGAGCATTTACATAATTGCATTACAATATATACACTCTATACTTCAAATTCATAACTAATTATCAGATCCAAGAAATACTCACACAAATCTATGCTCTAATTAAAGTAATTTAATTGGTTCTTTGAAACAGAGCCATTAATAAAACCATACACCATTGGGAAAATAATAGAGATTAATGAAAGACCCTTGATCATACTTTCATTAATAATCTATGAGAATATTGCAAATGGAGAGAATGTGAACTCAGAAATCCATCCATGTCTATTCAAAAGATACTAGAATTACCATAAAATCATCAAATTTTCTCAAAATATTCAACTCTAAAACCTATTATCATACTTAAACTATTTTCTCTGTGCTTAGATTACAATCTAGAATCAATTGAACACAAAAAAGAGACCCCTCACAATGAAACTGCTTCTCCCTTTAGAGAATGGAGAAGACAATGGAAAATCCCTAGAAATAAATCCAAGGTGACACACCTCTACACCCCTGATCAACAACAAACTGATATTTAGAATATTATTTTCACTCTTCATCTTCCCTCTTCAATCTACCTTCATTTGAAATTCTCATACAAATTACTTGCATGTAAAAACCCATTTTTTAGCTCCATTTTCACTTAACAGTGAAAATTAATAACCTCTGGGTCAAAACCCACTTACCCAACTATTAAAAATGCTTTTCAAACTTGCATTTTAACCTTTAAAAATATTCATTTTCCATTGCATCCAGTTTGACATTTTGTAAAAAAATTAGCTGGTATCCATTTCCCTAATAATTACCATCTTTACTTTACCATCACTAAAGACAAAGCTTTACTTAATTTGGACATCTTTTAGAAGGTAAAGACCACCATTTGCACCTTAGAAAAGGGCACAAATACTTTTCATGAAATCTCTGCACATGATCAATCTCCACTTCACAAATTTTAAAACTCACTTGCAGGTTAGAAATAAGATCCAATTGCCCCAACAATGGAAACCCAAAAATAGAAAATTGTGAAATGCATCTACAGGCTATGTTTTGGCTCACAGGAAACCAAAAAATACATAAAATGCAGTTAAAATTATCTCCTGGGCATAAGAAATTTTTAAGGCACCTTTCTAGAAGTTGAGAAGACATTTTCCTACATGTAAATGTGTGCAAAAATCTGCTATTTACCCAAAAATGTGATTTTATTTTATGCTCATTTTATGGTGTAAACCCATTCAAAATGCTCCTCCATGTGGTAAATGTTGGTTGTAGTGCATGTGCTATTCATGTCACACAATTACTTGAGCCTTCCCATTCAAATATGCATTTCCTTTGAAGTATGTGATGGAGTTTACTTGCATGAAAAATAGTCCTTCACAAGCCATCACAAGCAAGCAACACATTGTTGTTTTGAAAGACAAAAGGAGTCTCATAACAACAATGAGCGATGAGACTTAGGCCACCGTATGATTTAGTATCATCAATTTTTTTCTTTAATCAATGCCTTTACTAATATGCTACCTTGAGGTATGCGCTGGAAATTTTTTGGTGCATCTAATAAAAAATCAGACCTTCTCATGTAAACCATCACCAGAACCAAACAAATCATTGTTTGGCAAGAGAAAGGAAGTATTAATCAGCGATGGGCGATATAATTTTAGCCATTTCTTCCCTCATTACCATCGCTATTAGGAAATGAAAAGCTCTCTCAAATGTGTGTTGCGTGATGGAGACTTAAATGCATTTAATAAACTGAAATGTGAATTCAAATATTTGTTTGAAATATTTTCCAATGTAGATGTAAGCCATTGCAATCCCTCAAGCCATTGTTGCTTGCCTCCTCCCTCTCCATTCAAAACTGGTGATGGGCGATTGAATTGTCATGATGTTGTGTTGACGTGCCTCAACCAATCAAAAGAAAGAATTAAACTTTTTTTTATTATAAACATTTGGAAATGTATTTCATATTTTCCCTAAATGCATTTTTATATTTGTACAATATTTAAAATATTTAGGAGGTTAGATAAATTTTAGAAGATATCATTGTGGGACATTTTTACAATTGATAAGCATGGTTGAGCGACAATGGCTACCCAACGGTCATTTTTCAGAAAGGGACAAGAATTTGTCTCATTCTGCCAACAATGGTTACATAAATTAGGTTTATTCTACTCAAGGCCCCACAGGAAATTCAAAAAGGTATCATGCAAGACATGGGGAGCCTCTTATCAAGCATAGATTTAAAAGACCAAATTGGGTGCCATTTCACTATAGTCGGCATTTGAATAAGACAAAGCAGGCCATTTTTTATATTTATGAAAATGATAGACTGCACATGCCCAGGGAAGATTTCCAAGGAAAACAACGAGAGGTAAATTTGAGGTTTCTGAATCAATTGTACAAAGAAACTGAAGCTGATTATAGGCTCAATCAAAGAAAGGAAAGTGAAGGGGTTAGGGTTCTAGTGGAGAATAATATTCAAGGTCAAAAGCAATCCCATGCAACCAATGTCCCAAATCATTTAGTAGATCCCCTCAATCCAACGAAAAAGACACGTGCAAGGTTGGGAAAAAATGAATATACAAAAGCACAAGCTCAAAATGCAAATATAGATTTTTGAGGGAAATAGCAACAAAAGCCCCAGCTACAGGATGCAAAAATGGATGGTCATAATCATAAATATATTTCAAAGAAATTTTTGCAACATGTAAAACCAAAAAATAGTGAATTTGTGAACCAACTGGCACATGCTAAGAAGCATAATGAGTTTGGGAAGGTCTGGGTTAAAATGCAAGAATCACAAAATCAGGCAAGGGTAGTTAAACCCAACAAGAAAAAGAAAAAGTCCAATAAGAAAAAAACTAAGAAGAAGGCCATAGGGGAAGGTGAAAGGACAAATATGCATCAAAAGTTGCAAGCCATTTCCTCGTCTGAAGCTATAGAGCAGCAAACCACCAAAAGCCAAAAGGGACTGGAGCAAAAGACTATTGTCAGTGTTACTTTTTGAGAGGACTTGTTGCAAGATCAAATTCAGTACCTTCACCACTAGGCCTTAATCTATAAGTTTTGGGACCTTATTCTAGATATACATACATTGAAAGATTTTTTATATGACGAATGGTAAGGGGTTTCAAAAGTCTTCTATTTAGATCAAAAGGAGGGCATTTTTATTGTACTTTTTCATTCAAAAGATCTGAGGGATGTCATTTACAAAGTGAAATTTTGGATATATGAAGGATCAGGTTTATGCATGAATCCTTGGGTTCCCAATTTTAAAGCAAATCAATTTATGTCAAAATTTGTACCAACATGGGTTCAATTAAAATCTTTTCCTCTCAAATATAGGGAACTTAAGTTGATAGAAATCTTGGTGAATCATATTGGCATTTTTCTTCAGCATGATAAAAGTTTTTTATGATAATCCCACATAGCCTGTTAGGGTTTGCATATTGCTAGATACCACAAAGGCATTCCCTGATCAAATCCATATAAACTCTAAGTTTGGCTCATGGATTCAAGAGATTGAAATAGAAATTCAACAAAATACATGCACTATTTGTCACTCTATGGAGCATTTGAAGGTTGTTTGCCCTAATATTGCTAGGTGTCAAAAAAAAAGAGTTCTTTGCAATCTCCAAATTCTAAAAGTTTATCACATATGCCTAATAAGAGAACAAAGAATGAAGTGAAAAGAGATATGATAAATGGGAATGATCCAAAAAAATAAAAAATCATCTCACAACATCAAGCTAATTTAGAAACTGCAAGTTTAAGCATGATCAATTTGAAAGGTTCTCATTCTCATT
>VDFB02075321.1:427116477-427188187 GCA_007258455.2 Sequoia sempervirens | reverse complement strand
TACAATTTATAATGATGGGACAATTTAGAGGTTGGTTGGACAGGTTAGGCCACGAACTAGTAAACAATCACGAATTTAAATGCAATACAAAGAGTAGTAAACAATCATGAATTCAACCAAGAAAAAAAAATTGTAACCTTACCTAAGGTGTCACAAACTAAATCGAATTTCTCATTAGTTGCTGGTAGCACCCTACTCTCTACCTTCGCATGATGTTTTTCCCTTTTTTGTCATATGATTTATTCCTTCACGTGAGAAATTTTTAAATTTTCAATTTTGATTCAGTAGTCGGCACTTTATTCGGCATTAGTTAACGCCAACTTTAGCACCGACTTTTTTCCGTTAATGTAATTTTTTTGGCGCGCCTAAGGCGGCGCCAGGTGCGCCTAATTCAGTCCCTATCATTGTTGTATAGTGACTATTTTCATTGTTGTGTATCACAGGATCCAAAGTGTTGGAAATAATTCCAACTCCTGCCTTGTTTTTGTGACCAATGTTGTCTCATGGCTCCTTCATTAGCTCAGTGCGATAGAGCAGTTTTTACCACGGTCTCGCAAGGTGCTTCATCCTTCTTGGCAGTAGTGTGGTGAAAGCTTCTATGGTGGAACGCGAGTCTTCCTTTTGTTCTTGGCAGTGTTGTGGTGACTCCCACAAGTCTTCTACCATTGGTGTGTGGTAGTGCGGTGACCACAGTTCTCCCACGGCTCCTTCATCAACTCAGTGCAGTAGAGATTTTTTTACTGTGGTCCGGCAAGTTGCTTCTTCCTTCTCGGCAGTAGTGCGGTGAAAGCTTATGTGGCAGCATTTTTATTCATAAAGGAGGCCATGGAGAGAGGACATGGATGGCGTAGAAATACTAAATCGCTAAGAGAAAAGTGGGTGGAAATAGATGAGACAACAAAATCTTCAGATACAATAGAGGTAAGAAGAGAAAGCAACCTCAACCAAAGGAGGAAGGTGTTTATGAATTCACAAATGCTACAACATAGAGGAGATATCAATATGTCAAATATATGACTAAAGTGAGGGTTTTTTTTGGATAGAATGCTCATTGAAATGATATAATTAGTGTACTAAACATTATTTACTATTTTGTGTATTATAGGGGCGAGACGAGGCCATGGAAACAAATCATGTCATATAAAATGAGGACACAACAGATGAAGCAGGACATCAGTTACTCAAATTTTGACTTAACTTAGGAAAAAATGATCAGATGACATTTTGTGATATGTCCATCTTTTTTCACAATATTATTGAAATTTATAATGTATTATCAATCTTGACATAAATTAATGCATGTTGTTGATAATTTTAGATGGAGGTGGAGCAAATGTAGAGCCTAAGTGTTCAACATCAAAAGAACAAGATATGTACATGGATGTGGACCTAAAAATGTTAAATCACATAGACGACAATGGGTGGAAGAGGATATGACAATGGATACTGCAGACACAACAAATGATTGCACTGAAGAAGAGGTAGGCCAGAACTATAGTACATGGGATGAATACTTTGAGAAAATTGTTGTTTGTGTGGATGTTTTGTATATGGAGTGGAAAGAAACAATTCAAATGGCGATTGTTCAGAGACATTACATATACGATGAGCTTCCAGTCAGTAGTATGCCTCCTACAATTGATTAAAACCAAAGAATAATAAATGAGTGTGCACTGATATTTTATAAACTATGTTGTCAAAATTGTGTTTTATTTAAATTATTGTATAAAAAGGTAGTCTATAAATAATGTTCCATTATTCAATTGATGTATATATGTTCATACAATTTATATTTATATTATTTAAGCCATATTTCATTATATTTCTTTGAAATTGATACAATTATGATTTATCCAATTGTTGCCAAACATTAAATAATGCTTGCATTTGTTAATAGGTAGAAGATTTTGATGAAACACACACTAATACCCAAGATCCAACTAGGTTATTAAGATTTGGATGAGATGATCCAAACCATCCTTTAAACCATACCAAGGCGAGAAGAGCAAGATTGAAGAAAACACTACCACGTGAGAAATTTGAAGAGCTAATGAGAGTCACATACACTGATGACATGCCACCTAGCCTTAATGATGATGATCATGATAGTGAAAATGCAGTGCATGAAGAAGGATTGAATGAAATGCTTACAAGTTTCTTTGGGGATGGAAACAATGATGAAAATAATGATGATATGGTTGAAAGTAATGATGCTAGTAGGGGTAATTACTACCAACATAATGTTGATGATAACAACATCAAAGACTCCATCAAGCAAGTAGTGAAGACACCCGTTCAAATCAGGTGCAAGTAGAACCTCAAAAATGGCATGCACATTAATATTATTAGAAATCAAGTCACTATCTGGTCGGACAAAGTTCACTACCCTCTTTGAAGTGAGTTGAAAATCTATTTCTTACTTTGCATTGTCAATTGGTGTACATGTTAAGTAAACATTCATCAACTTCGTTTATATTTCTTTAAGCGGATTTTAAAACCATATATTGTATATAAATAGTCCTAGTATAGATTGACATATCAAACATGTTCATCATAAGTCAAACATTAAATTGATTTAATCTTTGGCAATCTTACAGTGCACTAAAAACTAAAATATTCCCTTAAGAGAATGTCTTGCCATCAATAACTTACGGCGCATTTGTTGTTGGTTGAGTTAGAGTTAATATAAGAAAATGCATTCATGTAAAATGGCGCATTTTATACAGAGATGAATATCAAAACAAGGTAGAATGCCATGTATGCAAAGAGAAGAGATATCGTACAGATGTACAAGGTCCTACAATTCCAAAGAAGGTTTTACGTCACATGCCAATTATACCTATACTTCAATGAATGTTTTGTTGCAATTCACTAGAACAATTGATGGACTAGCATGCAAAGAACAGGAGTAAATATGGATTCATGCGAATTCCGATCGACTCCAAAGCAATGAAACACATAGAGGAAAAATGGCCAACAAAATTCAAAGATGAACCCCGTAGTATCAGGTTTGGTCTTGCAATTGATGGAGTGTGCCCATTCTCTTTCCTGAGCTCAAATTATAGTGTTTGGCCAACGGATTGATAGTATACAATATTCCCCCATGGATGAGTGTTAGAAAGGAGCACCTTATGCTGACTCTCATTGTTCCAGGAAAACATCAAGTTAAAAACATGGATGTTTATCTTGCGCCTTTTATTGATGAGATGCAACTTCTATGGAAAGGCATAAGAATGTATGACATATCACATCCTCCATCAAATAGGTCCTTCATGTTGTATGGTGTGCTATGTTGGACTATTCATGATTTCCCAGGACTTGGTGTTTGTTCTAGTAAGATAAAATATTTACGTATTTACACTCATAATTTGTTTTCATCCCAACTTTCATACTTAGTTTTATACTATTTTTTTTTATGTTATTAACATTACTTATTGAATTGCAGGGCTTCAAACAAAGGGGATATTTGCATGTCCAAGATGTGCAGAACAATTTCAAGGGTGGTATTCTAAAGATCTACATAAATTTATTTACACAAACAATAGGGTTTTTCTACCACTAGATCATAGGTTTAGAAATCACCTGAAGAATCAATTTGATGGAAAAGTTGAAAATAGAGGCCCTCCCATGATTATGGGTCCAGGTGATTGGCTTAAGAAGTATGAAGATGCTAAATTGAAAGCTTGGGAGGATTTTTTTGATCGAGGTGATTCAATTGAAGAACTAGAGCAAGTTGTAGTTAATATGCCAAAAGGAATGAAAAGTAATTCCATATCTCCCTTACTGGAAGGATCTATTAATGTCTCACCTATTAGATCCTATGCACATCTTCAAAAATGTCCTAGATTCTATATTTTGACACATATTAGGCAAAGAGAAGAACACCTTGTCTTTGAGGAGAGATATTACTCTTTCGCATACCAAATTTGATAGAAAACATTTGTGGCCAAATAGGGAAAATGAAACATATGCAGAAGCTCCATGGATTTTGAAAAAAAAAAGAGCTAGACCAACTAAAAAATGTCATCCGTTCAATAAGGACACCTACTGGCTATGGGTCATCATTGGCTAAAGATTTTATAGTTGATGGACATATCACATGATTTAAAACACATGATTTTCATAATTTAATGAAGGTATTATATATCAACATTTAACATTTACTGGTAACATTGATTAAGCACTAAATTAATTTTGATATTTTGTTGTGTGAGAAAAAATTACTAATGACCTTTTCATAAATGTGTTTGATATCATATCATGCCATTGGAAATTAGGGGGGATTCCTATCTTACAGTTGACTTAAGGAATGCCATAAGTCAATTGTCAGCATTTACAAGGTATGTGGTTATATGAAATGTTCATGTGTGAGAGACATAGAGATATTATATTGCATTTTAATTTATGACTAAAGGTTCATACTAATTTACTATTCTTATATTAGGTGGGTGACCTCCAAGGAGATCCATGAATCTGAAGTGCCAAAGTGGAAGAAGGAAATTGCAGAAATTGTATGTGTATTTGAGAAGGAGCTCCCTACAAGTTTCATGGACCTACAGTTGATGTTCATACAATGTCGGTCAGTTACTTCCAACCAATTTGATAAATTAAATAATAGAAAAAGTTATTTAATTTATAGAGGCATTGTTTTGATTAGAGGCAGATCGATATTAATTATATTTAATTATGAAGAGGCACGATTTAATGAGTTGTAATTTTTACCTTGGCCAACCTTCATTGTAATTCATAATTACTATTTGTATTTATCTTTTCCTTTGGTGGCCAACCTATTTCTTGTAAAGGTGCGACCTCTTTAGCAAATGTATAAATAGTTCATTTTCACTCATTCAAGCATCAAGAAAGTTCAATTCCTTCCTACAAGCAAATGTGAATTCTATCAAGAGCAGCTCCTTCTATCAAGTGTGAATTTCTTCTAGGGCAGATTGTGAATCCATTGAAGAGCAGATTTGTGTTCAAGGTAGAGCAGACTGTTCTTTGTTATTATAGTCTTTGTTGGTGCTGAATATTGGCCTTGTGTGTGGCCTCATTGTAAAGAGGCTTGTTGCCATTACTTATATATATAAGAGATATATTTGTTGTTGGGTTTTTCTCCCTCAATTGGAGGGTTTTCCCAGGGTATATGTTGTGTCATTGTGTTGATTTTTTAATTAATTTTTGTGCATTAAATATGATCATAAAACTAACATGGTATCAGAGTAGGTTTGAAGAAGATCTTGATCATATTTAGTCTTATAGCAATACTCTTTATTCTTCTTCTCATCTTTGTTCACTTTTATCTCTTCGTCAAGATGGTGAACGGTCTCAAGATTGAGGACAGGCTTGAGGGAGCATCTAATTTCACATCTTGGAGATTTAGAATTATGCTCACCTTGGAGGAAAATGAATTGGAAAAGTTCATGGAGAGAAAATTCCCTGAGCCTACAGATGAGGAAGAGAAGGTTCAATGGAAGAAGAAAGATACTAAGGCAAAGAAGATGTTAGTTGATTCCGTGAAGGACCATATTGTTCCAATCATCTCTAAGTTGAAGACAACAAGAGTGATGCTTAAGACTTTGGAGGAGATGTATGAGATAAACAACATAAGTTGTGCACTTGCATTAAAGCAACAACTTCATCATGTTAAGATGGTGTAACGAGAATCTGCCATTGCTTACTTCATGAAGATTTCTGAATTGAGAGATCAACTCTCTACCATTGGTCATATTGTTGATGTCAAGGATTTGACCATGTTGGCTCTTAATGGTCTTCCTTGGTCTTGGGATTCTTACATTCAAGGAATCAGTGTGAGATCAAAACTTCTCAAGTTTGATTGTTTGAGGGCAGACTGTATTCAAGAAGAGTCTAGGTTGGCTGTGAGAGGTATTGGTCAAAGCTCTACAAATGAAGACATTCATGTTCTTTCCGCTCAATCCTCGAAGAAGAAAGGAAAAGGAGGAAAGAAAGGATACTTAAAAAGGAATAGAGATAAAGGAGTTGATGGTGCTCCCGCATTCAAGAAGAAGTGAGACCTTTCCAAAGTCCAATGTTTTCGTTGTGATAAGTTTGATCACTATGCAAAGGATTTCCCAACCAGGCCTAATCATCATGCTTCTTTTGTGGATGTGGATGAGATCTCTCCTCAGAAGGATTCTAGGGAATTTATATTCTAAGTCATGGGCTTGTGTTCAAGTCATGACAGTTGTGTGATGATCTGAGTGCAAGAGAAGTGTATCTTACTGTGTCCAGTATTTGCATCCATCAGAATATTTAAAGAGATAAGTATTATTTTTTTACTGAGTTATATCATTTATTTGGATCTTGTAATTAGTAAAGAGAGATAGTGGTTTCTCTTGAATTGTGTTCACTAGCATAAGATCCTTTGAAGATTTCATTTATTGCAAGTTATTTCATGCTAGTTGTGAAGATTTTTGAGTGTGACTCTGAAACAAAAAGAGAATTGCAATTTTGATGATGATTAGTTGGTCACATCGATATCATTCTCTAATGCATGAATTGTGATAGAGCCTTGAACTCTTGGAGAGAGTTGGTTCTACATGCTACCTACATAATGCATTCAAGAAATCTATAGTTGTGCAAATTATCTTTTGTTGTGCTAAGTTTAGCACGCTCGAGAGGAGTAAAAGATGGAAGAAAGAGTTATATCATAATTCAATAAAGATAAGTTATTTATCCCTTCATTCTGATCTTTTGATATTTGCTACATGTTTCACCTATAGGTTGATTTCCTTATTCATGTTTTTTTAATATTGTTCATAAAATTTTATGTATTCATGCTATAAACTGAGATAGTAAACTTTGTATGATTCTAGCCTTGATATTTCTTTGGATAGTTATAAACGGTTAGTAATCTCTCTCTAAAAATGATTCTAGGACAAATCTAAGAGCAAGAAGGTGATGAGAGATTGCTTAGTGATGAAAAGCTTGAGGCATCTTATGAGGAAGTCATACCAACCAAAGAAATGATCAAGAGTGAAGTCACAACTTGCAGCCATGGGACTAATTTGGTGGCTAGAGGGAGTTCATTTCTAGAAGTCTTCTTTGCAATCTCTGAAGCAGGGATCAAGAGCGAGTTTTGTAACTCACTAAGAAGAAGTGAAGATTACTATATTGCAAGGCTAGGTGATAAATCCTTAGAGGATCCCTTCAGTTGCTGAGATCAAAATTGCTCAATATTGTCATCTGGATTTGACATTGGTAGCTCTGCAAACCTATTCAAGATAGTGTGATTTGGGATGAGGTCGAGGAGGACAATCTTGAACTCTCTACAATACCAAAGGTGTGCACTGGAAAACATTTATCTAAGGCAAGTGTTGTAGGTAATCTTGGATGAAGAGGTCAAAAGGTTGATGCAAGTACTTGAAGATTTAGAGGGAGCCTATTGAACCTGAAGAAGATGAAGTTTGGAAGAGGCCTAATGAGATCATTCTAAGTCAAGGGAAGTACACTATTAACAATCTAAAGATTTTTGGTAGAATGGATTGAAAATCCATGTCTACACCTATGGAGACCAACTTGCAAAAGCTAAAGAGGTTGCAGCTAGTTCAGATCAAGTGGATCCTACTATGTATAGGTAGTTGATTGGATTGTTGATGGATATGTGCTATGCAATGAGTGTACTTGGTCAGTTCATGTGTGAACCAAGGAAAATACATCTAGTTGCATTAAAACATATCCTAAGATACTTGCATGGCACAGTTGGATATGGGCTGAGATATTCTTCAAGTGTAGATTTGAAGTTGCATGGTTATATTGATTTTGATTGGGCAGGGTGTGTCACGGATTGGAAGAGCACCTCTGGATGTTGCTTCATTTTGGGGTCTACGATGATATCCTGATGCAGTAGGAAGTAGTCTTTTGTGGCACTAAGTACAATAGAGGTCGAGTATATTACAGCTTGTGTGGAAACTCGAGAAGCAGTGTGGCTTCAAAAGCTCCTTGCAGGATTGTTTGGACAATCATTGGAGCTGACTATCATTCATTGTGATAACTAGAGTTGTGTGAAGCTTTCTATCAACCTTTTGTTTCATGACAGAACTAAGCATGTTGAGATCAAATACCACTATTTCAGAGATATGGTATTGAATTCAGTTGAGGTATATCAGCATTGATGAGCAGACAACAGTCATTCTCACCAAGCCTCTCTCTAAGATAATTTTTGTGCACTTTCTAGACAAGCTTGGTATGGTGGAGTATGAAGCCCTAATTGAGAAGGAGTTTTAGTATCAGTGATCCTCTTTAATGCATTTCTCTTTGAGAGAGATTTGAGGTGCAAGCCCTTGTTAATGCATTTCTCCTTGAGATTTGAGGTGAAAGCCCTTGTTTCCACCCTCTGGTAGAGCCATGGTGAATGTCATGTGTGTGACTCCATGACAACATCATGTGAGAGAGTCCATGATAATTTTCTTGTACTTGTGTTTTCACCCTCTGGGAGAGCCATGGTGAACGTCATGGTGAGGTGAGAACATCACGTTGAGTGATGAGAACTTGTACATATCATCCATGGGAGTAGCCATGATGGTTGATATCACGGTGAGGTGATATCTCTTTTTTCCATCCATGGGTGTAGCCATGATGGTTGATATCACGGTGAGGTGATATCTTTCTTTTCCATACATGGGTGTAGCCATGATGGTTGATATCATGATGAGGTGATATCTCATATCATGATGAGGTAATATCTTTCCTTTCCACATATGGATGTAGCCATTGTGGTAGACATCACGATGAGGTGATATTTCTTGTGCAATTGGAAGTATTCTCCCTAGCTGAGAGGGAGTGTTGATGTTCATACAATGTTGGTCAATTACTTCCAGCCGATTTGATAAATTAAATAATAGCAAAATCTATTTAATTTATAGAGCCATCATTTTGATGAAGAGGCATGATTGATATTAATTATATTTAAATATGAAGAGGCACGATTTAATAAGGAGTTGTAATTCTTACCTTGGCCAACCTTCATTGTAATTCATAATTACTATTTGTATTTATCTTTTCCTTTGGTGTCCAACCTAGTTCTTGTAGAGGTGTGACCTTTCTAGCAAATTTATATATAGAAGTTCATTCTCACTCATTCAAGCATCAAGAAAGTGTGAATTCTATCAAGAGCAGCTCCTATCAAGTGTGAATTTCTTCTAGGGTAGATTGTGAATCCATTGAAGAGCAGATTTGTGTTCAAGGAAGAGTAGATTGTTCTTTGTTATTATAGTCTTTGCTAGTGCTGAATATTGGCCTTGTGTGTGGCCTCATTATAAAGAGACTTGTTGCCATTACTTATATATATAAGAGATATATTTGTTGTTGGGTTTTTCTCCCTCAAGTGGAGGGTTTTCCCAGGGTATATGTTGTGTCATTGTGTTGATTTTTTAATTAATTTATGTGCATTAAATCTGATCATAAAACTAACACCAAGTCCATTTACTTATACACATAGTCGATGACATTGAATTGGTGGGTGTCGTATCAATGAGGTGGATGTTTTTTTCTTTGAGAGGTATATGAAAACTCTTAAAAGATATGTCTGAAAAAAGGCACATCCAAAGGGTTGCATGGTTGAAGGGTATGTATTGAATGAAGCATTTTTCTTCCTGTGTGAATTCCTTGGTGAGGATTTTGAAGATGGCCCACATGTCTAGGATGAAGAACGAGCATCATATATTATTGATGGAGAAAAACCACAATCTAATGGTGTTGAAGTACAAATTAGTAAGTAAATTCATGATTAGTGTGGTTGTTTTTCTTGCAATCATTAATTTACTCTGTAATTTATTTGTCAAATTAACAGCATGACATTTGGAGTTTGAAATAAAAATGTTGACATGTAATAGGTGTAGACAAAATTTCTATACTCGACAAGTTCATTATGTACCACATGGACTTTATGCACAAATGGATTGATCTATATGATAAAAAGAGAGAAGTGTTAGAAGCAAGGAGACAGTTTAAGAGATTGAACCTAAGGAATACTCCACTTCCCACTGATCTTCTTGGGGAATGGGGCAAAGATTGCACACTAGAATGGGTTACTGAACACATTCAAAATCAAATAGAAGATGCAAGTATAGATTCAAACATAATAAAAGATGAAATCAACATGTCTAGAGGATGTGAAAGAAAGGTACAGTTGGAATTTTACAAAATGTTGTTTCCTTATAGTTTTGATAGTATTAACTATTTTAATATTCGTCATTATATTTGTTTTCACTAAAAGAAATGGTCTTTCATAGGCAAGGAAATATCCAACAATGTGGGCATATGGTCAACATTATCGTGTAGAAAGTGTAGACGTAAAGAGACAATCCTTCGATTGTGGCATCATGGTTGACTTCGAGCAATCCAATCGATCAAGCTCAAAAGATAAGAATATAATTGAAGGGAATCTAAAATATGTTGGGAAAATACAAGAAATTATTGAGTTGGATTACCGCTCTTCTAAATTTTGTATTTTTAAGTTTAGATGGTATGAAGCATTTGAGAGGACACGAAGACATGATACCCATAGTGGATTGTTTTCTATAGATTCCTCATCGTTCCTACCAGAGAATAAGGAGCCTTATGTTCTACCAATTCATTGTGAGCGGGTATTTCTTTAACTCAAACAAGAAGTGGTAGTGATCATTAATCTATTAATTCATAGCTTATTGTGAATATATACATGTGTTTATTAATCAATAAAATTGTTATAACATACATCTAATATATGTATGTCATTCATGTGCAGGTATTTTTCTATGAAGATATTTTGGATCCAAAATGGATATTTGTCATACATTATGATCCAAGGTTAAGGCATGTATTTGACAATGCATTAGTGGATATTGAGCAAAACAATGATGGCCAACAAAATGAGAGAGAGGGATTAGAGAACATCGAAGAAATTGACATCCATGATGATGTTGAAGATGGTTATGTTCAGGCACAAGAAGACAACAATCCAAAGTTAGATGATGTAATGGAAGACAACAATATGGATGGTATAGAAAATGATAATCCAAATACATTTGGTAACAATATAGATGGTCTACAGTCAAATTTCAATGATGATGAAGATGCAGGTCAAGATGAGGTTGATGATAATATTAAATACTTGAAAGAACATATGAACATTGATAATGATACACTAGATGGCATTGTAGAGACAATAATGTTAATGACCAAGACTTCTAAATTTTCAAAATTATTTGCAATCTATGTTTAAAAAAGGATCATTCTTATGGCCTAAACTTTGAAATGCTTCAGTAATATTATGTTGTACTTGGACAATTGAAAACCTGTTTTATTCTCCTAGCAATTTTTTTTTATTTTCCATTATAATTCTAGACCAAACAACATTTGTGAGGACAACCTTTTACACCAATCTTAATTTGTATGAAGTTCATGAACCTGTTGTCAAGCAATAAATTCCTTTCATAGATTGGAAATGTAAAGGCTTCATTTAAGAAAAGATAAGTAGTCTCTTTCTGAGGGTAATCCACATGCAAAAAGTAAAAAACACATAAAAAATAATTGTATAGTAGAAAATCAGATTCAATTAGTTATGTCTTATTTCGCTTGCACACTTATCTAAAAGACATAGGGTATTACCATACATTTCTCTTAACAAAGAAAACATGTGCTTTCATTTATTTTTATTTTATATCTTAGAAGTGAAATTGTTGTTACATAATGATGCACTGAGAAAATAATATATACAAAAAAATGCAAAGAAAATGTTTGAAATTTAACATGCAACCTAATGTGTTTTGATTGGAGGTAAAAAAATGGGTTTTGAAGGGGCCCGGAACCCTTTACAAAGAAAAGTAGCTGATAAAAAAAGATAACAACAATAAACAGCAATCAACGCGACAAAAATGAACCAACATCCAAAAAGCAACCAAAAAGAAGGTAACCAACCAACAACACTACATATTGTTCAGAATCTCAACAACTTCCATTTACTAGCATCCAACTTTTGCACCTTATCCACAGTATCAAACACCTCAATACCCAAGGCCCCAACCTAAGCTTTCATTATGTTTCTAGTTCTGGCCCCCGGCCCACCAGTTTTTACCTCACCACTCAAAACACTACCTACTGTGTTGCGCTGAAAGGAATCAAGATTAACTGGAACAAGAAATAAAAATAAAATTTTGATGATTGTACTTAAAAGTGAATAGGATATGAAAAGTGTGGACAATGATGGTGCTGAAATTGAAAACCCTAATTCTAATGACATTATTGTTTTATGTCATTAGAGATAAAAAGCACATACAATTTTATATACATAGAAAATGAAGATTTGAAACTAGTAAACTGAAAATGTAAACAGTGTAAGATTTTTCCTTAAACAATAATTCACATACTCACTTACACAAAAGGGTGAAGCATTTTTTATTCAAACTCTATTTTCTTTAATAGACATAATAGTAAAAGAATATTTACAAGTACAAGAATATATACACTGTTTCATAGAAAATAAGGAATGTTTCATAGAATATACAAGTATAAGAATATTTACAAGTAGAAGAATATATACACTGTTTCATAGAATATATACATTGTTTCATAGACTTCTAGATTTTCAAAGTTATTTGCAATTTGTTGAGTCTCAAAAATGCAAGTTTTTAGACCATAAGAGGGTGCCAATCTCTAAGAGGACTTTAATCCTTAATACGAACCAATTAAAGTAAATTATTTGAAAGGACTTTAATTCACACCTAACCAGAAACCAATCAAAGCATCCACACAGTAACAACAAATGTGTCTTGATAAATCTTGCAGATTTAAACAACTTGAAAAGACCACTTTGGAGAAAACAAAGCAATAAATAAGCATGAAAATCAACGCAACAATTGAACACTGAAAATGGATTACGAGTTATAATGTATCTGCTCCATTATATTGCTCAAAATATAAAAATACATAGCATGACTTCTTTTGATATGAATAAGTGGATGAGATGGTCTAGTATTTATCCTAATGGATTGAAATGATGATGATATGATGATCAAAATCATACCTTGGTTTCCCTATTTGTACAGGAAGCAACAAGCTTCAAGTCCGTTCACAAAAGTTACATCATTTCTCAACTAAAGCATAATTAACATAACATAGAAACTTAAAAATAGTTTATTGTTGGATGCACCACAGTCCGTTAATCATCAGCAAGCACCCATGACCACCTAAGATCTGTTCAAGGCTCAAGCACCATGTTAATGCATCCACAACAACCAAACTCTGACTACCTCCTCATACAACTCGTGCAAGGAACAAATTAACCTTTGGCATATGATCAATGTATTTCTCTTGGGCATAAGTGTTTGCATTTTGTAGAGTGTATATCATTACATTCTCCAATCCATCAATCCTCCTGAGCTCCTTATGTGTTTTCCTGAGTACCTCATCCTCATCATTGATGTCATCAAGGATGCCTAGAAAATATTTTGATATCTCATTTTTCCAAGTTTCTTGATCCTTCAAATCTGTTTCTTCAAAGAAGTCTAGCATGGCCATACATAGTGGTTAGCTAAAGTCACTCAATTCCTGTGTCAAGATATTCTAGAAGTTTTCATGTGTATTCATGAGGCTTTGACATTCTTGGAGCGAAGCATTATTATCTCCATCTTTTTCCTTGATATGTGATTCCATTTCCTTCATCCTATCAAGCAGACTTCCATACTCCACGAGGGCCTTGTATATTCCACTGTGAGCATGCTAGACACCATCTGCATGTTGGCACATATCTTTGAATTTCATACAAATTATCCCTAATGCTACTTCAAGAGTAGTAGCCTTCAATTTTCTTTTTAGTTCTTCCTGTTCCTTTTGAGTCTTTTCAAATTTATGCTTCCATTAAGTAGTCTCAAACATGGCCTCTAACACATTTCTTTCATGTTCAATTAAAGGAGAGCAAAGCCTTGGAGAAGTAGGTAGCCTATCTTTGTAGTTGGTTAATTCTTGTTTCAACCTATCATCTTCCTCTATCAACTATTGGTTATCTCTTACAAGCTTTTGGATTTGGGCTTTGGTGAATTTGGCTACATTCACATTCAAGTCAGTAGTCTCCAAGGGATCTATCTCCCCTACTCTTTGCACCAAGAGATGTCCAAAAATATGATCACTGTGAATGAGAGAAGGCTTCTTGTCTGGGGGTTAAAGAGCCCAAATTTGCAAAGTGGTATTATCAGGATTGTACCCTGACCCTGTATAGACCCTATCACCTGCTTCATCCATTATTTGCAAAGTTTTATTCTTTCTCTTCAAAAAGTTTTCAAACACAATGGATGAACTAATATCCCACCCAGGAAGGAGCATAACTCCAGCTTCTTGTAGTAATGCTCTTCCTCTCTTAGTAGTCATGTTTCTCATTTCCCTATCAACTTCATGTTGCAACTCTTTCAAGGCATAAGCCTCTTTCTCAGGGTCAATGTCCTTTAACCTTTCTCTTATTAGTCTTCCTTTATACTCATATATAAAGGACTTAAATTTAGGAGTCTGCATAAAAGTATCATCTACAACAAATTCCTGACTTACACGATGCCTCACATCATCTGATAGCTCATTAGAGGCTTCAAATGTGATCACACTTCTTTCCAATGGTATCTCATATTGGGGTATAATAGGAGCCTTAAATTGTGAGAATCTTTCTTCCTCCTCAGTGTTATCTTCTTCCATGGATGGGGAACCAACTAAAAAGCTCACTTCAAGAGTAGGCTGAGGTGATAAGTGACCTAGTGGTGTGATATTTTCTACTTGCCTCCTAGGACCGATGCCCCTTCCTCTTTCAAATGCCACAAGTGGCACATATCTTATCAATTCTTCTTCATGGAGGATTAACTATTCAATTCTTTCTATGGGATCCTATACCTTAGGGAAAGCCCCTACGTATCCTAGGTTATTATTCACCTTCCAAGCCTCAACCATCATAACCCTACTGTAGGCATTCATTCTCATCATGTTTTGTTTTTCTTCACAATTTCAGATGACATCTTCTAAAAGGAAACTATGCTCATACCCTTTCAATTTTTGAAAAAATTTGGCATCACAAATGAAGTGTTCAGGATCAAACTTTTGCCTTATGTTGCCAACCGGCAAGCCATAATAATCTAGTTTACCACTAACCAAGTCATAGCCTGAATTAGAGATAATAGTGAAATCACCAAAGAATAAAGTGGAAGGCATGAAAGTCTACCTCCCATAGCTCTTTAAATGCATGAAAGCTGAAAATGACAATTTCCTTATGATCTCTAAATAAGCAACTTTGTCTAGCATAGTCTTAGGCAGCAAATAAGGTGTAGCTTCAAATCCATAAACCCTGATAATAGTACAATCCCCAAACATAGACCAGTCCCCCCAAATCATGATTTATCCCTGCTTCATGACCCATATCTTTTGGTCAGAGAAATATTAAGATCTTTGGGGAGAGGTTTTAGTCACACTTGTGGCCTAGCATCTTGTATAGTGGTTTGACAAAATATTCCTCAAAATATAGGTAGTGAGACCTACCACACCTATTGTCCCACACAAATTTCCACATTTGTACAGGCCTTAAATTTCTATCATTATCTAAGTCTTTTATTCTTAATTCCTCACCCCATATCCCGATCACCTGCCCTTCGTATAATATCATGTGCATGAAAAGAGAATAGTGCTTGAAATTAATGGCTTCATTGTCATTCTTGATGATATTGAGGGCATTATTGATGGCCTCCAATAAATACTCTGCATAAACATAGGGTCGGGCATTATGGCACTAGATGTCTATGGCTAAAACCATGGGAGCAATTGTCATGTTCTTAGGAACATGAATTCCCAATACTTGACCAGCTGAGTAATAAATGTATTGAAAGTATTCTTCAAATAAAGCCACAGAGAATGGGGGCTTATCTTCACTAGAGAACCTCATAGTTTGGTTACCCGCACCTTTAACCCTATGTAGAGGCAATTTCCACCTCTTGTTACTTGTTTCCATGGTGCGGTTTTCCTCCAACAAGTCTCTGATTCCTAATTTTTTTTTAGGGAAGTGTCTAGCTAAAACATCATGGAAATATAATCTGGTTGTATGACCATGAACTGTGACCCATCAGGAAAATGAATTGCTCTCATCTTCGGATTGTAATTATTTTCCAACACCTTGATTAACTCTATGTTCACAAAGACGTTGGGTACTACAAGTTTACCCAAATTCAAATTCCATGGGTTTGACACTGGGCTATGCCAAAATTTCTTCCTATAATGATAAATAAAGAGGTCGTAACCCCTACATAGAGTCCATACATCTCCTAGAACTTTTTTTTATCTACTAATGTCACACACGATGGGTTAAGCCGTGCTATTCTGCTAGATTTTGGCCCAGACCCAGGACACTAATTGATTAAGTGTTGATTCAATTTCCTAGCTTTAGTTTTCTGTCTTTTTGTTGTTTTCCTGGGGTTTTTTTCCATCTCAACCCTACTCATGTAATGCTTTCATCTACTTATTGATAAAATACTTTGAGCTAAGTCTAGACCACTTACTTGGATAAATGCTACAAATTTCCAGCTGCCTACTGTCGTCCAACTTGGTTCTCCAAATCCTTCAATTACAATTCACATTGATTTCAATTTCTTTGAGGCCATATTTATCAAACTTCAGGACACTTCATCCAGCCCTGGTTCATAAATGGCGCTCACGCCACCTTTATGATCAAGTTCTTCATTAATAGCGGTAGTCCCATCGATATTTTCATTAGTCACATCAATCAGACTAATCATCATTTCATAATTGTCGAAGAGACTTTTATTAAAATGTTTGTTGTTTCTTCGATATGCCAGTATGGCAGTGTTTTTCCCTTCCCTTCTTGTGTATACCACTCTACCACATATGTTTCTCACCTTCTCGGTGGTATAGCAGTGTATGCTTTTGATCATTACTTGAAGACTGTCGATCAAACAATCTTATTTGTCTTACCGATATCTCAATGTCTCATCGACATTAGATCTTATGTTCCTTCAATGTTGGTTTTCAGTGTCGATGAGACAAGTTAATATCTCTTGCTGATATGCCACTGTCTCATCGACAATTACTTCGTTATATCCAAGAGTTGTGTTTCACCGAGCACTTGTAGATATAACTTGTCAATGTGACATAAGTGATTCTCTCCTCGATATGCATGAAAGGTACAATGATGAATTCCATAATAGTGAATGTTTCTTAAGAGGGATTGAAGGAAAACATTTTGTATCAAGGAGAACAAGGTAACCTCAAAGTCTATTGTACCTGAGTATGATAGTACCTGAGCTTCTGGTGTTTCTAGATGGAACCTATAGCGAAAAAGTGTAGTCTCCATCTAAAGGAACCATCTTCAAAGCTCTTCCCTGAAATGAGGGTTGAAAACATTAGAAGAAAAGAAATACCATAATTCTAAAGTAACAATTTGTATCAAGAAAAATGTCAGCAAGTATAATTAAAAAGACAAATCCTTACAATTGGACCTCAAATTGGACCAAACAGATTTATGATTTAATCTTTAGAATGTAGGAACTTTCTCTATCAGAGCTTCATGACATGAAATTGGATCTCCAATTGGACCAATAAAATTTATGATTTTATCTTTAGAATATAGGAACTTTCTCTATTCAATATTCAAGACCTCAAATTAGATCAAAAGTTGGGTAAGCAGATTTATGATTTTATCTTTAGAATGTATAAACTTTCTCTATCAGATATTAAAGATGTAAAGTTGGATTAGAAACTGGATAAGCATATTTATGATTTTATCTCTAGAATGTGGGAACTTCCTTTGTCGGATATTTGGAAATTCCTACACACAAGTTCTGCTTCAGAGCAAAAAAACCTGGAAGTGTTTCACACCAGCTCAAGGTACAATCCAACCTGGTTATGACACCAATAGCAATCCAATTTTTCCCAAATCGTCCATACTCAAACATTGCATCACAATCTATTCTTCCTGCACATAAAAATGCCACATATTAACCCCTTCTAAATAAAACTCAAAATACCATGATACAATGAGTCCCCTATATTAGTAAGTAGGCAATTTATAGGGCATAGTTTGATTTTATACAAGGATTCTCATGAAAGGAATCTTCAAGTGATAGTGAGTGAGTTGTTTGAGATTGCATTTGATGGTGCAATATCCAATCTTAAAGGCAGTTAGCAAAGCAGTAAATGTGCAAGAAAATCAAATCGTACACAACAAATAATTCACAATGTTATCTTGCATAATGCCTTAAGTTTGAAGACAAAAATCTCATTGTATCTTGATGAAAGTAGTGACCTTAATGGTCAATCACTGGCAAACATGATTTTAAAACATGCTATTGTGCTTATGGAGGTATCATTTTAAGCAAGGTAGTGAGTGGTGGTTTGGAACAATGGCAGGTATGAAGGACTTGCTTTATATGCATACTATTTAGTCTAGCTTAAGACAACGTTCTTAGAAGAGATTAAAGGTGGATTATGGAACTCAAGGGTTACAAGATAAAGATTAAAGCAAAGACTAAGATCTATTTAAAAGCCACTTTCATGAAGATATTAAAGATGTCAAATGCAAAACCCTAGCAGCTGGAGTAATGAACACAGTGCGAAAGAGGACAATGTGCTAGGGAAGATTTAGGAGATCTCCACATTATCTAATCATAGGAAAATACATCATTTATTTATTTTTTAAAATTAAAAGAAATTATTCTAAACCCTATATAGGGCACATTGATACTTCAAAAGCATCTGATTTATTTTTTAAAATTAAAAGAAGTCATTCTAAACCCTATATAGGATACATTGATACTTCAAAAGCATCTAAAGGAACTTGAGGTTATGCAAACATATGTCAATTACATTCCTGGATTACAAATAGTAGTGTAAACATTGTAACCCTTATTGATCAGAGTAGGAATGAGATAAACATCAATGAATCCTATGCCTCCTTACCATTCTCTGTCATTCTTTACTAAAACACTTCTCCATTTTGGCTGGCTACGCTTGAAAATAAGGTTTCAACAAAGGTTTTATTGTATGTTTATTAAAATGAAAACTCCATTCTGGTGGGCATGCCTAAAAATAAGATTTTGACAAAAAATTTAGAGTATGTTTGTTAGATTTTTAGAGTATTTTAGCGGGCTATATTCTTGATTCCTTAAATGACTTATTCAAATGGATTGTGACTGACGTGATTTGCTACATTTAGTGTTATAAATTGTAATGATGCCATGATTACGATACTACCACCATCTCTTATTATACCCGCTGCAGTATGGTGGGGTTTTTCCCTTCCCTTATGTTGTTTACCGCACTACCACCTTGCTCAAGGCTTCTTGTTGTGGGGTTGCAATGTATACCGCTCTATCGCATATGTTGCTCACCTGCCCGGCATATAGCAATGTATTCTTTTCATCATTACTTGAAGAATGTCGATGAGACAATCTTATTTGTCTTACTGATATCTCAATGTCTCATCGACATTACTTAATTATATCCAAGAGTTGTGTTTCACTGAGCACTAGTAGATATACCTTGTCGATGTGACGTAAGTGATTCTCTCCTCGATATGCCCGTATCTCGTTGACGTTTCACTATTTTACATCGTCGATGAGACATAAAAAATTCTCTTTGACATCAGGGTGTCTAAACTAGCGCTAAACCCAAAGCTAAACTCAAAGCTAAAGTCGAAGCTAAAAGTGGCGCTAAACTTGAAGCTAAACTCAGAGCCAAAGGTGATGCCACACTTGGAGCTAATATTGGCACCACATGTGGCACTAATTTTGGCACAAATTAGCACCTTAATTAGCACCGACTTGTCCTGATTAGCGCAAATAAATGCCAAAAAAAGTGCCATCCTGATAAATAGCATCGACGTTTTCAAAAAATTGGCAAAAAATACATTAAAATAGTGGGTGGAAGCAAAAAATGGAGCAAATCACAGGGATTTGTTGTAGTGTGAGTTGAATGTTAAATTGTCTTTTCCAAGCTTTTGCTTGGTGGTGAACCCCTCAAAGCTTAGAGAACCCCCTCCTAGGTCTCCCTTGTTGAGAATTGACTCACCTTTGGGTTGATAATTAATCCAATTTGGGATCCTAGGAAATTATTGAATGACCAAAGGAGAATAAGGTGGGCATCTCCCCCCACCTATTTTCTTCCCAGTTCATTTTGGTGAACCTGACATTTTCGAGCATTCATTTTTTTACTTGGATTTCATTAAAATCCTAGATCTAGGTTGCATTCATTCTTGCATTGCATCTTGCATTAGTGAAAGTGCATCTATGGTTTCTCATACTTGCATTAGTGAAAGTGAATCTAGGGTTTCTCATATTTGCATTAGTGAAAGTGCATATAGGTTGCATTTTTTCCTTCTTGCATCATCTTATCTCATTGAAAAACTAAAAAAGTGCATTTTCAATCATTCTAATTGCATTTAGAAACATTTTTATTGCATTCAAAATTTAAAAATTGCATTCATCTTTGCATCTAATTTCTTTTCATTAGTTACTTTTTCTTGCATTCATTTGAACACTTTTATGTTTCTAAACATTAGGTCCCTAGATAGGCAACCTGGGAACACTGTTATCAATCTATATTTGTCTATTTCAAAATCCTATCTAGGTTGATTGCATTCTATTCTAGTTTCTAGAACTTCAAATTTTCATCAGCAGGACCAAGATGCCCTTGCTAGCGTCCTAGTCCCTATTGAGTTTGAAGCTATCATTTTTATGGTTTACATCTGCTTTTCTATGCTTTTGTTTGTTGGTTGTAGTTTTCTGTTACAATTTGTAGAATTACTGTCACTCCAATTTCTTTCATTTCAAGTGTATTTCAAAATCATTTCAATTACAAGCATCATTAGATCTGAAAATGCTCACATTTTTGAAACTTTACATAATATGGATAAAAGTACTTTTCACTTTTGCATATACAATGTTTACATTTATAAAACTTTGCATGAGTTTGATAAAAATGCTTTTCATTTTTGGATATACATTGTTTGCATTCTTAAATTTTTACATACATTGGATAAAAGTATTTTGCATCTTTGGATACACATTGTTTACATTATTAAAGCATTGCATGAGATAGTTAAAAGTGCTTTTCATTTTTGGTCAAACAATGTTAGTACCTTACCTTTCTAGACAAGCTAAGAAAAAGTTCATATCCCCTACCTATGAGAGTATTTTAGTGAAAGAGACCTTGGACAATCCTAACAATCATAATTTTTTCTTCTCCTAATATCTCTCCTATTGGCGAAGAAGATATTTTGGTGTTAGAGGAACCAATCAATGAGAGTTTTGAGAATCCTATTTGTTTCTCTCCTTCTACCTCTCTTATTAGGAAAGACATTGATGAACAAGAAGAAACAACCATAGGTAATCATGATGACCACATAACACAACAAGAGACCATTGAAACCTACCCACATTCATCTCCCAACATCTTCACCTCTTGTGATAATGTTATAGAGGATGAAAGAGTAAGTGAAGATATGTTGGTGTTGGATGATCAAAAATTTAAGATATATGACAATCCTCTCTATGCTCCATCTCCTATTTTGGAAGATATTATAGGACAAAGGAATGAAATTATGGATAATCATGATAGTTACATTTTTTCTTATCCTAGTATCTCTCCTAGTTGTGAGGAAGATGCCTTGGTGTTAGAAAATACAACCAATGAAATTCATGAGGGAAACATTCTTGAACAAGATAGTGACATCATTGATAAGCAAGACAATTCAACCATTGATCATTCCCCTACTTGCGATGAAGCCGTTTAGGGAGAACCAATCCTTGAATGTCAAGAAAATTTTATTTGTAGTTCTAAAAAATATCCTACTAGGGAAGATATAATGATGGAAGAAAATGAGAACATTGACAACAGTAATTCCTTAGATGACAATGATGAAGTGACATTAGACTCCCCTTCACTAAGAGACCATGAAAATAAGGGTAAGTCTTCTAAGGTTATGCACATTAGATACCCCTTGGAGTACTCTCCCAAGCCTAAACTTATCATTTATCCACCCTCTCAAAAACAACAAGTTCAAAACAAACCTGTCCTTATCCTCAAACCACCTAAGAACAATGTTTCATAGCAATTGAGTTACAATATTGTTGCTCATACATATAGCACTAGAAACAATCCACAACCAAGACAAACACCTTCAACATCCCTCCCATTGTCTAATCCTATTTTTCCTAGTGCACCTTGTTTAACTTTGCATAGTGGGAAGAAGTATGATTTTGTTGAACAACTAAGAATAATCTTGCAAAGATATCCCTATGGGACCTAATTCAGAATTCACCTAATTATCACACTATGCTTCAAACAACCTTGCAACAAGTTGTGGTCCCCTCTAGTGCAAACCCGAATGACATAGCAGCAATGATTCAAGGAATAAATGTTGACATTGTTTTCCACCAAAGTGAGCTCCCTCCTTTGGAAGTGTAAAAACAATATGATGCTTTCATGATCATAGCTTAATACAATAGCATAGGGATAAAACAAACCCTTTGTTGATAATGGCTCCACCCTTAATGTGTGTCATATAAACCTTGTGGATAAGCTTGGTGTCAATAAATAAAAAATCCAACCTGTCTCTTTATCTATTAGTGGCTTTGATAACATGGGAAAACGACTGCTCGAGGTGATCACATTACCTATTAAAGTTGACAAAGTTACATTACAAACCCTAATCCACATTATACCTAATGATCTTTCATACAATCCTCTTCTAGGTAGACCATGGATCCATGAGATGCAAGTTGTGCCCTCTACCCTTCATTGTATCATGAAATATGTCTACAACAACAAAGTTTATACAATTGAAGTCGATCTTGAACCATACAGTTTTTTGAACATTGAGAAAGGTAAAGAGAATCCTTTGAAAACATTGACACCAACTACACAAGTAGAACCCATGCAAGACCAACAAAAAGATAGATGTCCTAAACCTTTCACAATGATATCACTAGATGATTTGGGATGATTGAATTTCAAACCAACATTCATGGAAGAATACAAGATCATAAACAAAGACTCTGAAAAGGGAAAAGAAAATGTGGTAATGTCAACACAAAATTTGGATGACCCTTTGAAAGCATCCACCTCAACCACTTTAGAACAAATTACACAAAAAAATTTGATGAACTTAACCAAGAGCAACCATAAAATCCAAAAGAAATGAAGAATCTTTATAGAAAAGGTTATGAAATGATGAAACAACTTGGTTATAGTGGAAAAGGATGTGGTGCTAGAAAAAGGTATTTGTAACCCTATAGAGCCTCATATGCAAGAAAATACTAGTGGTTTTGGTTATTTCCCCTCGAAAGAAAGAAACAAACCTTCACTCAATATGAACACTCTAACAAAAGATTCATCTAAACCAACTTTAACAGTAGTCCATCCTGAATTGATAGACACTAATGGTCTTGATTATTATCCTTTGAAAGAAATGAAACAAACAAAGAAATATTCACTTAATGTCAACATCATCTCGCAAAACACTAATGATTTGAATTCGTTAGATTTTAAACCCTTATATATAGGAGAGAACAAAATATTGCAATCTAAAGACTCTTGTGTAAGTATGACATCATCTCCTAAACAAAAGATATCTTTGTTGCACAATAAAGAAACATCCTCTACTTTTGATCAAGAGAATATATTGTTGAGACTCCTCCAAGATCGTTTGATATCTCTCCCTCCAAGAACATGGAAGAAATTCTATTATAAACATTCATTTTGTGCATATCATAGAGTTCATGGTCATTCTACTAATGAATGTAAGGCTTTAAGTGATAAAATTCAACATCTTAAGGAGTGTGGTGCTCTTCCTTATGAGGGAGCACCTAATTCCTCTAA
The DNA here is from genome assembly GCA_007258455.2 of Sequoia sempervirens. NCBI lineage: Eukaryota > Viridiplantae > Streptophyta > Pinopsida > Cupressales > Cupressaceae > Sequoia > Sequoia sempervirens. The sequence goes on along the minus strand of VDFB02075321.1, from coordinate 427,164,337 downwards.
GTGATACTGATTTTCACTCGAGCATGTTTCTCGTCAATCATTTCAGCTCACCCTTGTCCTACACTAAGTGCGGGAAAGGGGTTAGGTAGCTTTCTCCTTGTATGTCACTTATCGTTGTCTCTTTTGGCTAGTTGACCGCCTTCCATGTATATGTAAGAGCAATCTTGGGATGTGGAAAACATGCCTTAAGTTGGCTCACATGTGACGTACTGAGTTATACATTTTGGGGGCAACCCCTTTCCCTTTCATGACGTAGCTTATTGGAAACATATGACTTGGCATAGGGATTTCTAAGTAAGCTCTCATGTTTTCTTCTACTTTAAAGTAATTTCTCACAGCAACGGTGTTAGCAACCGCTTTAAAGTGGGGGCATACATCAACACTCATGTTTCATTGTGCTATTTTCTTTTTTCTTGCGATGCATCCTTTTCTTGGTGGTTTCATTGTGTTTGACTTCCCCTGAGAGCATGATATTTCTTTGAATTGTCCTCTCTTGTAGACATTAGGCACAATTTTCCCCAAGATGAGACCTCACATGAACTAAGCAAAATCCCTTCGAACATCCCTCTTTCTTGTTGCATTTTTTAATTTTTGTACCTTATTAAATTCATGGAGGTATGGCTTTGGTATGGTCCCCTGGGGATCACCTAGTGAACAACTAGCTTCACTAGCCCGTGTGAGCATTCACTTTTCCTTTTTGTACCTTATTAAATTCATGGAGATATGGCTTTGGTATGATTCGTCAGGGCTCACCTAGTGAACAACTAGCTTCACTAGCCCTTGTGAGCATGCTTTTCTTTGTCATTATCATAGTCATGTGGGTATGACTTTGATATGGAACTCTTGGGGCTCACCTAGTGGACAACTAGCTTCACTAGCCCTTGTGAGCATGCATTTTGTTTTCATAGTCGACAACGTGTTCCACTTGTAAACCTCTTTTGGACAAACAACGTAGACCCGGTCCACAATGCGTTGGATGACCAATCGAAGCTTGATCTATTGCATTTTTCTTTTTTTCTTTTCCTTTTTCTTTTTCCTTTTTCTATCTTTGATGGTGTATGTTGGCGACTTGTTTATGGCTTCATATATCATCTGCACATGTGTTCCTTTGTGCTTATGTTGATCTTTCATAAGATCTTGATCTTAGGGGCTTGGCCACCCTCTTCGTTATTGTCATCCTATCTTACTAGCATTTGTACATTTGAACCCCTATTGATTATGTGGTTGGCTACTTTAGTGTGAGTTTGAAGCAAGTTCATCTTCTCAGTAAAGTGGGGGCTAAATGTAGTGTAGGAAAATGCATACCCTTACATTTTCACACTTGTTTGGGACCGCCTTGCTTTATTTATCCGTATATATGTCTTAATTGGTCATATTCTTCATCCACAAGCCTTATAAATTATATATTTTTATGGCTAATCCCGACAAACATCAAAGGGGAAATGATAATTTAATTATTATAGTTGAGTGTCCCTAATTTTTGGATCAAGATTAAGACACCACCAAGGGCATATTTATCCTCCAAAGGTCTTGGGACCCTAATTTCAAAGGCACCTTAATTGGGCCCCTTTTTGGAGTCTATGCCCTAAGTTTCATGCCTTGGGACTAAGATGCCACCTAGGGAATCTTAGTCCCCCTTAGGTTAATTTTGAGATTTAATTTCAAATCTTGGTGGGATTTAGCCTCCTTTAATTAATGAATTCATATGTCGGCTTGTTGTAGTGTAATTTCAGGATATTAAGCATGGATAAGTATAGATACAAGGTTCCTTCAATCATTTTATCCTAACAAGGATTCAAGTATCCATTCCTGAGGCAAGTTTATGAGATCAAGAGAATTCAAGAGCAATTCATCAAGCATTTGGAGCCATCATCAAGATTCAAGCATCATATCAAGGATATTCTTGCATCATGTGTATTTTTGAGCTAACATATGTGATGTAAGGTTTTGACTCAAGCAAGCAATTCAAATCAAGATCTATCAAGCATTCCTTTGATTCAAGATCTACATTCAAGCTAGCTATCTCACACAAGTTTGTAGATTTCACAGCAAGGGTTTGGTGAGTTGCAACATAGCACTTTGTTCATTCATCATTTCCCTCCTTGATTTCATTTCATTTCAAGGTTTAATTACCAACATGGGGTTTGACCAAGGCAAACCCTTATTTACTAACAATGAAAAAAAATTCCTCTCTTGTGTGTTTGTGATTGCAGGTTTAGGTTGCAGACTTGAACATCATTTGAAGTGCAAAGTTGAAAAGTTGCATTGTAAAGTTGTCATCTTCACATAAACTCACCTACAGGCCAGATCTGGAAGTTTCAGGTGCTGAGATCAAAGAAGAAGGAAGTGCAGACCTTGACCCTCGGGATCACATTCAAAGATTTTACAAATTCTAGATGGGACTAAGTCACCACCCAGGGCGTCTTAGTCCTCCCGAAGGTATTTTGCAAAGATTCTTTTGGATCTTGTTTTGGCATCCGAAGATTCTACATCTGCCCCAAAAAATAACAATGGGACTAAGACAATAGTAAGGGCGTCTTAGTCCTCCCTAGCATATTTTGACAACATTTTTGCATTTCTAGAATCCTCATTACATTTCTAGACTTCCCAAGTACACACATCCTAACTTGCTATTACTTAATTTCATCATTTGCACTCATTATTTGGCTTGCATTACTAGGTTTTGTGAGTTGAATGTTAAATTGTCTTTTCCAAGCTTTTGCTTGGTGGTGAACCCCTCAAAGCTTAGAGAACCCCTCCTAGGTCTTCCTTGTTGAGAATTGACTCACTTTTGGGTTGATAATCAATCCAATTTGGGATCCTAGGGAATATTTAAATGACAATTGGAGAAGTGTGGTGTTATATGACCTAGGTTATAAAGCACCCATTTCCCCTATTGTTCAATTAGATTCCAAAGGCCGACATTCATTTAATTTGAACTTAAAACCCTGATTTCTTACTCAAAACCCTAAAAAGGGGCCAAATGGGAATCATACGCCACTTGTGGTGTATAGGTCCCATCTGGATGGGACTCATACACCCAAGGTGGTGTATGGATCCCACCAAAAATTTTCAAGTGAAGGAAATGTCAAGGAGTTGAGAAATTAAGTTTATTTGCTGATCTTGTCAGGATTTTAGTTGAAATATCCCTCGAGATGCATAATATAGGGTCTTAGGGACCTATTAATGATTATATGAAGGCTATAAATGCAAGAGGGCCCAAAACTCAATGTGAAGGTGCAAATAAATACACTTTACAACATTAAATTAAGGCAAAATTAGGTTTATTTAGCTTAAAAGGGCCTTAAATCCAATGTGAATGTGGAAAACACATTACAACACTAGATCAAGGCAACATTAGGTCCATTTAGTTTACAAAGGCCCTAAATTTAATGTGAAGGTGTAAATGAATACACTTTACAACACTAAATTAAGGCAAAGTTAAGCTTAATTTAATAGGGAGGGCCCAAACAAGTGTGAAAATGTCACAAATGACATTTTTCTACACTATAATATTATTATTCATTTTTCATAGTTGTATACCTCATTAAATGGATTACAAGTTGTTAAAAGGTATGGAAAATGCTATTCAATAGAATATTGATAGTTTGATTATGAAATTGATTAGTAATAGTAATTATTCAATTATGGTGTGAATTTTATTTTGAAAGGTATAAAAATTTGTGTAACTAGATATAATTACATATTATTTCTTTTGTAATTTATAATTAGACTTTGTTTTATTTTAAGTGAAAAAATTTATATCAGTATATTTTGGTGGATAGATTGTTGTCATTTCATTCACTTAGTAAAGACCTTCTTTTAAGAACTAGTACATACTTAAAATAATAAAATCATAGTATTTGTTTAGTTGGAATAAAACTCAAGGTAGAATATGTCAAGAGATCTATTGTGACAAATTTTAACATTTTTCAGTTGCAATTAAGTTGGTAAATTTATTAATGTTGTTTTATTAAGTCAAGAAAGAAATAGTAGTGTGTGAATATATGGCATGCATATCCATGTTTAGGAATGCAATTATATTTAAAAATTTGGCCAAAGTAATGTTTGTTGTGTGTATTTTCAATTCATGCAGCTAGAGGGTATGTAAGGATGCATCACAAATTTTATGTGATAGCGTAGTACGTTTACACTTAGTTCTTATATTGGACATGGTACCATGGCAACTACCATGATTTGTCACCTTGTTAAGGGTCAAAATAATTCTAGCTGGAAGGTGTGTGAGGGACTATTGATCTATGGTTGGAGGTAAAGTGCTAAGATGATGCTCTCCCTCCATATAGCTTGATAGAGCTAGATTGCTTGTACTCATTTAGACCGTTGGTTATATATTAATGTTCAAATGTGAGCACTAGATTATATGTTGTATATTTTAATTGAAATGATTGTGTTCTTGTATGAAAGATAAGTATGTATAAAGGAGAAACAACTCCTTGTGATTCTTTCATAAATTTTAAAAAGTTTAATACTTGTATGGTTTGATTTCATTAAAGAATGATATATGTCATAACATTCAAGTTAGTTCCATATTGTTGATGTATAAAAAAATGGCTTTGACTTTGAGGGGATGACCTCCAAAAATCAAAATATGAGAGTATGAATTTAATCTTACAACTTATGATGTTTTGGAAGAGTCTTTTTCTTCCTTATTTATAAATATAATTAGGTAGGGACACACCCCTTCATCCTAATTAGGTTGGCTTAAGGAATTAACTATAACTAATGAATGAGATATTAAGGTGAAGCATGTCACATTTGCTTAACCTTATTACACTTAAGAAAAAGGATAGATGTGTAGACACTGAAAAATGTCTTGGGTCCACAAACAACATTTTTTCACTTCAATCTCTCGTCTCCCCTACATAATTAAGTAGTTCTAATTATTTAATTATTTTACCACATTCCTCTATTGATTAAATAATTTTTAATTATTTAATTAATTCACATTCCCTTGCCTTATTCTTCTTTTTGATCAATTACATAAATTACTTTTTAATTGTGTCACTAACATTCACTTTCTTTCTATAATTAAATAAATAATAATTTATTTAAGTATTCGCTCTTCGTCATTCACCTATAGTTAAATAATTATTTTTTAGTTATTTATCTATTCATTAATCTTCTTCATCTGTTTATAATTAAATAATTTCTTGATAATTATTTAACTATCTTTTATCACTCTTCCAATATTAAATAATTAATCTAATTTAATTATTTAATCCCTTTTTCCATTGCCTCTATATTTAATTTAATGGTTGCACAATCATTTTAAATTAAATATTCATATATCCTTTCTCTCATAAATAAATATTTTTTTATTATTTGCTCTTCCACATCTTTTACCAAATTAAATAATGTGGTCAAAGATTCCTCTCATGAATTAAATATTTTTTATTATTTAATTCCTCCACTACCTTCCCTCCACTTTCTCATTTCAAATTTGGATTGTTGATTGCCTTTGGTCTTCAAAGAATCTTGATCGTCCATTCATAGTTGTCCCTAGCCCACTACTTTGTGGTGCATGAATCATCCACCGTTGATCTTGGCATCTTCTAGAACTTCAATCTCGTCTGTCCATTCAAGAAACTGTTTTATAAAAGAAGGTTGTCTCCTCCATTTTGGCTTTACAACCAGATATATCCAACATTCTTGCTATCATTTGCAGGTGTAACACAGGGAAATAAGCAGGTTAAGCAGTACAATGCATAAACTCAAACTAAACCTATGCTAACAACAAAGAACAATGGAATATAAAAAGCATAAATATAAGAATGATCTCACCAAACATCTATGTAATTCCATGAATAACCTCAATTGCACTTCTCCATTTTGTCGTTGTATGATAATTTCCCTCAGATTTCTCTTAAGTGTGCAAGTATAGCCTCATGATAGTGTTATTAGCAAAACATCGAAGATTCTAAAGTTGATTGCTTCCAAAACTCATAAGATTTTAGGAGGGGTAATAATGATGAAGTTCAAGCCAATTTATAGAAAACATGGTTTTTGAATGACAGGCTCAGATTAAAAGATAAACTGATGATTAAGATTGAAAGATGTGACATGCATTCGAATTAGGGTTGGATTAGTGCGAGTTAAAAAGCATAAAAGGTGGAGATTAAATTAAATAATAATTTAATCTTTAGTTAAGATTGTTCGAAACTCAAAAGAATAAAGTTTGCATGTAAAGATAAAGATTGAAATAGATAGAAGATGAGGATAAATTAATTAATAATTAAAGTTATTTAATTAATGAAGATTTGCACGTAGAAGATAAGACCTAATCTAGATAACGAACTGATTAAGACAAAAAGTTTATTCGTCAGAGACAATCAGACTGCGTGATCAATTTAGATCTAGACATAAGTGATAAATGACTAATTAGATAACACAAGAGATTATCCAATCACAGAGGAATATGCCATGGATAAACCTTTTTATGAATTAAATAATAATTTAATCCAACATTCAAGATTTAAGATTAAATTAAATAAATAAAGATTTATTTAATTAAAGATAGAAAAGGCTAAAGAATAATTAAATAATTAAAGTGATTATTTAATTATAGTCGAAAGTGTGGTTGGAATTAATTAAATAATTCAAATTGATTATTTAATAGAGGATAGATTTAATTAGCGATGTAATTAACTAAGTAATATTTATTCAATTAATCAAGAAAGAATAAAGGTAATGAATGAATTAATTAAATAATTAAAGTTATTTAATTAATAGAGAACAAATGACTTTAGAAAATAATTAAACAATTAACATTATTTAATTATGAAAATGAAGATTAGAACTATGATGAAAATTAGAGGCGTAGGCCTAGGACAATTTTCAATGTCTACAACAAGTACTTGTATGCAACAAAATTTAAGGGCAAGCTTGCAAAAGCAGTTTTGAGGAGATGCAAGGAAGGTGAATCAAGTTTAAGCATGGAGTTTGGCATAGCTTTGGTTATTGTTTAATCTCCTTTGCTTTATTGTGCTTTCTTGTTTAGATTTGAGATTTCTTGGTTTAGATTTGAAGTAGTTATGGTTGCTACTTGGTCTTTACCTTTGGATTTGAATTTAACCCAATCTTACAAGAGGCATAAGACCTAAGAACCCTATTTTTCACTAACATGGTTGAATTAGAGAGCATGATAGAAATGGTATGTATATGTATCAATATTAATGATACATAAGTGTCATTAATCTATTAGGGATGGAAGTTGCATATTCATCAAATGCTAATGTGTGTCAACAATCCATCGAATGGCCAATGGGTTATGTTAGATGCCATCATAGCCATGTTGGATGTCACCATAGTCATGCTTACATACCAAAAAGGATAAGACAACAACTCTTGAATAGGTAATGAATGAAATTTAGGAACAATTTGATGAGCACCTATAATTTGAGCTTAAAGATCGTTTAATTGGAATCAATAAAGGGGAACAACCCCAAACTATGGTTAATGTAGATATCCAAAGACCTATGTGGATTGATCAAGAAGTCGCTTACACAAACGCTAGGATTACAAAAGAACTAGCAAAGGACTTGAACAAAGTCACCCCACCTAAATATGATGATAATGTTGGGAGGTGAGAGAGGTATTGCTTATTGAGAGGGAGAAAGATTATTTGGACAAGTCAAGGTAATTTGGGGAGCATTTAACATTTCAATGATATCAAGCTATCAAAATCTACTTTAAAATTTCTTTGTTCTCTTAAACATTGAATAATATGGGTAATTGCAAGGGGAATTGTAGATGAAGCAATTCATAGCTATCAAATTATGCTTTCAAAATTCTTTGTTCTCTTATATATTGAACTATATGTGTAGTTGCAAGGAAAAGAATAGATAAATCAATTCATAGATGTAATATAAAGAAATATTATCCAAAATAAACTTATCTCAAGAATCTAAAAATCAATATAATGTGCTTACTTAAAAAGTTAAGAAAAATTACTATTTACCAAAACTTATTATGACATAATATCTCAAATTCCAAAAATTTGAAGATTATTAACTTTTTTTAGGAATTTCAAACCATTTTAATAAAATGTCACCCCAAAGCAAAGAGAAATGACAAAAAAATATCCCAAGCTTTCTATTATATTACATTTTCAAAGTACAAGCAATTGTACCTAAACAACCACCATTAATAGTCAAATTTTGTCATAATGAGCATGACCTGTTATCTTCTAAAAACAACACCTTTCATCATATAACAAATAGCTAACATGTAGAAAAAAATTGTAATATTGTTGGCAACATAATTCACTATTTTCCTTTTTTGAATTTTGACACTAACTGGCACAATGTTTTACAATATTGAATTTGGAATGAAGAGCTGCAATAAACTTGCTTTAAAACCCAAATAGGTTCTTATCATTAACCTAAATTTTGAAGTCACTATACAAATATCAAATATAAAGTTGTTTGCATATCAATAATTGTTAAATAAATAATAAAATCAAAATTTATGCATGCAATTTAATAGAATTTATATTTTATGAATTCACCTTGTAGGCTTCTCAAATTTTCCTTATGGCTATTGGAAAAGTTCTATGTAGTGGCCTTTTATACTTCATGACATTAAAATAATAATTTAATTTACTACATTAGACTTTTTAATTACAAAACACACCTTGCCAACTCAAATAAAAATCTCTTGACAAAAAACCACTCAATTAAGCTTGAAATAGTGTTCAAATTTGACACAATTTTTCTTGTAAAAACTAGCTAATGTTGGAAGCCAATATATTCTCAAAATCAAGAGGAACATGGAAAGAAAGAACAAATCCAAATAAGGTTTGATTTTTAAAGGAATGAACTGCCAAGATATCAATGTTAGAAATTAGTGTACTATCAAAGTAAATTAATATGTTAATGTTAATTTATAAATATAAATAAATGTGTGTTAAATAAAGTAACATTATAACTGTTAGTAGTGTTAATATAGTTTTTTAGGTTAGTTGTTGGAAAGTTTCCCATAGAAAATTAATTGATTTAGTTTGTGCCAGAATCAATGACTTTATAAGCTAATTTATATAATCACCTCAATGTGTATTAGTCACCAATTGATTTAATTTAGAGTAATCTGAAACCATCTCATTATCATATCAGAGTAGGTTCTTTGTGAGACCTCTCTACAAATTTAGCTTTGCTTATAACAAGATTGAGAAATACAAACCATTTGCAAAAGTCTTCATTTAATAGCTATTTGTTATTGTTGACTACAAAAGAATAGTGTAGACCACGTGCAACCTTGCTATCAGTTGTGTTACCCATTTCAACAAGCTTAGCATACATATCTACTATCTCTACAACAATTGTGTCAACCTATATAAGGATTTGGTTTTTAATAAAATCCATATATTTTGTTCTATTTTGAAATGACAAAAATTGAAAAAAAGTTATGTATTTGCTAGTTATAATAGTGTTGGATGGGTGTTGGAATATCTAATAGCAAAATGCATTAAGACTAAGGAAGTGTAGGTCTAAACTAAGGCATTTCTACATATTCACATAGTTATTGTTGCATATTCAATTAGTTCATAATAGCATATGTGAACAAGTTTTCCATCCTTCACCATTAAGTCATTCATTAAATGGGAAAAAATCCAAATATAAATTACAAATTCATTCCAAAGAACCTCGGATTCATGCCAAGTGTCATGTACATCTATGTCATATAAAAATTGTTTGAGCCATCTTTTGTTTGTTTCTTTGAAAGGAGTTTGAAATGTATGCACCATAACACCAATTGTAGCAAAATAGCATTGATGCTACACCAAATTGAATGCCTACTAGAAGATATGCATCAATTGTTGCAACTATCATACATTTTGTTTCAATTTTGTAGGTTAAAAAATATCTATTTTTTAATTGCAGAGGAAACTTGTATTTTAAAAATTAAATGTTTGTCTGGTCAAAGTTTCAAAACTTTTCATTATATTTTTTTATGTATGAAGTGGTTGCTTTATGAGACAATTGAATGCCTACTAGAAGATATGCATCAATTGTTGCAACTATCATACATTTTGTTTCAATTTTGTAGGTTAAAAAATATCTATTTTTTAATTGCAGAGGAAACTTGTATTTTAAAAATTAAATGTTTGTCTGGTCAGAGTTATGTATGAAGTGTTGCTTTGTGAGACATTTGGTTAAAATTTTGAAAAATGTGTGTATTACAATAATAAGATTAAAATATCATTTTTGTAATTAACAATAAAAATATTAGAAATTCAAAAAAACTTGGAAGTATATTGTAAAAAGATATACGAGATTTGTTTTGAGGACATATTTTCAATTGAAACTAGTATCCACTAAGTGAAACATCATGAGGGTAATATGAAAAAATGAAGTTCTATTGACAAGCTCAACAAAAAAAGATTTCCACAAACAATTGTTACTGATTGAAACAAATCTTTGGGACATTGCTGATGGCACCATGGCCAACAAACAAATGTTGATGAACTTCATTCATAAGAAATGGAAGGTGAAAGATAAGAAAGATTAGACCATTATCATCTCAATTTATCAAAATCCTACTTGCATCATGAAATCTAAAAAAACATTACACATTCAGATTTTAAATCGATAATATAGTATTTCATATCAGCAATTTTCAAAAATTGTATGGAAAAAATGAAAGAAAGTAAAGACAATATTATCTCATATCAACAAATTTGCTCTATAAGGACGATTCCCACCATGTAAAAAAGAGTTTGCTTACACTTAAGGTAAAGTTAAGAGAAGTTAATTTGAGTTTTGGGAACCGAGAAAAGCCATTCGGCCACTCGGTTGGAAAAGATTATGTTCTCGTGCATATCGATGCATTGTGCATGAAGAAAGGCAAGTTATGGTCCCTGTTACCCTGCATGGAGGAATTAGTTTAGTTTTTATGATGGTATGGTGAGTATACTATGGCGAGAAGAGAATCGTTAAGGGGTGAGGATCAGAACTTTCTTGACTTTCAACCTTTGGACCTTGTCAGAACACGCTTCCGCCAGTTTGGTAACCTCCCTAAAATCTTCTGACCTGTGCTCATTAATTTTTGGCGGTTGACTGCTGCTTTGTTTCAATTTTATCGAAATAAACATGATTTTTTTGTGCAGATGGAGGAAATCCCCATCTCCGATTCCATCATCTCATCTACTTGAGAAAGTCCTCAAAATTCCAGGTTTTCTCATTCAAATTCTGACTTTTTAATACTCATTTTCTTGGGGCATTATTTTGAGTACTTAAGAGACTCCTGAATTGTTATCAATAATTTTAGCTATTAAAATTTGCTGCTTCGTTTCAGTTTTATCAGAAAAAAGTGCCAATGGGGAGATCCCATCTTTGATTCATCATCCAATTTGACTAGAAAAAACCCCCTTAAAAGGTTCGGAAATTCCAGCTTTTCTTATTCATTTCTGGCTTTGCACTCATTTTCTAGCCTTGTACTCTCTAGTAATTAAGAGAACCCTTCACGGTGAAACATATCAGCTTTCATTTTACTGCCAGGACTCAAGTTCCTTAAAATCACGTCTATTTTAACATAGTATTTTGATCCTTGTTTTCATTTTGACCTGGTGGAACTCAAGGCTCAAACATAGGTTGCTCTTATTAGCCAGTTCTAGATTCATCAGTTATCCCCTAAAAAAAGTAAATGCATAGTGTGCACAGTTCATGATGCACAGTTCGAGTGCAAAACTTAGGAGTTATGCTCCTACCTTAAAACATGATCCAGATCTGTTCCAGATATACCCCATTCAACCAAGTGAGACCCAGGGTTAGCACAGTCATCCACATAACAAACAATATTGCTTCCGCCATTCTTTAGCAGCAGGATGGAAATTCGACAATTGATGTACAGAAGGTCAAAGGCCATTTTGATAATAATATCCCCAATTAAACAGAAATTTCTTCTATTACACCTCAGGCAGATCATTCAAGATAACGACTCAGACTGGGTACAAACAAGAATCCCAAATTTTTTAACATACTTATGCCCTACGTAAGGTGAGTTATTTTCTCTATTTATCACAATGTAAAAGGTTGAGTCGAATATTTACAGGCTAATGTTGATGATTAAAGTCAAACCTTGCAATTTGCTATGCCGCTCTTAACAACTCTAAGCTGTTTGATCTACAATGTTTTAAGGTGGAATTGGAATACTTTATAAGATTAACCGATAAGAGCTAGTATGCACATTTTATAGGCAGATAGTTCATATAAATAAAATTTCTTTTTATAAAAGCATATGTCAATTTAATATGACCATTGCTATGATATGTACTTATAAGGAGATATGTACAAGTCTTTAGCTGAAGATTTTTACTGCTAAGACTTCTTTCACAAACTGATTTGTCGTGCAAGTAACAATAACAGCATTTAAACACAATAGTGACAAAATCTAAACCTAGAGAAGAAAAAAGAAAAAGAGACTTTGGCTTGAGACATGAGACACTATAGCCTTATACAAAAGGATGAGTCTCAAAGTGGGCAACATACCCACTTTGCAAACCACAACATCAAAAGCTTCACTACACAAGCTTTTGAATCAGTCTTTCATCCCCCAAACAACCCTACCGCATTAAAAGAGGCCCTCATATGAATACAGTCATGTACAAAGTTGTTAAGAACTCAAATCATTCTTAATCTGTTGCCGGATTTGCCCCATAGATTAGTCAGCAGTCAGTGTAAAGATCAGCATGTTGAAGCAATTTATATTTAAGCCATTGCAGGAATCCTGCATCTTGTATCTCTATCCAAACAATCAAAGCCCTCAACCCGAACGGCGGGAATTGACCCAAATGATGGCCTGACACAGGACTTGGGCTTTGAAAGAGGCGAGGGTGAGGTTGGTCCTCTCTGATGAATGAACTGCAGATCATGTACAAGTGGATTCTCTACACGACTTGGAGGAGAACCACAGAAATATGGTGGTGAGCATCCCAGGTTTAACGGGTCACCACATCCACTCTGCAGACAAAACCAAACATCAACATCTTTTACAAAAAGCTTGGAAGGGAAAAACTCAAAGAGAATTATGCTGTTCCTAGAATAAATATGAATGCAACCCATTTAATACCTTGCTAAGAACTATGTCCAAAATCTCCACTCCGGCATTTGTTTCACCGTGCTCCTGGTTATGGCTGTAAACATAATACAGAACATCAGTAAATGCACTAGTGGTGTATCAGTTGATTAAAAAAAGGTTCTTATTGAACAACAGTCTACCCAAAATCAACCATGAATCCTATATCATTTCAGGAAGTTCGGCTAGAACAAATTCCATTGACTGGCTACAACGACAGTATCACTAGTATTTAGAGAGAACTCAAGTGGGACAACTCCCAAAATGTAAAAATCTCGGAAATTTTTTACCAGATGCAAAAACAAAGACTCGTCAGCAGAGATTAAACAAAAACAAAAAGAACAATAAAACACGCTAACGACAGCAGGACCATGCAGTTAAGAACCTCCTATTCAAAAAGCCCAATTCACTGACCCATCCAAAGTTCCTAAAAAATAAAGAAAACACTTTACACAAGATATAATACTGATAACAAATCCTTCTTCTGTATCTGAATGCAAACTCACCTGCGATGCCATCTCAAGGGTTTTGGAAACTCTGGAGTTGGATGGTTTGCCAATCCAAGCCTTTGTGGTTTCGGGCATATGACTGCTCCATCAGATTTTTCTCTCATTAATGCAGCTCTTAGCCTGCCCATTTCCTTCATTTCTGCTGAGCTTGTGAAGTTGTTTTGAGCAGCACAGTGCAACATGGTTACTCAGTTCTTTGAAAAGAACTGCAAATCTGCAGTCCAATGCCACAATATTAGTTATTTGGAAATCATTTTGCACGGATTGATTTCTTGAAACTAGAATTGATTGCACTTATGCCTTGAGGACAAGTAATACATCAACCCAATCATGGCATATACACTTAAACAAATAAATCAAGGTTAAATAGGAAATTGAACGACAAAAATTGGAATTTGTGCTGCCTGTAGATAGACCATCATACATATTTGGCTCCTAAATGTCAGCTGGAATGTAATTTAGATGTCAAAATAACTACCTGGAAGCAAATACTAATACATCTTATCATAAGTCTAACTTAGGCCATCAGCTTCTAAGAAATAACTGAAAATGTTTAATTTACTTGCATATGAATTACAGATAATATATTTGGTTCATTGGTGACGTCGGTAGACTTTCATACTGACCCCTAGGGTTTCATTAGTGCTAAGGTCTGCACTGGCCAAATGAAGTGTGATAAAGATGAGATCGGGAGCAAGCGCCAGATAACTTTGGCACAATAGACATCTATCCAACATAGCCTAACCCAGGATAACAAGAGGATTAAGACGTTTAAAACTCAAAACAAGGAAGCAAATACACCAAATAATGATTCAGTTCAGATCTAAAAATTTAAACTGCTTGAATTTTACTTCAAAATTACTGTGAATGGTTCTCTAGAAAGATCAGTGGATTTGCACACCAACCACCAGAATTTCTGGTCCAGACAGCGCACTCAAACGGCAAAAAGCGCCGAACCATTAGGACTTTGCACAGAAGAGCTTTAAGCTGGGAGATCAGGAAACTAAGGAAGACATGTGGCTGTGGCTAAAGATGCCTACAAAAACTATGACGAAAGGAAGCCTTGTGAAAGCAACGCCAAGGGAAACCGCTTTTGACTTAGAAGACTACCTACCCCTTTCAGAGTCATGCAAAAACCAGATTCTCAGTTCAACTTCTCTGTATAAACGCAATTGGAACCAAGAGGTTTGATTGGCGTTGGGCTCCCACCGACCTCTAGCCCAAACCCATTTTAAACAAAGTGGGTAAAAGAAACAATACAAAACACAGTTGGGCCAAAGATTATACGACCTTCTCCTAGTCTATGTGAAAGATGACCGAGATCTGGATAAAAACAAGGTGGCAATTTTAAGGCCTAGAAATTGTTTCTCTGTGCAGAAAATCTAATCTCTTATTGCGTTTTCACTGTGCAGAAAATCTAAATCTCTTATTGCGGAAATACAGAAAGGAAATTTCCTTGATTTCTAACGAGGAATGTTTACCAGTGGCCAAAAATGTTTACAACGACAAGGAATATTCTAAATCACCTCCTTTGTCTAGAAGATTTCCAGAACTGAAAATACAAGACTTAAAAAGAAAAGAGAATCAGACTGAAAATCCTGAATGGGTAAGAGGATTTCAGATCAAAAAGGACACCAGTTTAAGGACATGCAGAGAAGAAAAACTTAATTTTTTTATTTCTGAAAAGACACATAGATCACAGAATTCAAAGACCCCCGTCCTTCAAAAACCAACGATAAAGTCATAGGATGTTACGTTACCTTCCCAAACTCTGTACTTTCTGCAACTGATGATTTGAGATTGGTAGCTGGGTGACCAAAGACTATGAAGATCTGTTTGAACTACCGTTACGCTCCTCCCTTAACACGCCCAAATAGTAATTTTCTAGGTAGATCTGGGAAACCCCTATCAACTAGATAACCAGAAATGCGTTGAACGAAACCCTCATTCAGAGCACTGTCATATGTTGGTTATGTTAACAGAGCCCCGCAGAATTCCCCACTTCCTCCTCCTGCTACTTAATGGACGTATGGAATATGCTGACAGGTAACACAGGAGGAGGGAGGAGGAGGAGGAGAGCTTAAAGCCTTTAATGAGAGAAATATAAGGCGAGGAGCTAGGAAGAGAAATACCCACCCGCGGTTTGACCCAATATATCGACAAACAATTCCACTATACGATAATGATGACAAGCGTGGATGATGCTGGATCCCATCAAAAATTAATACGGACAAAAGAAAGCGGTATACACAATTAATATATGTCCCATAGAGGCGGTATACACAATTAATATGTTACATGCTCAAGATGCCTCACCCTCTCTTCACATGTTTGGGTCTTTGGCATTGATGACGAGGACATGAAGAAAACAACAATAAGGCAGTGGAAGCATCCTTGAACCCGCGGATCAGATGCTCTTTGCTTTTTTTATGCAATCAAATATATCGATTGTTTTCTAAGTTGAATTTTTAAAATAGTATAATGAAGATATGTAGAGGATGTGTTGGGTTGTGAACCAAGCAAAGGGAATCAACCGCCTCTTCCCTTCTAAGTAAGAGATCTGCTCAACAAATTGCATTTGATCTCTCGGCTGGATTTGCCACACATTTTTACGCCCTCGTGTGTTTAAATACACATTTTCTTCGGCATATTTGACTGCCTCAAGCCTTAAATTTGATGGTCCTATCACTACATAAAATAAAAAATATATATTATTTTTTTAATTATGTCAAATAAATTGTGAAATCTAGGGTGGGTTATCAAAATTGTAAAAATTGTAATTAGCGAGGTAAATAAATAAGAGTTTAAATTATATGTATATTTAAATTTGGAATTAAAAAATAAATAAAATGATTAAAATAAATGTGAATCTTAATGTCAAAGAGAAGGACATCGATTTGATTATATGATAGAGATCGAATACCTAATATCGGAGATTAGATATGAAAATAGACAATTGTGGAAAATACACACTATGAAATGTTATATTGTACAAAGGTATGTTATCCCTAGTTTTGACCATTGAAATTTTTAAATATTTTGCATTCCCTAGGCCAACATGTGTCTTTGTGTCATAATTTCAAAAGTCATGTTAATTTTTTAAGTAGCATATGAAGTTTCTTTATCACCTTCACTTGATCGAGTCAAAAACATTAATGCTTGTGCTAATGATTTTTGGTCACAAATTTTCTCAATCGTTTTGAAGTGTTGAATTGCGTATCAAGCCAAAATTATCAACTATTGGTCATAGTTGCAAGTGATTTTCAATCAAGTTCAATTGCTTGAAGGTGTTTCTAAAAGGTCTAAATTGAGTTGCAACTTCCCTATCAACTAGATTTGTGTGCTTGGCAATTAGATGTTTTATTAGATATGTGGTAGAAATATATAGGTTTTCAATGTACTTTGATGGGCATATAGTCGGGGTATATTTTAGCAGTTTTGTTCTTACATGGTTTGCAATTTTTGAAGCTAAAAAATAGTTCAAAAAGTTGATAACAGGTTTAAGGGACTCCTTTGAAGTTCAAACATGTCAATTTTAGAATATGTTAAGTCTAAATGTAGTTGTAATCAAAAAAATCACTAAGTGGTTATTTTGTGAAATAACCCTTCAAAAAGCATTTTGACCAAATTTTTTTTGAAACTCAAATCAATGGATTTTTTTTTTCTTGTTTTTTACATTTTTAATATTAGGTGAGAACACCAGTGGGCATACATTCACCAATATTCTTTTTAAGTTGCATTTTTGTCTTCGTCGCATTCTTCTAGTCGTATTAGAATTCCTTTATTTGTTGTATGCTTATTTTTATATTTTGGGGATAATGCAAGATATCAAGACAACTTTCATAATGATGTCTCCTTCATTTTGTTGACCCACAGTTTTTCTCTCTTTATTTTCTATGTTCCTTCTTCCTTTGTGTTGGCATGACAATTTGCACCTTTGGAGTATGAATTGGCCACAGACAACTATGCATAGTGCGTAATGACTACTCTTCAAATTAGGAGGGGAAGCTCCCTCTTGTGTTGATATGCGTGAAAAAGTAAAGTAATCTAACTCCTATCTTTTTGACTCAGCTGGAAGAGGCACAAGGTTAAGGAAACCAAGAACGTTGCAACTAAGGATTTTCTCTTATTTTGCGGATCTTTAACTACAACTAAGCTAAACACTAAACTATCCTATCTCCTCAAGAAATAGTGCATGAGGATTTAGGAGCAGGGAATTGGGTATACGATAATCTTTAGACCAAGATTTCCAAGGAGATGATGACACCTATCTGAGGCGTAGGTTGAAAGAAAGATTATTGGCAACAACCTAAAACGACAATCTTCACTTCTAAATTCCCAAGGAAGTGACAACACCTATCTAAGGTGTAGATATGAAACAAATATTATTAGTCACAACAACACACGATAAGCCTCACTTCTAAATTCCTACGGAGATGACGACACCTATCTGAAGTGTAGATATGAAATGAAGCTTATTAAACACAACTTGAAATAATAACTGGGACAGTAGATTGCATATCAAGACATGCATAACAATAAACTATCAAACCAGCCATTATATTTAATCTAAGGTGAACAAGTACCATAATAATAACATTTAGGTAAGGCAACTCAACTATTTATTATCACAATAAAAGTTCTTGAACAAATACAGAATAGCAATATTGCAGGTAAGGTTGCTCAGCATGCATATGCTATCACATACAAAAGTTAATTACAAATGAGCAAAGAGCTCTTATTTATAGACATCAAAAGTGTAGGGAACCCTAAAATCACCTTGAGTCAGCTACAATCTTTCGAACATGCAAGATCTTATTGCTAAACCCTAAATAAATGAAACTATACAATTAACTAGAAAACTACCATCAATTAACCGAAACAAGACTAAACTAAATGGACATGTGCAACATGCACATCCTTATTGAAATGAAAATTAAATGAAAACTCTAATTAAACATTGATGATTCCAAGACAAACATGGCATGAAATGTGGAACAACGAGTTAACTTGAAAAGAAGCATCGAGTTAACCGTTGTGTCTGATGTCTATCCTAAAAAGGTGGGACATCCTAATCTGGAGTTCACTAGTTGCGATCTCAAGAAAGTAACCCCTCCACAAGGTTGTTGACTGCATCACCATCTAGAGCATTAATACTTTGTCATAGCACACTGTGTCTTCACAGCATCTCCTCATCGCCCGTGATTTAACTCTGAAGTTCTCCTCTACTCTTAACCACCTCATCAAATAACACTGACATGACTATAAGTTGATCTAACTTATAACCAACAGAATCTCCACTGAAAATACCATGGATGGGCACCTACAACTCTGACTGAACATCAATAAGCTTGACGTACTCACCACCCTCATGCTGATACTAGCAAGGAACTCGGGACACGAAATTTCTCACGAATTGGAGTGCACTAGTCATGTGTTCTCTGCTCTCAACCAACTCTGAAGCCATTGTATCATGTACCTTTTCCTTGAAGATTAATTGTGTCCTCCAAGTAAAAATAGCTTCTTTATCTTCTTCATCGGTGACCAAGTCAAATGTTGTCCTTAGATGAGATATCATGATTTCATCTCTAGGTTTGTCAACTGCCAAGTCTTGTTCCTCATCCTAGATCCATATACGAAGTTCGCAGGTGTTGTACCTCAATTGTTATAACTTTATGAGTACAAAGTGGCCACTTGTGACAAACTCGTCTTCCAAGTCTACCAAGCACTTCCCATATACAACTAGTTGATTAAGTTGATTATGGTCTGCTAGTAGCTCTAGCATCTATGGTAGGGAAGCAGTGACATTTTCAATTCTATGCATGAGGTTAGAGATATATTGACAAAGTTGGTGGATTTCAGCCTTGAGGGTTGCCTTGTCTTCCCTATCTTTTATCACTCTATCCTTTATGCTATTCGTTGCAACCTGAAGGAAATCAACCTTTGCTTGGTGTGTGCTTCTACCAAGGTTGACCTTTATCATGTTGAAGTCTTCAACTTCCACCAAGTTCAAGTTCTTGCCCTCTAGGGGTGCAGTGGTCTCTATTATGATCTCCTTGTTAGTGTTCCTCTCTACATGAACTTGCTTCTTTATTCTCTTATCTGGTGTATCCTGGTAGACATGATCAAAGTTTGAGAAGTTGAGTTTGTAAGATGGTTGCCTCCTCTTCCTACCCAGTTGATTCTCAAGCCAAGATGAGTCTTGACAAATCTCACTAGAAGGGTCAGTGCTAGTCATAGGAATTTCTAATGAGTGTGAATGTGTAGAGGTATCGCTACGCGGTGGCGAGTCTAGTTCCAAATCAATGTGAACTAGAACTAGAGAGTGTTGTGGTGTAGGTGATGGCATGGGAGGCTGCACCTCTAGCTCTAGCATGCTACAAACTATATTTGTGGTTTTATCCACGTGTTTTTGTAACAAGTGCCTTTCCCTTTGAATTGTTAAACACTTTGTTTCTTTTAGGAGGATTACTCCTTTTCTTTTCTTTTGGTTTTGACGAGGATGGCAGTGAAGATTCCACTAGTGGCGACTCTGTACTTGGCATGACTTCCCTCCTTGTCTTCTTGCTCTCTAAGTAGAGTATATTGTTCTGAATGACTCTACTTGATCTCTCTTTGACAGATGAGTATTCCTTGGCAAACCAATCAACAGCTGGAAGTGGCTACATATCAACTTGTTCTTTGAAGAATTGAGGAAGTGTATCCCCATCATCATCTAACAATCCTCCCACATCCTCTGACATGAAGACAAAAATCTATGAGAGGGTGAACCTGTTGTAGGTGCATCGACGCACCTTGAACTCGTCCTCGTAGTTGACCCAGTAATTCTCCATAGAAGGCTTCTGGTAAGGGCGACCACCAAGGCATGTTAAATAACAACCCCAAGGGTCATATGAGTGTGCATCAACAAGGTACTTAAGATTAAGTTTCTTTAACTCATGACCTATAGCCTTGGCGTCAACTACTGTCTTGCACCAGTAGATTCCCATTTGCAATGGAAAGTTAGTAGTTGGCTTACACTGATGGCATAGACATGAATGAACATCGTATAATTTCCTCAAAAAATCCATGAAAATCGTCCTATTCGAAGGATAACGAGGTAGCATGGCTAGATTTCATGTATATTCGTAGACACAGATGTAGGTGTAGGTAGGGAATTGAATGAACCAGTCTAC
The DNA here is from genome assembly GCA_007258455.2 of Sequoia sempervirens. NCBI lineage: Eukaryota > Viridiplantae > Streptophyta > Pinopsida > Cupressales > Cupressaceae > Sequoia > Sequoia sempervirens. Next base: position 427,143,561 of record VDFB02075321.1, on the reverse strand, counting down.
TCATTCTACCATTGCTGCTCTAGCAACCACTGAGATATGAACATCCAATTCTCAGTCTAGGTTCCTCACTATGTACATTAATAATGCTTCCTGCACACGATTGAAATGTTGCTCGGACTTTGTGAACTCAAGTTGGTCGTAGTATTGATAAACCTTTTGTACACTAAGAATCCCCAATATGTTCAACCCTCTAAACTGGCCCTGGTAAGCCATTAGGTATACGAGATACGAACACATGAAATTGGTGGGAAACTAGGAAACTGGTAATCTGCTTGTGGAGAATGTCCCTGATCAAAGAGGCCTGGTCATAATGCTCTCACTTGAAAATAATTTGAGCAATGATGTAGTACATCCAAGGCTAGAATTTATTGGCATTTGCATGACCGAAAACATGATTAAGAAGAGTGATCAAAATTGTGTACTTATCTTTGAACTCTCCACGACCCACATTGTTTGGAAATTTAACTTTCTTTTGTTTTAACCACCTTGCTGCCATTTTGCTCTAACACATGTCCCTATCAGCGTTAAATACTTTTTCACACTGATCTATGGTAATGACCAAACTGTTGGATGTTGAGGAATACCAAAACACCTCTCAATGTCAAGGGGCTTGAGACTACAAATCATCTGTCCATCTACTAACTAAATTTCTTGAGTAGTAGAATTGTAATGCTTGACCCAAGACATCACGAATTCTATGCAATGAACTGAAAAAGGGAGTGAAGCCACCTCTAGCAACCCGGTTTCTTCAATGTTTTGAAGTATTGCTTGATTTATTTTAATTTGATCCAAGATAGCCTCTAGAAGCACTTTATGCAAATCTGTGTCAACTGTTCGATGAAGTCATAAACAAAGACTGACTTAGTCTTGAATTTGATCTGTGTGCATTCTAAAAAACTCACCCATTGACTATAAACATAGCTATGTTCTGACAACTCTCATTGGAAAGCTAAAACATCTCCTAATGAGGCTAAAAAAAGCCTGTCAGAGGGCAATTTTCACAAAAAATTGTAAGACATGGGTTTTGTGTAGAAAGTGATTCTAAGACAACTCACAATGTCAAAATTGTAAAAAAAGCCATTTAGCTTGACATGCAAAAACTTTTCAGTTGAGAACTACAGGGGTTTTAGGCTTTCCAGAGGGCAATTTTTTTGAGAAAAACTGAAATATGGGTTTTGTGCAAAAGATGATTCTAAGCCAACCCAGATCATTTGTTTTGAAAAATATTGAATTTTACTCTACCATGCAAAGAAATTTCAGTCGAGAAAAGTAGAGCTTCGAGAATTGAAGCTTTGAGGCAATTTCTCCTGAAAAATTCTAACACATGGGTTTTGTAGAGAAAGTCATGCACAACAAACCCAAATGATCAAAATTGTCAAAAGTCACTGAATTCTTGGACATGCGAAGAAAACATAAGACGAGAATAGAAGAATTTAAGATAGAAGATAGAAGTTTTATGGTTCTGCTTCTTTAAAAATTGCCATGCTTGTCTAAAGTCTATTGATTATTCGGGACCTGTATCTGCAAGGAAATTTGAAAAATAATATTTATGGCGCCTTCAATTGTTGATTTGAAAATCCATTTGCTCAATGAGAAAATTCGCTTGCACTCAACCTGTTGTGAGAGAAATGGATGCCTAAATGCATATTAATAAAAAAAATTGAGGGTTTAGGTACCAACTGCAAGTAGAAACTCTTATCTATAAAGAAATTATTTGATTGGACCTCACTTTGTTCAACAAAAACTGACTTGGAATTTCAAAAATATTAAAATATTAAAATATTCAATTTAACTCAACATGTGAATTGCAATTGAGTCTCAAAATGGGCACCAATATTAAAATATTTAAGAAAATTGCCTTCATCAAAGTTGACTGTTGAAACTGAAGATTTAATATTTTTTAATTAACTTCAAATTCTATCTTTCTGGGTTGGCTTAGAATATTTTACTGATTTTGAAAAGTCAAAGTTTGACTTTCTAGGCGTCCCCCTTCAAAAGTAGATATTTTTAGCTAACTTCTTATTTTATAGTTCGTTGAAAACGTCACAACCTCTTTTGAACTTTGCTTTATGGGTGCCTAGTTGATGCTGGAGATAAGCTGACACATCCACTACATAACTAGAACTACTCTGATGAAAAGTCTATTGGGAGCTACAAGTGTTAAAAACCACATCTGGTGCCTCAAAATCAAAGTTGCCTTTTATTAAAATAATATGCACGACACCAGACAACCATTTTCCTGATTTACCATCCCTTGCTTCAATCTGCCGCTGCTGATGAATGATGACTCTCGTCGACTAGATGTTGGATCCATCACGTAGCTAGAAGAATTCTGCAAATAATGACTATATGTGGAGCATCTGAAAGTGAGTTTAAGGCCCTCAAATGCAAGGGCACCCCTGGCCGATAGAGGCCCAATTACCATCTTGAGAATGATTTTACAAATTGCAACTTTCATGTGAATGTTGTACTTTGACCCTTGACATCGGGAGCTAGATTGCTCTTAGGTGCATGCCATTGATCTCATCACGAAGCTAGAACAACTTGAAAGAGATGTTCCTGGAAGTGACGAAGCGAGAAAACAACTTCTAAGACCTCTAGTAGAAGGGTGCCTTTTTGAAGGGAGTATGTAAATTCCATACTTGGCCATTTTTTTGCTTGTTTTTATTTTCAGTATTTTTCTCTGATTCTTCACTCACAAGTGTTTGACAAACCCTGAGGGCTGGCGATTGGATTCAATGAATAGCTAGGAGGATTCTACACATGTCTCGTGAAGACAACTGCTAAAAACCTCATCTAGTTGGCCAAAAGGATAGGCGCCCCTGGCCTATAGAGGTACAGTTTGATATTTCACTTTTATTTACCCTCCATTTTACATGCTCATTGGAACCACTGCTACAGTCACTCAGCACATCTAACAATCTCACAAATAGATGCATTATGGAGCTAGGTTGAATTAGAAGAGATCCCTTGGAAACAGAATCTACAAATTCATTAATCTGACATGTCTAATTCAAGGGCGCCCCTATGCTACAAGGGCGCATAAACTGCAAATTTGACTATCCCTGTGATGTGTAAATTATTTGTACCTTCTGCTTCTGCCTTTGTTTTTTGGAGTTTCGCAAGTCGGATGGACTCACTTAATAGCTTGTCAGAAAGCTAACTGAAAATTAAAGGGAATGAATGTATCTACAACTAGAAACAACTAAATTTGAGCCTTCAAATTGAAGGGCGCCCCTGAGCTACAGGGGCGCAAATTTGTTCTAGAATTGATATTTTCCTCCATTTTGCACTCTGTGAACATTGTGATGCCTGTTGAGTTGATTACGTAGAGGCATTACTGCTGTTGATGTGTGTGTGTGACTGTATTTCACCATTTTCACATGTACGAAAACTATAAAATTGATTTGCACATTGATTGCGCAAGGGTCTCCCATGTTACAAAGTGAAGTGTTTCCAGACTTAGAATATTTTTTGCACTTTTCACCATTTGAAAATCTCCTCCACCATGAAGCATCTTTTTCAACATCTTTCATCATAGAATGTTTTACTTTGAGTTTCAGGCTTAGATTTTGACACCTGGTACTGGCCAACTGCCATTGACGACCTCGAAGGTCCTAACTTTTCTCTTGGAAAAGTGAAAACTACCCACTAGACTTAAACTAGTTTTTTAACTTAAACTGACTTCACCATTGCATTCGTGATGTGAAATAAGCCAATCAAAATTAATTTTAGCCAATTTTGATAAGTTTCAATTTTTAGGGTTTTGTGACCTGAAACAGGGGTGCTTGAAACCATAATTTTCAATTTTTCCAAATTTCACCAGTATCTTCTCGACACCAAACTGACTCAAATTCCATACTTGGCGTGCCCAAAAACTATGTTTTGACATCATTTTAACAAGGTTTAGACTCTTTTAAGCAAAATGCCTTAATGAAGCAAAAAAAGTTGGTTTGGGTACAACACTTTGTATGTGTATTCTTTCTTGTGATTGTATATGATGGAACCCCTAAAAATGCTTTGTATTCCATCTCAAAATTTTGTAAAATTTGGTTAATCCCATGTCTTTAAGCTTAGGGTTTTATCTTTCATCATGCCTTAGGGTTTGTGTTCATAAAAAACCCTTCTTAAAAACCCTTATGTTTGTTGCCCTTTGAAATGTTATAATTTGTCATTTACTTGTTGTGCCCATTTTTGGTCACGTTAAAAGCAACTTAAATCTTGAAATTCCATTAAATGATTGGCCCCTTGTGGTTAGGATCTCTCATTACCTACTGTTGATATCTTTGCGTACCTAGGTCCGTGAGATTATTTTATTTTATAAGGTTGATCTTTTTGCCTTGTTTGGCCTTTGCATCCTTCAACAAGAAAGGTTATTAGTCTATTGAGACCTTGTCCTATGTTAACCTACACAGTCCCCTTTGTTAAAATAATTTGGTGCACATGCTTATTTCCAGTCACTTGAATCATTGCTCATTGTCGAAGTCATTTTTATCATCGAGTTCTTTTCTGCAATGAGTGATGTGCTCTCGGCTCCTTCTCATATCACCTATTGTTGAAGTCTTTTGGCCCCTTAGTTCCATTACTACGATGCACAATGGACATTGTCTTTTCTTTGTATCGTGTTATCGCAGAATTATTTCATGGCTTTTCTTAGTTTCTACGATGAGCGATGGGAGTGGATTGAAGGCAACGAGATGATCTTGCCATGTGTCTGAATTTGGTGTTGTCATTGGGTTTACTCATCACTGAAAGCAGTCTCAACTCCAAGTCGGTTATTGCAGTGTGCAACGGCCTGTGGATATATAATGGCATCGTTGGAAAATCCTCTTTGTCAAAGTACAAATGTAGCCTTGTCACCTTTCTATGACAAGTGATTAGGGATATACCAGGGAATATTCCCTTCAGTGGGGATTTGTTGCTCATCGCCGAAGTTTGGAGATGGCTTAAGGGCATTACTGCGATGAGCACAGAGTGTAGAGATATAGTGAATATGTGGATGATTACATGGCAACTTTCCAAGGTGTCATCATTGTTTCCAAGTACAGATGAAAAGGAAAGTGGCGATACTTGAGGAGCATCATTGATTATGTTTTAAATAAAAAATGATCGATAGCCAAGATTCAAAGTTGAGCAGCTAGTTGTCAACTCACTTGCGTGAGCCTCCTTTGAACATTAATGGCTACATGCTCCAGTTACTCTACATAATGAGGATTGTTAGCGTTTTTCTTCACAATTTGCAACCATCAAGAGTTGAGGAATTGGTTTGGAGCCAGAGAAGAAATGTGTGGGTTTTAGGTAAGAAATTGCAGAGATATTGAGGTAGTTTTCCTAGGTAAGTGGGTGTTCATACCTGCTCTGTTTCAATTATGCATAAGTTAGCTCGTGAGCTCTAAATTCTTAGGGTGGTGAGGGTTTAATTGCCTGCAATTTCTACTTGGGTTGGTAAGCATTGCGTGGGTCTGGGAGTTTTGTTCTACAAATTCAATTTAAGAACATAAACTGATGAGTTTTTATGCAAGTGAAGGTTTCTTAGTTCTTGTTTTGTTTCATGTAAGAATGAGTAAGCCTGGTCAGTCTATCCAACCAGTTAGAAGGTCTAGGAGGATTAGTATGCTTGAACCTTAGGATGATATACCTAAAATTGAATGAGGTACACCAGGAGCTCCTAGAAATTCAAAAGACAAGAGAACCTATAATAAGTCTAAGAAGGGTGGTGTCAAGAGCACATACAACCTAAGGAGTAGGGTTGTTGTTCGTGGTCATACCATGCCTAGTGGTGTGTTCCTGAACGAATAGAGTAAAGAGAAGCAAGAGGCTAGGGTAGAGAAATTGACCAAATCTAAAGAGAAGAAGAAGGATAAGGATCACAAGGCTTATGTTTCTTATGTGGGGGAACTTGATGTCACCATGGAGATTGAGGCAACAGATGATCCAAAGTATGCCCAAGATGGCGAGACAAATTCTCCAGTTTCAACAAAGCCCCTAGGGGACATGCATACTCTGACTCTACGTATGATGAACCATCACAGAGTTAGTGACCCAGTTCGTGGTTTTTTGTTTTTGATGGCATCACTACCACAACGGCTGGTGTGCCTTCTTTAACAAGCAAATAGTTTTTGTTTGGGATGCTGACAAGGAAAACTTCTATGGTTGATGTGGATAGGAGGTTTTGGTGTTGTTACGGCGATGACTGTGCCTTTTGGAAGGCAGGTAAATCTTCTATGATGGATGGAGTTTTGTCTTTCGCTTTCCCCCCATTATGGAAGTGCAAATATAACTGTTTGGGGATCTTTGAAATTGAAATGAAATTGAATGTCGAATGTAAATGTGACTAAAATGGTAATTTGGCATGATGCTTGTTGCTCCCATGTTTCTATAAATGGGATTTCAGGGCTAGTTACAAGGGTTCCAATTTTGGGTCTTAGGTGGTCTAGGTTGGAAATTGAGCTCATGTAAGGGCAATTTGTAAATTCATGCACAGATGAATAGACTAGTATGAAGTCTAGGGTATAAGCTAATTTGTAATGAACTTAATTAGTTTTATAGTAGCAACAGTATATAAATGAAAATGCTAGTTCAGAAGCATATTCTCTCCTATTTATTTTGTCTTCCAAATTATAAATGAAATGATTAAGGATCTTTTTGTTTATCTTCAATCGTTTTGGTTGAATGAGTGATTTTATTTATGCTTTGGTTCAAGGAATTGATTAAATGCTTAAATAGGATCATAGGTTTGTGAGGGAAGATTTTAGGATTGCTAAGTAGTTTTGTTTTCGACACAATGAGTTGAATATTGTAATTCAATATGTCAATAGTCCACAAATGTTGAGTCTGAATTGATAATGTATTACAGATTGTTACAAGTGTGACTTTGTTACCTGAAGTAAAGCACTAGTCTATTTGTTTGGTTATTCTTGAATGTAAATGAGCTAGCCCTGCACCTGACCAAGAGCACAAAATGAGAATGAAAATCATTTTAACATTTTAACTATAAAACATCAATATGAGATATCACTTATTCCTTGCTTTAGATAGCAATTCACTTAAGGGTCGGCCAAATCCTTGAGGGATTTTATCTATTTGCATCTAATAGGAATACACCTATTTGTTCTGATGTTAAGAAAAATGGTAGGGGAATATTATTTGAACATTATCAAGATTACCCTCCTAGGTTTCACAAAGCCCAAAGAGTAGAAATAAGGGCCTAGTAATCATTACTTGTTTGTTGGCCAATCCTTTCCTTTGCTTATCATTGAATTGTGGAAAATTCATAGGCATCTGGTGAGACTAAGTTTGGTTCTAAAAAAATAACCAACAAATTGGCGACTCTACTGGGGAAAACTTTGAATCTCCAGCTGCAGCCCAAAAGCATTAGAGTCGAGTGCTTTGCAAATGCAAATTTAGTTTTTAGTCTGGCTTTGGTGTCAGTGGCTCAAATTCTCAAAAATGTTGTTTAAGGTTTGTTATGTTTGGCACTTGCAAATTATGTCAAAGATCTACCATAATTTCAAGAATATTTTCATAATTTCTCACTAAATATGGGTGGCAACTTTGAGATCTCTACACTAGTATGCATTATTTGAGAGAATCCAGTAAATTAGAGTGAAAAATTGCTAAGAAAAGATGAGGTGGACCGAAGCGGACATGATGAAGTACCTTGATGGGAAGCTAGAAAGAAAATTTCAAAAGACTCCAATACTATCTTGAGAGTCAAAGAATTTACTAAATTTGAACATCTAGTTCAGATATTGAGTATTTAAACATGGAAAAGGTTGTGCTACAAAAAATACAAAGGATTCATGTGTGACTCTACTAATGAAGAAAGACCAAATTGAAATTAACCTTTGACAAAAACTTCATATTGTTGAAGTTCATTCCTCTATAAAAGGAGGTGGTGACTCTATGTGAAGAACCTGATGATTTTATGATGATAGCTTCAAATCTACAAATTTTTCCAGTTAGAAGCATGATTTATGGTAGCTGCAACATATCCAAGTAATTTCCCCTATTTTGGTTTATAAGAAGCATAAATTTGTGTGAAAACCATATTGAATGATTTGGAGAAAATTTTGCTTCCCTATTAAGTGAATTGAGCACTAATAAAAGGAATGGTAGTGGCAATTTTACATACTTCTAAGATATAATTTGAAATATTTTTATTATGTTGAAGAAGTATGCTTGTTTTGAAATCTGCCTATTAGAAGGCTCTAAGGCATAGATGTATTTGAATTGTGCACTTTAAAGCCATGATTAAATCAAGGAATAAGGCAATTAATAATCAACTATAGAGTTGATGTTTTGAGGTTTATAAAGGGGTGGAAGAACTATATATCATTCCCCTGTATCTCTCTATGGAGTGTCAAGTGAAAACCTGCAAGGTGTGTAGCCCTTGTCATGCCATCAAAGAAATTTCTATATTGGGAGGTATAAACCATTAAACTTTAGTGGTATTAAGGGTTTCCCAAACCTTGTTCCTAACAATGTTGGGGAACATTTGCCAAAATTCACGGGACAAGATTCTAAATCAGCTTATAAACATTTGCATACGTTTATGGATTTGATGGGAGACTATGAGATCAGTCATGAGGATGTTGTCATGAAATTCTTTGTTCAATCTCTAAAGGAAGATGCTAGAGATTGGTTTTCATACTTGTCAGCATATTCTATCCCCTCATGGAATGAGTTCATGGTAGCATTTATAGAACAATTTGGTGAAAGAATTAATCCAAGTTCAATAAGGAAAAAACTCATGGAAATTCAAAGGGATGAAAAGGAGTTGGTCCCAGCTTTCAACCTCTAATTTGTAAAGGCAATAAGAGACATTCCTAAAAACATGATACCAAGTGATGCAAAGTGTTTAATTGTATATTTAGGTGCATTTGATGAAGAAATGAGTTATTTGTTGAGAGATAAAGATCCCGCAACACTACATCATGCATTTCAAATTGCTATGGACATTGAAAATAACTTGAGAAACTCAATGATGAAGGGGTATATGGCTGCAAGTGTCAGCTATTTTAGCACATCTCATATAAGAGGATCAAATAACAAGAGTAATTGTCATGATAGAGATGCTTCTACTGCTCTAGTTTTTCCATCATTACCTAGTATAATTAATGGTGAATTCCTAATTGAACATCAATAAGGCTTAAGCAATGCTAGTCAAATGTTTTTTGTTCAAGAATTGTCTAGTATGAAAAGATATAAGGGAGAATCACCATATGACCTTTTTGCAAGGTTTTTGGATGCCTTGTTGGAAATTCCCAAGAATTTCAAACCTGAGGATTCAATTTGCATTGACTTTTTTTGTGAGATTTTTGAGCCAGGGCTTAGTACCTTGCCAAAAGAGTTGAAGCCTCAAGGTTTTGATTAGATACTTGATTGGATAAGAATTGTTGAGGAAGCTAGGTGTGATTATGCACAAAGTATGATGTTTCAAAGTGTTAATGGTGGTTACCCTATTGAGAAAAACCAGAAGGCTACTAAAACAACTGAGAAGTGTACGCTAGAGAATAGACATCTATCTTATGATATAGGTGAGGACAGTGATTGTAATCAATTCACAAATAGCCTATGTGCAAATCAATACACTAGTGATGAAGATAAGGATACATTTGCAAGTGTTGTTGATGTCTCATCACAAATCAATGGTCAAGATACTGAGAATGAGAGTTGGGGCATTCACTTTTGTATAAGAGCGAATTTGCACCCTAGGCACAATTCTCCCTTTTTCCTTTATACACTTTAGAAAACCAAAGTCGGAGGCTTAAATTTAATTAAGCCCATTGTTGGTGGTCCATGTGGAGCCTATTTTGTGTGTCAGTGGAGGCATTTCTGTCAGGGACGCCCACGCGGTGCGTGGACACCTGTGTGACGCATGGATGTCCACGCGGCACACTTATGTCCCTAGAAGATTCCTGCGGCTAAGACAACAAAGGCATTACTCTTCCCATTGGCAGCAAAGTTTTAATGCCTCCATCAGCCAACCAACCTGAATATGGTTGTTTTCTTCCTCATTCCTTCATATTCAATTCAACTTGCATTTCAACTCTTCACAACTTCACTTCAACTCTTCAACACTCTTCATCATAGCAAGGCTTCATTCTAGCACTCTCACAAGCTCACTTTCACTCACTTCCAAGCATTCCATTGCAGCAACATCACACTCCATCAACTCGGTAGAGCACATTTGGGACCATGCCATTCGCAACAAAGGCTTGAGTTCCTCTCATTTCTCCCCCAAGTAACCTTGAGTGCTCTTGGTGGAGGTGATAAGATTCCCTCTCCTCTCCTCTATCATTTGGTGAGTAGCATAGTACTGCATTGTAGTGTTTGTGCTTTCATTACATTACTTCTTTATCTCATTCCTTTGGCTATCTGTGGCGATGGAAACACCTAAATAGGGGTCTGAATGAGGTAGGCCCCTATATAGCCCCCCAAAATTTTCTCTCTTGTTGTGTGTAGGTGGACGCACTTTGTGGAGCTAGCTAGCAAATAGGCTCTTCTACAAGATCATCTTCATCACCTTAGCTTTGGTATACCTATTTTATCACATTCGTTTGTCTTTCTCTTATTTCATAGTATTGTTTTGTTCTCTTAGAATTTGTTAAGCTAGGTTGTTAGTCATTTTAACGAGTTCAACCTTACCTCGGCTATGTTCTAATCGTACAGACTACATCGCGCTTTTGAGACACCAATGCATCATGCTATTGTCCAAAGTCCGCGCTGACGTCCTCAAGCAAAGAGCTCCTTGAGGTGCAAAGTTGGACCTAAAAACTGACTCGCCTAGCCCCACCTTAAAACTTGGGATTGATGAGTGGTTGCAAGGTTCTATAATCTTCATCATTATCATCCCCATACCCTAAACACTACTCTTAGCTCAGGTAAGTTAGGGTAGCCTCTCGCATATTGACCCTCTGTGACCTAGGGTATTGCACGCGGTGGTCCCCCTCTCTTACAACTTTGAACACTTCGAGCATAGGACATGTGATAATGAATCTCCTTGTGATAAGGACCAGGGAAAGAGTGAGGTTTTTGATTATTTTTCTGAGTATGAATATTTCTGTGAGGATGATCCATAAGCACTTTCTTTGCATGAAGGATGCAATGATATTAATGCTTAGGAAATATTCTTCTCACAAGTGAACGAACAAATCCCATGTGAGGGTACCAGGAATGCAATCCAGTTATATCAAGAATTGAGTGTGCTAGCTTTGTGAATGATGATGACTTTGAAGATAAGAATGTATGTGTTCAATAGCCTAACCCTTAGAAGCACAGTGTTAAAAATGATGGCAATTTTGGTGCTAACCAACAAAATCATGTCCCAGTTGCTCTTGATTGTCTATGTGAAGCAAAGATGGAATATACAAGTTTCTTTGAAACACATGGACATGATTATTTTTGACAAGGAATGTATTGATGAGAAAAAGAATGAAGAAGCTCGTTCAATTGCTAGTGAACAACAGTCAGATTACAATGAGCCTTTCATTTGGATCAACATACATATCATTTGATGAGACACATGAGTGCTTTGCTAGTGGCCATACTAACTCTGAGTTATTTGAGCCATGAGTTGAAATGTTTTGCATTAAGTTGGATGATGATCTAAAAGATGAATCAAAATACGTTACTGAATTTTAGATGGAGGTATTATTTAATGCATGGGATGTTAACAGTGATGTTCACAGTAATGACCCTAATCTGAATAAGAGCAAAGGTACCTTGGGTTTTGATGAATTAATTTCCCAAGGAAGTGAAGCATATGACAGTATGATTGGTTCACAATGCTCAGATGAATATGAACACCAATTTGAGAATATTCCTTTGTATGAAGACCTTTTGTTCATCACACAAGATGAAGGCTTGTCAAGTATGGGATTGAAATCAGGAGATGTTTCCCAAGATTTATATGAATTTTCTATTCTTTTTTATTTCTTAGATGTGGAGTTTCAATTTGACTTCAAAGGGTCAAGATGTGTATTCCTGGATGGAACTATTGAGCAAAGTGTTTATGAAGGTTTTCAGTTTGATGTGCAAACTGAAGTTGATGTCAACCCTTATGGTGTTAATGATCGAGTGGACTATGAATTTTTTCAATTTCTAGTCCAATTGGAGGATTATTTTGTGGAGTATGATCATGAATTGGACAAGGTAAAATGCTACATTGATTATGGATTTCAATTAATGTCTGAGTACAGTTTTCAGTTGGACAGGGTTAATGATGACAATGGTAAGATAGTGGTTGATTGTAGTGGCCACAACAGGGTTAGTTTGTGGGAATTTCATGGAAATGTATTCAACCTTGGCTTAGTGCAGATAGCAAAAAACAAGGCTTTTGATAGAGGAAAAGACTGGTTCTAAGTTTTTGGGGGCCTGGGGCCACCAATTGAAATTGAAGCCTGATTAATTGCAAGATGCGGGCTAAAAGATTATACATTAGAAAAGGATTTTGAGAAAATTTGAGGAGTGCACATTGTATAATTTTGTAAGTTTGTATATATTGGTGTGTTTGCTTTGGTTGCAACTGGTTCTCTTGCCTTGTCTGGGCATGTCCTGGTTTTGGTGTCCTTGTGCTTGGTGTGCTTCACCCTGAGATTATTGGATCTTGCTCTGTTCTGGAGGAACAAACGTCCTTAACAGGAGTCACTAATGGAACCCCTAAAAATGCTTTGTGTTCCATCTCAAAATTTTGCAAATTTTGGTTAATCCCATGTCTTTGGGCTTAGGGTTTTGTATTTCATCATGTCTTAGGGTTTGTGTTCTTAAAAAACCCTTATGTAAGTCACCCTTTGAAATTTTATAATTTTTCATTTACTTGTGCCCGTTTCTAATCATGTTAAAAGTAACTTGAGTCTTGAAAGTATGTTAAATGATTGGCCCCTTGTGGTTAGGATCTCCTATTACCTACTACCTAATATCTTTGTGTGCCTAGGTCCATGAGATTATTTTATTTAATAAGGTTGATCTTTCAGCCTTGTTTGGCATTTGCATCCTTTGCAAGAAAGGTTATTAGTTTGTTGATACCTTGTCCTATGTTATCCTAGGCAGTCCCCTTTGTTAAAAACAACTCGGTGCATGTGCTTATTTCCAGTCACTTGAATCATCGCTCATCATCGAAGTCATTTTATCACGAGTTCTTTTCTGCGATGAGCAATGTGCTCTTGGGTCCTTCTCATATCACCTGTTGCTAAATTATTTTTGCCCCTTAGTTTCATTACCGCGATGCACAATGAACATTATATTTTCTTTGTATCGCGTTATCGCAGAAGTATTTCATGGCTTTTCTCAGTTTCTATGGTGAGCGATGGGAGTTGATTGAAGGCAGTGGGGTGATCTTACCATGTGTCTAAATTTGGTGTTGTCACTAGGTTTACTCATCACCGAAAGCAATCTCAACTCCAAGTCAGTTACTGCGATGTGCGACGGTCTGTGGATATATTATGGCATCATTGGAAAATCCTCTTCATTGAAGTACAAATGCAACCTTGTCACCTTTTTGTGACAAGTGATTAGGGATATACCAGGAAATATTCCCTTTAGTGGGGAGTTGTTGCTCATTTCCGAATTCTAGAGATGGCTTAAGGGCATTATTGCGATGAGCAACAAAGTGTAGAGATATGGTGAGTATGTGGATGATTATGTGGCATCTTTCCAAGGTGTCATCATATTCTCCAAGTACAGATGAAAAGGAAAGTGGTGATACTTGAGGAGCATCATTGATTATGTTTTAAATAAAAAATGATCGATAGCCAAGATTCAAAGTTGAGCAGCTAGTTGTCAACTCACTTGCATGAGCCTCCTTTGAACATTAATGGCTACACGCTCCAGTTACTCTACTTAATGAGGATTGTTAGTTGTTTTTCTTCACAATTTACAACCATCGAGAGCTGAGGAATTGGTTTGGAGCCAGAGAAGAAGTGTGTGGGTTTCAGGTAAGAAATTACAAAGATATTGAGGTAGTTTTCCTGGGTAAGTGGGTGTTCATACCTACTCTGTTTCAATTATGCATAAGTTAGCTCATGAGCTCTAAATTCTTGGGGTAGTGAGGGTTTAATTTCTTGCAATTTCTACTTGGGTTGTTAAGCATTGCGTGAGTCTAGGAGGTTTTTTATTGCAAATTCGATTTGAGAACATAAATTGGTGAGTTTTTTTTGCAAGTGAAGGTTTGCTAGTTCTTGTTATGTTTCCTATAAGAATGAGTAAGCCTAGTGAGTCTTTCCAACTAGATAGAAGGTCTGGGAGGATTACTATGCTTGAACCTTAGGATGATATACCTAAAATTGAATGAGGTACACCAGGAGCTCTTGCAAAGTCAAAAGACAAGAAGAGAACTTGTAATAAGTCTAAGAAGGGAGGTGTCAAGAGCACATACAACCTGATGAGTAGGGTTGTTGTTCACGGTCAAAGCATGCCTGGTGGTGTGTTCTTGAAGGAACAGAGTAAAGAGAAGCAAGAGGCTAGGGTGAAGAAATTGGCCAAGTCTAAAGAGAAGAAGGATAAGGATCATAAGGCTTTTGTTTCTTATGTGGGGGAACCTAATGTCACCATGGAGAATGATGTAGAAGATGATCCAGAGTATGCTCAATACCTTCTTGCAATAGATGATCTAGTGGGCTCTAATGATGGCGAGACAAATTCTCTAGTTTCAACAAAGGCCCTGGGGGAACATGCATACTCTGACTCTACATATGATGAACCATTGTAGAGTTAGTGTCCTAGTTCGTGGTTTTTTGTTTTTGATGACATTGTTACCATGATGGCTGGTGTGCCTTCTTTAATGAGAAAATAGTTTTTGTTTGGGATGCTGATGAGGAAAAATTATATGGTTGATGTGGACAGGAGGTTTTGGTGTTGTTACGGCGACGACTGTGCCTTTTGGAAGCAGGTAAATCTTCTACGATGGATGGAGTTTTGTCTTTTGCTTTCCCCCCATTATGGAAGTGCAAATATAATTGTTTGGGGATCTTTGAAATTGAAATGAAATTGAATGTCAAATGTAAATGTGACTAAAATGGTAATTTGGCTTGATGCTTGTTGCTCCCATGTTTTTATAAATGGGATTTCAGGGCCAGTTACAAGGGTTTGAATTTTGGGTCTCGAGTGGTCTAGGTTGGAAAACTAAGCTCATGTAAGGGAATTTGTAAATTCATGCATAGATGAATAGACTAGTATGAAGTCTAGGGTATAAGCTAATTTGTAATGAACCTAATTAGTTTTATAGTAGCAACAATATATAAAGGAAAATACTAGTTCGAAAGCACATTCTCTCCTATGTATTTTATCTTCCAAATTATAAATGAAATGATTACGGATCTTTTTGTTTATCTTCAATCATTTTGGTTGAATGAGTGATTTTATTTTTGCTTCGGTTCAAGGAATTGATTATGTGTTTAAATAAGATCATAGGTTTGTGAGGGAAGATTCTAGGATTGCTAAGTAGTTTTGTTTTCGACATAGTGAGTTGAATATTGTAATGTAATATGTCAATAGTCCACAAATGTTGAGTCTTAATTGCTAATGTATTACAAATTGTTACAAGTGTGACTCTGTTACCCAAAGTAAAGCACTAGTCTATTTGTTTGGTTATTCTTGAATGTAAATGAGCCAGCCTTGCACCTGACCAAGAGCACAAAATGAGAATGAAAATCATTTTAACATTTTAAATATAAAACATCAATATGAGATATCACTTATTTCTTGCTTTAGATAGCAATTCGCTTAAGGTTCGGCCAAATCCTTGAGGGATTTTATCTATTCACATATGATTGGAATACATTTGTTTGTTTTAATGTTCAAGATAAAATGGTAAGGGAATATTATTTGATAATTATTAGGATTACCTTCCTGGGTTTCACAGAGCCCGAAGAGTAGAAGTAAGGGCCTAGTAATCCTTACTTGTTTGTTGTCCAATCCTTGCCTTTGCTTATCATTGAATTGTGGCAAATTCATAGGCGTCTGGTGAGATTAAGTTTGGTTCTAAAAAAATAACCAACAACATATATGCGTATGCTACCCTAATATAATGGTTTTGTAGGTTTATATGTTTTAACACTATTACCTTGCAAGGTTTTATGACCTAATGTATTAGTTTTGTAGAATAGTTTTTTTCATCCTCTACAGTATCCTATTTGGGTATATATACATGTTATTAAAACTTTCTTTTTTATACTTTAGCATAGCATATCACCTAAAATCATCAACCCACTAAAGTGGTAGGAAAATGTAATTTAGAAAATTTTATACCCTCACAATTTCATGCTACATTTTGAACATGCTTTGGCATTCACTCCTTTAACATGTTTTGAGGATCATTTGACCCTTAGCCATTTTTCCTCACCATAATGCCATATTTTCATATCATAGTCATATTCTACTTGTTGACTTGGGATTACACATTTGAGTTTAGCTGATTTTATTAGGATGTCAATGCAACATGTGCACATCCATGTGATGTTCTAGTGTCCATAAATTTTAAAAAAATTAAACATTGTTATCGCCCAACAACTTGCTCTCATCTATGGTAATTCTCACTAGTCCAAAAAAATGTCTCACACATTTGAATGTGATGGTTGGGATTCCCACTTGTTTTCTATTATACTCTCCATTTCAAAAAATTATTCTAAGTTACATTCACATCTTTATCTCTCTCTTCTTAGTTTTATTATTTATTGTGCATCCATTGCTATACTCTAAAAAATCTTGGTTTATTGGTGCTCTTGGAAGAGTTGAAGCTACAAAATATTTGGGAGCATCTTCTACACACCTTCCTCTTCATTTTCTACATCTCTAGTTGGTAATATCACTCAATATATATTTTTTCAAATGTATATTTTAATCAATTTTCTATAATCCCATTTGGAATATATTAGTGATTTATCACCTCCTCTATTTCACCCATACACATTTTTCATACACACTAGGGTATTTATCCTTATAGACAAGTGATAAATACAATATAATTTATTTTATTATTTGCTCTATCAATTCCTTAACATGACTAGGATAGGAGCACATAATTTTTATTTAATTCTACAATATTAGCTACCTGTTGATGCCAAAATAGGGACTAGACCACTCTTGGAAAGCTCTTATGCAGGCCACTACATAGAGAATTGGTATCACTTTCCTCTCCTTTGTCATTTTAGTTTTTTTCCATTATATATAGTTTTTTCTCTATATTTCATCATTTAAATATATATTTCATTATGTGGATATCTCATGTTGTGTCCATGTTTTTATTGTGTGGTTGTATAGGAATAAACTAGACATTTTCATGAGTTAGTAGACCTCTGGAACAACACATTATGTATGGACAACAATGCATTTCATAGACGTCCATGCATCGTTAGGCATCATAGCCAATGAGCTCCAAAATCTAGATCTTGGTTCCATTTTCCATTTTTTTACTATTATGGTATTAGTTTTCTTAAAATACTTTTCAAATTTAATATGTATGTATATTTTTTTATTTTTCTCACATTATTTTAGATCATAGAAAACATTTCTTTTGAAACTAAAATAAATCTTGGAAAAAAACATACATTGCTCTCTTTTTTAACTAAAACTATAGTAAACATTTTGTTCTCTAAATAATAGATTTCTTGGTAAAAGTAATATAGAGAAAATAATTTAATCTAGAAATATATAAGCTTTCTAAGTTAAATCATTTTTTATATTATACATAGTGTAACTATGTATACATCTTTCATAAAGGTATGGTATGCTCTTCACACAAGTTTGAATTTCATGAATTTACATATGCCTAGACATTGCATACACTTATAGTAGGACAATTGCAACTATAAAATATTTTTCTTTCCATTTCCATGTCCTATCACAAATCTTTAATTTTAGCACAAATCAAAATTTAAATATCTTAAGAAAGTTGAATTGGAAGATTGTGGAGTTTTAGGAACATATTTTGATGACAAAGAGGTTCCTAAGATCCAATTAAATGTTGAAGCATGTGATTTCTAAAATATTTTTGGCAAGGCCACTTATACCATATTGGCCTTTTGAATATTGATTTTTCAAAAGGTGTTTGGAACAATTCTTTAGGAAATGAGAAGATATGAGGAATTGAGAAAATTATTGAATTGCCTAATTTACGTATGCTTCTGCTTTTTTATATTTTCTTAAAACTCACTAAATCCTATTTTGAAATGAATTTACCACGATCAGTAATTAATAAGGTTTCTAGCACTTTCTCTAATGCCAAAGATGTTCTTAGGAACACCAACACTAAAAAGGTTCTCAAGGCCACTCAAAATGTCGAAACCCATATTGTGACTTTAGACATACTTTGCAACTATTGTATTCCATTATAACATCTCTTTGAGGCATTATGTTGAATAATACATTTTTTATGTCGATGCTTCAATGTTGTACATGAATATCTATCAAAGTTGTTGCAACTACAATATTTGCTAAGACTTGACTATCCTTCATGATTTTATGGATGTCTATGCTCTATCCTAAAGCCTTCACTCTCATAAGCTATTAGAAAACCATGTTCTCAGGCTATATAACTATTATAACTTTTAATATATTTCAATAAATCAATTTTGTGCCTATTCTGTAGTTATTACAATTCATGAGACACCGTTTCTTCCAAAGGAATCTTGTCCAAATAATCCATGTGCCTGATCTTGGAAGCATGGTAGAGTTGGTCTTTATACATATAATTCAAAATTTCTTGATAGTTTCTAAATTATTTTCAATAATTCAATTTCCTGCATATTTTGCACTCGTATTTCTTGGAGTAACACCTCTTTATGGTGTTTTTAAAATGTATCCAAATATATTTCACATACCTTAATCATTCCTAGTACCCCTTACGAGATGTTGAATAAATTTAGACTCTACACAGTTCATACTATTAATTCATTTTTATATTTCCCATTTCCTCATCCTTTTCAATCACAACTAACAATAAGTTATTATTGGGGATACCACAATTTACTAAAATACATATGTATATATTTTTATTAATAGTGTTGTTAATATCAAACTCCTCAATCCCACAACCTCCACTAATAAATGTGGTAGTGAACTTAGGTTGTGCCTCTTAACATGTCAAATTAGTATAATGCCCATTCAATTATTAAATTTTATCAAATGGTTTTTCTAGATAGCAATTGATGGCATATATTTTTTGGATTGTAAGTAAGATTCCTTGTCAAAGCCTTTTTATAATTGAGGTGTTTTTGGCACCAAAACTAAGTGCATTGTTCTCATTATCTAGAACATTAGTACAATAATCTCCTCTAATTTGTTAAGGTATGGAGAAGTAATTGTGGTAATGTTGGTGACAATAGACACCTTTTGACTTGAATGTAAATATCTTCATCAAACTCACCATCCAATTATAACATTATTTTGAAATCAAAATAAATTAAACATTATGAGCCCATGATGCTCACTTGGTTATTTAGAGCTCTCGTAACCAACTGGTTGTTGCCTTCAACCCTAGTTTCCACTACTTTGCCACACAAGAATACCCAATTAAATTTGGCATCTCTATGAACTTATGTGATCTTTCTCATTACATTCTATCACATATTTTCTAATCATAGAACCTTCCAACAATGCTAGCACTTGAGTATAGGCCCTTTCAATAATTCTTAGTGACTTTTTGTATAGCCATTAGTTCTCATTTTTTTTAATGCTTTCTCACTTTTGATGAATTGGAAGCAATATATGCACCCATACACTAGAATATTTTAAGTAATTTTTTCTCCAAATAAAGCTAATCCAATATCAATAGTGTTAGTTTGTGGAGCTTGATCAAAATTTGGAGTTAATATTTTGGTCACTTTTCTTAGTGCAGTCCCCCCAAATTAATTAATAGGGGAGTGCAGGGGGTGGAGCCCCTCCTGTGAGGTCTGAGGGTATCATCCCTCCAGTGAGGGCTCGAGGTGCAGCCCATAGGGGGATATAGGGGTAACACCCCTAGTGAGGGTTGTTAGGGGCAGTGCCCCCAAAGCAAAATTTTGTCATTTTTATTAAAGGAAATTTGCAATTAATTTTTTTTATGAAACAGTTATCAAACTATTTGAAATAATGATTTTTCTTGCTACGAGTTGAAACATTGATGATCATGCATGAGAATATGTTACTCATGCAAGAAAACATCGTGCCAATGGGAAGTGAATAATTATGGTTCTAAGAAAACTAACACGCAATAAAGCACGTGGAAGTGATCGTTGGTTTCGGTATGTAACACACAACAACACGTGATGGAATTTTGAGTGTAGTTTAATGTTGCATGTTGCAACATATTGTTGTAGGTTAAATGTATTTGTAGTTTTTTAGAAGTATAATAAAAATTAGACTATTGTTGTTTATGGACATAGCCCAAATGGAAAACCACGTTAAAAAAATGTCTTACACCTCTGTGAATTCATTCCTCTATTCTGTGAATTACATATTTATTCTATCATTTAATTTTGAATCATAATTGATTTAATTTTTTATATTATTGCTCCAATCATACCGAAAAATATTAACAAATAGAAATTTTAGTATACTACTTATGCTTAAACCATCATTCCTTTGAATGTCATCCTTAATCAAAAAACTTGCACTTTTGTCATATTTTATATCTTTAGCTTTGGCTACTATTTTACTTTAAGGAAGATTCCTTTTATAAATTGAAGAACCATCAATTGGATGAACCTCCATCTACAATTTTTGAAGCTCCCTTCTTGTATCCTCAAGTTGACCATCACAAGACATCAAACATCTAAGGATGTTAGCCAATTTCTCTTTTTCCTTTTATTATTTTTGTTTTTGTTATTACTATTTGATCCACTTTAGTTGTCTTGTATAATTTATATTTTCTCTTTACTTCGCCTCTCAAATTTATTTCTCTTGATTCTTAGATTTTCCTCTTGAGGATGATGTTGTGAATGCCAATTTGTTATAATGTATGGTGTAATTATGTGCATTCATGAGAATTAGTGTGAAAATAGTTATTACCTAACCACTTTCCTAGTTCTTTGTACACCTATTCACACGTTTAAGTTCACTTAGTGGTTTTGTTGTCTCACCTCATAGGTACATGACACATGTAGCTCAAACTTGTCTTAAGTATTTTACATGTGTCACACTTATTGGAGGGTTAGTCAATGTTTCACTCCCACCTTCCTTCTTCCTCCTTATCCTACATATACAAGTAGTTCATTGCATATTCTCGTTATTTTTAATGATAGTATTTCGGTATTTTCTATGTTAATTTATTTGTAGAAGTATTTTTTATATTGTATTCATTTGATTACTGTTCCAACATGGTACAAAGAGACATGAATTGCAAATCCCTTCCCATTATAGTTTAATCCTATACTTATCCCTATTATAGGTGTGTCATAGAGCCAAACAGATATCGCCATTGCATTTGGAAGGTCCAAATTAGCTAGGAACACCTATCAAATCATTAAATTTTGAAATAGGCAAGTTATAACTTGTTGGAGGGAGGCTATACCTATAAATACATTGAATCCATACAACCATATGAAATATTAACTTGTATGAAAGGTAAAAAAAATTAAAAACTAAAATTTTGTATGTTGATTTTTTTTGCAAGGTCAAAAGTTTGGGCAATTTCACATTTTTTTGGTTTGGATTTTGAGGGTTTTGTTCAAATTTCATGGTTTTTTACCTTCAATTTTCTTAGAAGTTTTTCCACTAGTAATTTCTTTGATTGGTCATATATACCAAAGGCTAACTACCAACTCCCATGGTTTCACAAAATTTAGGCCTTCGATAGTGGAAAACATCCAACAACCTCCACTCACAACACTTCTACACACATCCTATAATTTAATTGCAAGTTTTTTTTGTTGTGTAGGCATTTTTTGCTGACATCTATTATTTTGTGCACTACACCACTACAAGTCACACCCCATTGTCATGTGGCTTCCAATTACAAGGTTTGCCACTTATCGGAAGTGGTGTAACCACCACTTTAAAACCCATGACCTTCAACATTTTAAGTGATGACATTCATTATTGAAGTTTTCATCACTTCCAACACTTTGTTAAAGACATTGAGAGGGCTATAAATCATATGTACCCATGGTGCATAGTTGCGCCCTCTTCAAAGGTGGTGGCTAGGCCTCAACATACTTTGCAATTCTTTTGCAAGCTAAAATTTTATGTTATCCTAGTAATAGTTAACTATAAACTTTTATGTCTCGTATTACAATTTTATGTTAGAAGCTACCATTATTCAACCCAAAAAATTATTGCTAGAATTTATTGTAATTGTTAAAATTGTATGATAACCTCTAGGACATTCTAAGTGCTTAAAAGGGGGTATTTTTCCTTCTTTAAATAACTCTCAAACCAAGGGGTCTTTCTTTTGAACTTGAATAGCTGACAAAAATTTGGTTCCATCCACTATATAGGAGTGAGGTTATTTTTTCCAAATTGTGCTAGTTTTCACTATTTTTTGCATTTGAAGTCCATTTTGTGTACTAAATCTTATTAGGCATAACTTTCACCTATTTAACAAAAAAATTACATTTTTTAAAAACTAATTAGAAAATTTTATATGAATTTTGATTATACATGTAATTTCTAAATTTGGGTAGCCTTTTTTTTCAAATATTATATAAAAATAACCATGTTACATAATAGATGATTAAGGCTTCCATCTTGCATAGATTGTAATCAAATCTTGCCAAAAACCCACAATTTTCCCCTTTGCCTTTACATAATACTATGAAAACCCTAATTTGATAAACTATTTTCTCCTTCATTATCTTTGCATTCATTGATGCCCTAATTCAAATCCAATTTACAAGAGTGTGAAAGAAGTTGTAGGGTGTCTATTACATAAATTGTGCCTATAATATGTTGACCCAAAATTTTCCTCCACATTTGTAATTCGATACTAAGCACCCAAATTATCAAGCAATCAATAATGATGTAAAATAACTTGCAAGGCTTATACTATTTATATTAAAGTATATAATACAATAGAAAACACTATAACTGATGCAATTGCCACAACAATGAATTGAAAGGTACAATGTTAAACCCTTAAATGAACCACAACTTTCTTACATTAAGCAATTATGGAATACCTACTAAGATGCTACTACATTAGCAATAATAAATTGAGAAGTATAGGTAACTACCAAACCCCTTTTCTTACTAATATTGAACTCTACACATACAATTAAATATGTTCAAAAATAAAAAATATGACACTACAATAGTAATAAAAAAAAATCCAAAGTAGACCACTCGGATCTACAACCACCTACAAGTGATACCAACTAGTTGTAGCTAAATATCCATGACAACTACAAATTATACTAAAGAGGGTTGAAAAAGATTGAAGGCAAAAAAAGGAAGATAAAAGCAATAAAAAAGCACAATACCTTCACCTAGAATATTTGCTTCTCTCCTTGATGAGCGAACATGGAGTGCACCCTTATTTCATTTTTATTCAAGCTCTTTGATATTGATAATATGTAGATTGCTCAATGCTTTAGCATAACCTTGATATGATTTTATAATGATGATGATAAGCTTGATTTAATAGATATTTTGATAGCATGTATGTATGATAATAGATTCTATATATGAAAATGAAAAATGAGATCCTTCTAAATATAAAGTCTTGAAGAGGCAAAATCAATGGCTAGAAATGATGGATGATGGATGGCTAGGATTGAAGGAGGATTAGGGTTTGGATCAAAGATGCAATCATATGAAAAGTGTCAAATAATGTATAGGATCTAGGTTTAGGATTGACATAAGGATAAAAGCTCCTTATGATAATGGCTAGGGTTAAGAGGTTAAATGAGATGAATGGATAAGATGAAAATTTATTTTGAATTTTGGGTAGGTGCCTAGGTTCAATGAATCTAGAGGAGTTAGTTAGACATGTGAAGGGGACATTTGTCACATGATGACAAATTTAGATTATGATCTATGTGAACAAGATGAAAGGCTAGGATTAGATGGACAAGGATAGAGGATAAAGGGAAATTAATTGAATAAATAAAGTATTTATTTAATTAATGGGATCATGTGAAGGAATTTTAATTAAATAAATGATAAATATTTATTTAATTAAAGGATTAGAATAAATATGGGAATAATCAAATAAATAGTAGATATTTATTTAATTATTGGCTAAGGATAGGCTAAAAGTATGTGTGGTTGGGTGAGGTCAGATTTTAGGTGTCTATATATACAACTTGGTGAAGTCATGAATCACCATCGTGACAACTTAGTCACAACATTTGAATGAGATCATCTTTTATGTAAATGGTTTATGTCCTCTAACACATAAAACCAAAGTTTCATCCTTTGGTTCCCGACTAATCTAATAGTTTTTCCTTAAACCTAGACATTTGAACACAAGTGCTCAAAACTTTGTTAGCTAGGGTTTATGTGTGTAAAATAATATATAGTTCTCTTCCAATGAATTTGTTCACTCTTGATATCCTTCAAATTCAAGATCATTTTCACTTGATATCTTCAAAATTAATGACATCCTTCAATATGTGTGTGTAAGTCGAGAAGAGTATGCAAAAAAACCTCAAAAATGACAACCAACCCTCAACCACCTTGTTAATGAAAATGATTGTTTTCATCCTCCATATTGTGTGTATAGGTGAATATGCACCCCTTTAAGTTTAAACAATGTTTCTAGGTGGAAAAACCCTTTTTAAGAAGTTGTGTGGTCAAAATTGGCATTAATGGCTCTTGATCTTGTAGGAGGTAGGTAGGAATGATAGTGTGAAAGGTGGGAATGTCAAATTTTGGGGGTCAAGCATTCCACATGATCCTTACCACTTATTGAGAATTAGAGTTTGGATAGGAGGCATGTGTTGGGATAGTAAAGTTTGACATTCTAACAATAATAAGGAATTGGTGAGGTTGGGAATAAGGCATACTAGAACAGGTAACTTTGATGCTCTAACAACTTGTGTAAACTTAGGGAATTAAACATTCTCCATTGTTAGATTTTTTTTGGAACCTTAGATAGGTTTATGTAGAATGAGAAAGGATACAAATAGATAAACTCTGACCAAGAAAGACACTAGAAATAGGAATTTGGCCTTTGGTCCATAGACACAATTTGATTGAAAAGGGGACATTACAATAAATGAGAATTCATCCAAGTAGAAGAATAAAATTGATACATAAGCTACATCATCTTCTGTGTCAAGTAAAAAATATTCCATTATAAATAAGAAAAGTAGTCATGTAATTTTTGTGGATTATAAAATCATGCCGTAAAATTTTGTCATCAAAGGATTACAACTTTGGAAGAGTTGATGAAGAGACACAATATTGATATTCCCAAACCTAGCAAGGGTCAAGCACTTATAGCTAAAGGTTTGGAATAATCCATAAATAATTAGATATTAAACTCAAGAGCCTCATATCACATGACTCATTCACATGACCTTCTTGAGTCTCTTTCTAATAGCACTAATTTTCATATTACAATGGGAAACTCCATGCAAATTCCAATTTTTTGGTTAGGTATTGTACAATTGATAAATTGTTGCATTGAGGATGTTTTTTATGTTCTTGATATTTTTTTCCAATCTTCTCTCCATATATCAAATTTTTCATACTAGGGATGGGAAGGTAGTTGATTTCTTACCATATGATGTAGTTGTTGAGAACTACAACATCTAGAGAAAATTATTGCTTTAGGAAAGTTGATCATGGTTCTAAATTGTACAGGTTTCATGGTTTTGAGTCATCTTGTGGTTCATCACACATTTTCCATGTGTATTCTTTGAGCATACTTTGGCACAAGAGGTTGGGAAACCTCAATTATAGGTATCTTTAGTAATTGAGCACACAAGATATGGTACTTGGTCTTCCTAAGGTTTCAAGCATAGGAGTTTATCAAGGTAGTGTCCTTGGAAAAAAATCATAAGGAACCCTTTTCTAAGGGTAAGGCTCACCATGCTACTACCTTTTTGAGTTGGTCCATAGTGAGATCAAGTCATTTATAAATCCTTCATTTTCAGGAGCCAAGTATGTGCTCACCTTCATTGACTGTTACTTTCATCGCACATGGTGTACTTTCTTAAGTACAAGAGTGATGTCTTCACTGCTTTTAAGAATTTTAGGGTATTTGTAGAGAAGAAATAATATTCTTATATATGGTGAATACTCACATATAATGAGGGGAATATGTGAAATAAAGCTTTTAGTATTATTACACTTAGCATGGTATTTATCATCAAAATAATTAGGTCCTTATACTCAATAGAATAGTGTTGTGGACATCAAATCTGCAAATGGTCAACAATTTTAACATAATTTCATCATGTTAGTCCTTTGCAAAACATTAGATTTGAAATCCCTATGAAATACTTGACTATAATGAAACATGCAAATTAGATAAACAAAGATGATCAAATGTAAGCATATAAAAGCATAGTCAAAACTCTATTCCATAGTGGATTGGTGTCACATGTGCTAGTGACCCTTTCACAATCCTTGATCAAAGCTCAAGATGATAAAATGCAAATGGAGATGATGGAATGAAATGGACAAGATCAAATCTCAAATGAAGAGAGTAACCTTGCATAAAATTGTGGAGAGATTGTGAAGAGATGGTGAAGGATTTGATAAGAGATGAAGCCTCTACTTTATAGATTTTCAAAATGCTAAGTGTTGAAGAGAGACCAATGTGGGACAAAGATTAGACAAATGAAAGAAGGACACTTGTCATCATGTGATAGGCCAATGGATGTGCAAGATTTGGGAAGAGTGCCCATGAGAGGGAAAATTTGAATTCAAATTTGCAATAAATGTTGAGTTTGACCTTGGAAGGGGACATGCAAGAGACATGTAAGGCCTCATAAATGCTCTATTGGGTGTACATATCCACTTGGGGGGAAATTCAAACTTGGAGAATATTCTCCCTTTATGCCAAGTTGAAAATAAAGATTTTGATAAATCAATTAAATGCAATTTCATGTGCAAGTGGCCAAATCTAGAGAATGCAAGTGGGATGAGATTAGCATTAGATCAGGATTAGATTAAATAGATGATGATTAGGTTAGCTTAATGGTGTTTAGATGATTTTGA
>VDFB02075321.1:426992122-427116377 GCA_007258455.2 Sequoia sempervirens | reverse complement strand
GAAATATTTTAGATATTAAATTCATTTTATTACTACTCCAACAACAAGTTCCTAATTTATGAAACTAACTGGAGCTTCTTGCTTGATCAACATGTCTCAAATTCAATAAAAGCTTCATGCCAGTCTTCACTAGACTAATATGGAGTGAATACTGTATTAGGATGGACATCAAACAAAGAGGGGGAATCCATAAACAAGGAGTCTCTTTTCATATGGAGCCAAAGATAAATTTTTGGGATCATGTCCCTTTAGGCAAACTGTTCAATAGGTTGTAAGGACTTTATATGCTCTTATACCCATATAACAAGGCATATGCAATTGAAAAAAATCACAACTTTTGCTAGTATCATTCACTATAATTCTTATAGGGGTGGATGTGGTGTGGAAAAGGGTTTGTTGCACATCATTTGAGAGGTTATAGGGGTGGCTCGCCTTGTAAAGAGCTAAGCTCTAGGTCACTAGGTTGAACTCTCAATTCCTCTTGGTAAAAAAAAATAACATAGGCTCATCAACCATAAGACACATCACAAGATCTAATTTACAATAAGAAAATGAATGGCAATTGAAGAAAAAGACAAACAGGTACAAGTCATCCATCTCATTGCCATTGGAACCCACACTCTTCTAACAAGAATTTGAAAGCACCACAAAAATAATCAAAATGACAAACCTTAAGAATAATTAATATTTTGATCATAAATTCTATAAAATCAAGACTAAAAATCTTGTCAAACCATAAAAACTACCAAATTACTTAGAAATGTTCAATAAACTACTCTCAAACTAAAACTATAGAAATAAATTGTAAATCATGTTTCTATACTCGTATTAAACAAAAATCTATTTACATCTTTTATAAGAATTGATTTTCCATAAAATTGACAAAATTATAAGATTGACCAAAAGAATTTTAACATGACTACAATCAAATCAAATATTCCAATTAAAAAAAAAACAAATAAAAAAAAAATTATCATATATTCACCTCATTCCAATACAACCCAAATATTTGTAAAGATCTAAATCAATATAAATGATCAACATAAATTCAAAATAAACATATAGAAGTGCTGAGAATGTAGGCACAATTAGCTTTTGGAATAATAAATGAAATATAGGTGAGGTATCTCTAGGGAGTTGGGAATGAGAGGGTCCTTTCACCATCCGGAACATGATGTGAGAGGAAAATGGCACATTCTTAAATGTGGGGGCATTTCCTCGAACTTGGTGATCACTCATCACCATTATACAGCTGGCTTGCTTGCCATGTGATGAGCAACTTTGTCAGCCAGCTAAGGAATTTGGTCGTAATGTGTTGAAATCAGAAGCAACTTTATAATCGATTGACTGACTACCCACCTACCATTTTTCTTACTATAACTTGTGTTTGTTGTGATGTGATGACAACTAAATATTTATTACTCACAAATCATTTTCTTCAAAAGTGAAGATTGCATGGCAATTTCCGAGATTGAGTGAAGGAAAAATGGTACACTTTTGCATTCGTATCAAACATGAATACCTCTCAACTTTTCTCAAATATAAAATTCCTTTCATTTTCTCAAATTATCCAAGGATTGATAAAGATTGACTCTAACTACATAATTAGATAATGAAGCTGAGTCATAGGTAAATGTTATCTTATCTTAATAAAGGGAATACGTGCACTTACTTTAAGAAATGATAAAGAAAAGTTTGATTTAAAATTTGTTATGTGATTTGATTTAGTGATAAGTAATTAAATATATATAATTTTTTATAAATTGTAACTTTTTTTTTTCATTTTAAATTTACGTTTTAAATTTATATATTTGTAGTTTTATACTTTTTCGTGATTTTGATTTTGAAAATGTGACTTTGAACATATTTTTTGGTTTCTTATGATATATGGATGTTTACAAGAATGAGTAGGAAGGTGTTAAAAAGTAATGTTGGAACTTGCTATGTTAGGATAGGGATTTTGACTAGCTTTCCACCTTATGTCTTAGTCAAGCCCCTTGATCAGTCTATTGATTTGTATAAGTTCAAAGACACGTCAAATATAATACAAATGCCTGGATATATCCTTATAAATATAGATGTAGATGTTGATGCTATCCTCTCTATGATTAGATAATATTTTTTAATCCCTCTATAGTGACTGTTAGAAGATGATCTATTAATGATTGAATGAATTAGGGCTTTGCCCTTTCATACAAAAACTTAGATACAAATTTAAATGTTTTACACTTCAGTGTATAAGTAATGGTTAGGCATGAGATTACAATTGATTTTAGATTTTAAGGGTCAAGGCCACATGTGTGGTCTTGACCAAGTTTATTACTACAAATACATGATTGAAATAGGGAAAAAATTTAGGAATGTGAAGGTTAAATCTAGATGCACGGGGATGAGAAGTTAGATTCACCTCAAGTTAGAACCAAACATCAAGTTTCACAAAGAAATATGACAATTACATACTATAATATTGCAGTAAGGACAAAGGGTCAAAGCAAGTCTAAGATGAGTGGAGAAAAGTGGTAGGGATGTGCTTTTTGCCCTTACATTTTTCCCACACTTTGAATTGTAATTGATTTACCATGAATCATCCATATCAAAGTAAACAAGTATCCAACATGAAAGTGAGTGACACACATATATAAAAATGATATAAACATGGATGATGATTCACATATGATCCATGCAATGACTATTCTAACTTCATACCAACAAGAAAAAAATTTAAAAGTCACATTTGATAAACTAGCAATTGCACCTTAGTGTGCAATGGGTACGTCGAAGAAGTGTGGAAAGTCAATGAGGATAAATTTTGATCTATTTTTGTAATATATAAAACTATTTTAATCATTTTATGTAATTAATAATTTTATTTAAAAGTATAATATATAATAATAGGTATAATTAAATTATTTATAATTTACTGATGGTAATTTTCTTTTTTATTTTTTGATTTAAAAAAAAATTACAAAAAATTATTTATTTAAACTTTTAAAATAATATTAAAGTAAATATGTATAGTTTTTGAAGAAATCTTTCATATATAATATATATTAAAAATTATATTTCAATTACATAATAAATCAAATTATAAAAAAATCATTTAAAAAAAATAATTTAATTTAATTTTGCATTGTATTATGTATAATTTAAAATTGATTTACACTTTATAAATGCATTATATATAATATAATTTACAATTCAAACGGGAAATTAGGAAGGCGATAAGGTTGAAATATTACATCCGCTGAGCAGGTGGTAGGAGATCTTTGATTTTATTGTTGTACAGGAAAGTTGAGTGCAGGTTTAATTGTTTGTGTAGGTTTAGTCGTCATGGAAACACGAGTCTCTAACAAACATGTGATTGTATTTACAAATCTGACATGGTCGGCTGGGTTGCGCATTAGGGAATGAATGTTGTTTTCAATTAATGGCTAGAAAATTTAAATGGTTGACAAATGATATCAACCCTTAGATTGTACTTTTTTAGCTTTGTCCTGTTGAAATAGGATACGCCTTTGGCGTAAAATATAAAATAAGCATGAAAAACTACTTAGCAATGTCAATAAAAAAGTACAAAGGTGGTTGTAGGTTCCTTAGTGTATCACTTTCATCCAAAAGATGGATAAGGTGAGAAAGCTAATGGTACAATATTTCAAGTGAATCACTTTAACTAGCAATGGAGGACGTCATGCCCTTAAATGATAAAAGATGGTGTATGCCTTTCAACAAGACAATATAACTAAATAATTTTGTGTAGGATTATGAGTATATCACTTTAACCATGAGCATGTGGAGTAGAATTCCTAAAGAATCTTTGTAACCGTAGCCATGAAAGAACATTAGTGATATTATATTCCCCCTCTAATTGAATATATATGAATGAGGCATGGCATTGGATGAGAGGAGAACAAATAATATGTAAAAATTATGATCATGTAAGCTCAATATGCATGTAAAATATAATATATATCATTGTGTGATAGTCATGAGATAAGATAGTAACTCATAATCATGCAAGTGCATGAAATATGGGGCAATAAGGTGTACCCTTGAAAGGAAATAGAACTAACAATCTAAAGAAGATAAACCATGTTAAATAGATTTTCAAATAAGTATTACAACATAATAAGAAAATCATTCACACATGAACACAAGATCCACCATGGGAAATATTTTCAAGAAATTTCTAACAACAAACATAACACCACTAAATATATTATCAAATAGAAGATTGCAATATAGGGATAACTTCACTTGTATTGATATGATGTCTTTAATCATGTTTATGACTTGATAGCATGAACCTTTAGAGAACTTATTATCAATGTAGTCTATGAATTTATCTCAATTTTATGATTAATCTAACATGTACCTACTCTAGAATCCTGTCAGAATATTTATATATAAAAAAACCAAGCAAATAATTTATAGGTATAAGACAAATCAAGAAACAAGGAATGGTTTTCAAAACCACCCAAAACTATTGCAAGTATGAAGGTGTTGTCATTGATGTCAACAAGTATATCTATTAGTTGATGTTTTTAGTGATATGGGAGAGATTGTTGCATGTATGAAGGTGTTGTCATTAGTGTCAACTATATGTTGAGGATATTGAGAGAATTGTGAAAAAGGAAGATTGATGTAGGGTGTGCTTGTATAGCTGAGATATTGATAAATTGTTGTGAGTACATGGAACTATCTTTCTGTTGCAGTATTTGATATGGGTTGGAATAGTGTAAAGTACTAAAATGATGTCTCTGGTACTTGGTTTCCAAGTGCTTTTAAGGAAATTTGATAAACAAAGAAAATAATGTTGTGTTGATGTTCAGAATGTGCTTTGGGTTGTGCTCTAGATTTCTTCTATATTGATGTTATGCTTGTACAGTTCTTATATGTTGTTCAAGACTATCATTAATTGTTATATTTGTTGAAAGGCACAAGACAACTGAGAGGGGGGTGAATTAGTTGTCACCAAATTCAAACATAAAACTTCAAGCACTTATCAACTTCACAACCACTTTATTTTGTTATTAAGTATGAACATGAAATGCAAATAACATAAAGCAATATCAACACAAGAGACACCAAATTTATGTGGAAAACCCAATAAGGGAAAAACCACAGTGAGGATTAGCTCACAGTATAAAGTAATTGCACAGCCGAATACAAAGAGGCTCACTGCCCAAAAAGACTCACTATCTAGATACAAAGGCTCATTGCCTATAGATTGGAATCACTGTCCAAAAGGAGGCTCACTGCCTATAGATACAAAAGATTACAAAAAGATCCACCATATCAAATTACACACATCTGCAACCTTGATTAGAAAAATTGTAGACACTGTCAGCTCATTGCTTTCAGGAATCTAACCCATTAAAGTATTGCTTCCTCAATTCACTTTTGCACAACTCTGCTTCTCAAACTTGTGGCTTGATTGATTAATTTGTAACATCACAACTTGTATTTATACCATCTTCAACCTTAGAAACTTTTTCAAGGTCAGCTACATAGGCTTTACTTCATAAATTCAAATTAGGTCGACAACTCAACATTCCCGTGGTGGAAAGGAATGAGAGTGAACCAAACCAACACTTAACCAAGACCTAAAACATCATCTCAGATCAATCACATGCTTCCTTAATTAATTCTTAATCCTTCGTATGAAGTGTAAAAACCAGGTCGACCAAACCTAATGAAAACACAAATGAACTTTGAAGTACACACTTCCACATCAAGAAGATAAAAATGAACCACACAACATGCTTCATCAATCACTATAACACATCTCATATTCCTTTAGAATCATCCTCATTAGCTACAACAACCTTTAAACTTATAATACTTCTCACCAGTCCATCTGAATTGCATAGACACACACAACTTAGAAACTTAACTTTCAGAGCACCAAACCATGAACATCTTTTCCATAAAACAGAGAACACCATTACAAGACATATTCCAGATCCGCAAGACCTGAAACAAACTAGCGGAGGACTACAAAGCATAAACATTTCTCCTAGTCTACAGAAAATTGCTTTGTCAAACCAGTTCACACACTAGTGAACACATCTTTCACTCTCCATCAAACTAGAAGCTACAAACCAAGAGATATCACCAACATAAGCCCATAAACAACACCTTAGATCCACACAAGCATAGGATCAACACAAAAGAAATGTGGAGCACAAACCAGAGCACATTCTGAACATACACAAAACTCTGACTTCTCTATTTATTAATTTTCTCAAAAGCACTTGGTAACCCATCATATTAGCACACCTGCAACACCATAAAGATAGCTTCATGTACTCACAACATCTCAACTATACATGCACCACCTACAACATATTGTACTGTGTTGACATCAACGACAACATCAATGACAACACAACCAAACTTGCTCATACTTGCAACAATATTCAGAATTTGGGTTTCTAAATCATTATAGAGTGTGAGATGTATTCACCAATGTGTGAACTATATAATTCAATATTATTTGATGTGGTCTAGGAGAAATGTGTTTGCTCTGCTTTTCTTCGCATTCTTGTTTCAGGACTTGCGGTTATGAAGAAGTGTTGATGGTGTTGTTCTCTTATCTATGTCAAGAGGATTTGAGGTTTAATGTTGTGGAAGACATGTTTTAGTGTTACAGAGTATGGTTGTATCTGACAGTGTTGTTTGATTGTATAGAATGATTATATTCTTCAGGTGAAATCTGTTGTAGAGGTTTTGGATGCATTTCAAAGTGTGAGGATTATTCTAAATCATGTTCAAGTGAATTATGTTGTTTGGAACTTTTTAATTTTGATTGATTTGAGGAAGTGTGTACTTAATGTTTTATTGTGTTTAACACTGGTGTTAGTCGACCTTGTGTTAACACTACATGTGAAGCTTGTGAAGCGTGTTGAAGTTTGTTTGGATCTATTTGGGTCCTAGTTGAGGATTTATGTAGGTTGCCTTCATTCCTATCCACCACGGGAATGTTTAGGTGCCGACCTATTTTGAATTTGTATGTATAATGGCTAGTTTCCGATATTGGAGAAGGTTTTTGAGGATGAGGTTGATTCAAATAAGTGTGGTGTTGTTGTGAGTTGATGAATGAAAGAAGTAAGAAGCAAGATAGATGTGAGATTGATGTGAGTGATGTGTGTGATGCGAATTTGAGCAGAGTAGTGTGAATTTTAGTGTTAGGGTTCCTGAAGGAAGTGAGCTGAAGGCATTTGAAATCATTCATGCAAGATTGTGAAAGTGTGCAAGCAATTGTGTTGGATTCCTTGTTGGATTGAGAAGTGTTCTCTGTATAACATTTTTCTTCTATCTTCTTGCATTTATTTTTGTGGTAGTGAGCCCTAGTTGTGAGCCTTTTTGGACAGTGTGTCCTATTCTGGTAGTGAGCCCTTTTGTACCAGTTTTTCTATTACTTATATTGTGAGCTAATCCTCACTGTGGTTTTTCCCTCATTGGGTTTTTCTCTTGTGTATGGTGTTGTGATTTCAATTTCGGTTATGTGCATTTCATGTTTAATTATACTAACAAAATAAGGGTTTAATGAATGCTTGTGGATCTAATTACTATTGAGGGTTTTGAAGGTTTAATTTGCTACAACTAATTCACCCCCCCTCTCAGTTGTATTGTTCATTTCAACAAAAGCTTGGTCAAAGTCCCCCAACTTAACCCATGTGCCCCCTCATGAATTCATCCCATTAATAGAAATGTAACACCATCATGACCATCATGAGATTCTTTTGAACCCATCATGGAGTCCACCTAGTCAAAAACATTTCTTACTAAAACTTGGCCTTGGCCACCAATGTTTGTTGGGAGGTGATGACAAAAAAATATCTATTGAATTTGATAGAAATTTGTATTACTCACAAATCATTTTATTAAAAAGTGAAGATTGCATGGTAATTTCCAAGATTGAGTGAAAGAAAAATGGTACTTTTACAGTCGTATCAAACATGGAATCCTTTCAACTTTTCCCCAATATAAGTTTCCCTTATCTTCTCAAATTATCTAAGGGTTGATAAAGATTGAGTAAACTGGATAATTAGTTAATGAATTTGAGGTATAGCTTAATAAAGAGGGATAGATGTATTTAGTTAAGAAATGATAACTAATATTTTGATTTAGAATATAGTCAATGATTTGATTTAGTGATAAGTAATTAAATATATATATATATATATTATTTTTGATAAATTATGAAAGTATTTTTTGTTTAGGTTTAATCTCACACCTACATCTCTAATCTATGCATTTGTAGCTTTATACTTTCTCCATGACAATGAATTGGAAATGTGATTTTGAACCTATTTTTTTGTTATAAAATATGTATGCTTACAAGAATCAAGGGTAGGAATATGTAAAAAGCATGTTGGAACTTGCTATGTTAGGATAGGAAACTTGAATAGCTTTCCACCTTGTGTCTTAGTCAAGCCTCTTGATTAGTTTATTTATTTGCGTAAGTTCAAAGACATGTCAAGCATAATACAAATGACTAGATACATCCTTAGGGATGTAGATGTTGATTTTATCCCCTCTGTGATTAAGTAATATTTTTATCCTCTCCATAGTGAGTGTTATAGGATGATCTTTTGATGTTTGAATGAATTAGGACTTTGTCTTTTCATACAACTTATATATTGATGGGAAATAAACAAGCTCTTATAACAATTGTTGGGAAATTCAATATCTCTCCAAATATGACTTCAATGGATGAGATTCAAGGCTTGGACTACAACAACATGAAAATCTAAAACTTATATGCAAATCTAAAAATTAAGTTACCTTGAAATGGAATTACCATGATTAGATCCATCTTTATAATGCCAAAAATAAACCAACATAACATGCTTATAAAAAACACCTTATGTGAACTTATAACAATAAAATATAAAGAATAACATCACCATAAGATAACAAAAATGAGGCACAAACTAGAAACACAAGAGAATCACATATCATAGGATTTATGTGGAGAAACCCTTGTAGGAAAATCTCCACCAAGAAGAGAGGCCAAAAATGCATTATCTTTTTCTCCTCTTTTCCTCCACCATGAAAACACCTGTGCACCTATAAAAAACCTCCTTATGCCTCAACCTATCCTTGTTCCTACAATGAAAATCTGCATTCAATTGTTTCTCATGATTTATACATCCAAGGTGTTAATTTTATAGACTTGTGAATACATCTTAAGCCCCAAACATGGCTCCCAAAGATGACCCTTCATTCCAAATGTCCTCAACCCTTGTAATACCTTCTCAAAATGCAAAAGAATACCAATTTTGGCTCCATTACTTTCCCTCCAACTTAGGTTCCCAAACTTGAAAGCTAAACATTACATTAAATACAATAAATGATGGAATACCAAGAGACACTTGTTGCCTTTTTCCAAGCATCCATGTAGTACCCCTCCATTTTGCTTATGTTTTCTGTTAGCATGCTTTCACTTTGATAGACTTTGGTACTTTGTTTTGGATATTTAGATCGCTGACTTTTGAGCGATAGTGGATTCATTTTGGGATATGGTGAAACATTGTATGGTGATAATTAATTTCTGACATGCTTTGTATTAGTGTAGATGTTTTCCTTCAGATGTTATTGCTATATATATGTTTATGGTAGATTAACTGTTATTTAATTGTCAGTTTGATGTGACGTGTATTGGTGTGGAGAACGGAGTTGCATCACTCGCTTGCGAGTGCCCTGTGATTTTCGTGATTTTCTCTACACGGTGTGCTTGTATAATGGATTATATATATGTATGTTATTTGTTTGGTTGTAGGATTGTAGGTACATGACACCAACTCCACCTGGTTACTCAGGTCTGAGCGTATCAAGACTCAACGAAAATGTTGATTGGGAGGTAGTAACAAGGTTCATCCTAGTCTAGTCTTAAACCCTATCACAGTATATTGTCAGCTTTAGTTTGGAGTCTTTGGTGGTCTTGTTTGTGCCTGATTGGATTAATTTTTTTGAAAGGAAATTTTTTTCAATTTAGTGATAGTTTGTTATTCTTTAATTTACTGTTTAAATTTAAATTAATTTTAAATGTTAAAAATAAGTTTTAAATTTTATTTAATTAATTAATTAGTTTGTTTGGTTAAGTAATTTGATCATTGAGATTAAAATTATTTAATTAAATAAATAAATTAATTAAATTAAAGTTGCTTTAATTGTGTGAATAGATTTAAATTTAAAATTAATTGCTATGTGGGTAATGGTATTTTATTGTTAAATAAATAAATAAAATAAAGAAAAGAAAATTGAAAATTGAAATTTGAATTCTTTAATTTTTTTAATAAGCATGCAAATCTTGAAAAAGAAGAAAGAAAGATTTACTGGTAAGTTGTTAGAAGATATTTTCTTCTCGACATGTGTGGTAGTTAAATTTATTGTTTCTTGTTGAGAATTTCTCAAAGGTTATCTGGGATTTGGGGAAAATAGAAGATTACTTCTTCATGGGAAATGAAAGAATAGGGTTCTGTTAAAAATTATATTGGTTTGAGTAAATTTGTGAATTTTCCTTTGTGAATTACTGTATATTTCTGGAAGATCTCTTTGGGTT
Source organism: Sequoia sempervirens (assembly GCA_007258455.2). Taxonomy (NCBI): domain Eukaryota; kingdom Viridiplantae; phylum Streptophyta; class Pinopsida; order Cupressales; family Cupressaceae; genus Sequoia; species Sequoia sempervirens. The sequence continues at coordinate 427,105,807 of VDFB02075321.1, read as the reverse complement.
GGTATTAGCATTCTTCTGGATTTGGGTTTTCTGGAGAAGCTTTGGAGGATTGCACGCAACAGGCAACAAAGGTTCTCTTCTATAGACAATTTTCAAGCTACAGGAAATAGGTTTTTCACTAGTTATATATTTAATTTATTCTTTTGAAAAGGTTGTCTGTGAAAAAGAATTAGTATTGAGAAGTTTTGATAAAATTGTTTAAAAATCTTGCCTGTTGAAGAAATTGTTTGTGATTTAATCTCTGTTCTTCTCAACAAATTAGTCTGTAGAAAATTTGTTATTTCTTTGTTAAAAGCTTCCTATAGAAAACAGTTTGAGTAAAAATTTGTGAAGGAAATCATTTATTTGGGAAAATGAAATTGAAACCTCTGATACAAATTTTGCTAAATGTTTCTTGTAGGAAATATTTGAGTATTTTGGATAATTAAAATTGTATATATTGTTAAATTTCTCAAATTCCTGATGGAAAACCTGTAGAAAGTATTTCCTAATTCCAATATTTTATCCATCATTTAAATTGTGTGTATATATATATAGTGTTGTGAAAATTTATAATAAAAATTAAGAATCGTCGTACAGGCGAGATTAGTTAAAAAGTTCGGATTGAAATCCGAATGGCTGAAGTATGAATTCCGTGAATTTATTTTCGTATTTTTATTTTTTGTTGTTTTTAAATAAATAAAATATAAATTTTATTTTGTATTTTCGCAAAGTGAAGGGCCGCAGGGGGCTACCCCCACGACCGACCCCCATAGGGGAGTTGGCTGTGAGGGCCGGCGCTGCCTGCACAACCTGGCCCTGCCCTTAATATGTTATAAGTTTTTAAATTATTTTCTTTTTATTATTTTAGTTTTTAAATATGATTATTTTATATATATATGTGTGTGTGTGTGTGTGTGTGTGTGTGTATGCAAGTTTACAATTTGTGTTTATAGAAATGAGTAGATATAAATCTTATTTGGATAAATAAGAATAATTATTTATATATTGTAGATGTCTAAATTTGGACACTTAATTTATCTAAATTCATCCCCTTTCATCTTATTTTCGTTAATTAAGTAATACTGCTATTATTTAATTAATATCTTTAATTCTGCCAAATCCTTAAGGTATTTAATCAATAATACCTTATCTCTTTAATCCTCCTTCCATCAATTGAATTAAATAAATATTCCATTTATTTAATTCCCCTCATGTCACATCCTCCATCATTTTTATCTTATCATAATCCTTCTTCTAATCTCATTATTAGGATGTGCACATGCCTAATCCTTGATTATGATGTGTCACATCCTCCAACTTTTGCAAGTTGGCCTCTAATCTCTCTTAGCCACCTAACTCTCCTCTAATCCTTCATTACTCTTCCCTATGTGGTCTTTGACTTGTCACATCAAGTCACATGTGAAATATAACTCTCTTCTAATCTTCATTAATTAGCCTAATCAAGTACTTGCACAATCCTAATCACTTAATTGAGTCAACCTTATTAAATGCTTTTCTTTTTTGACAAGGCATCTCCCTTCCCTATGTGAATTTTTAATTTACATTTAATCCCCCAATGCACCCTTTGGAATTTAAAATTCTTTCCCATCTCCCCATAAGGATATTTGAGGAATTTTTAATTCCTCACATGTCCTCTCACCCAAATGGGGACAAGGACCCCCTTTATGAGGAGATCTTGTTCAATCCCAAGGTACTTTGTACCCCCCCTCCATGTCATGTACCATCCTTCCACCTCATGTCCACTTCACCTTTTAGGGCTATATCACATGCCACATGTCAAGATGTGAGGGCTTGTGAGTTCTCAACTCACCATAGCCCTACATCTTGATGTTTGGTGGCTCAATCTTGACCCTTCATTTCCCCTAGGAATTCTCAAAATTTTTATAAATACCCCCTCTTTTCTCTCATTTTAGGGAGGTGATCATTTTGCTAGCCAAACTCTTGCAATTTTGTTTCTCAACTTATACTTAGCCATTTTCATGTGTTTATCCACTTGCACTCATCCTCACAACACCATTTAGCTTGCATCTACTTGCCATCCAAGGAGCATACACATCAAAGATCGAAGGGCCAACCAAAGGATCGACTCAACGCAAGGTATAGAGTTCTATTTTGTTGCTTTTATCTTGCATTGTTTCCAACTTAGGCTAATCTTGAGGTGTAGGTTGTTTTGGTGTTTTATTTGCACTCTTTCACTTGTTGCTTGATTTCTAACGCTCACATTCGACCTATCACATATATATATATAATTAGATATTTAAATAAATGTTTATTTAAATTAATTTGATATGCATATAATTAAATGAATGGTATATTGCTAATTAGTGTATGAAAAGTATTAATGGTCATTTTATAATAAAATATATTATGGAAGGAAATCGTAAATTTCATTATAATACATGATTATGGAATTGAGTAAATTATAGTTTTGATTTTTATATTGAATGGAAGATGAATTAAATCCTAGATGATTAATTTAGTACTTTATGCTTTGATTGACTAGATTTAGTAAATCCTAATGTAGATTCCTATTGTTTTAATTTGCTTTAAATTGTGTTTTTTTTATTGGGCAAATTGGGAATGTATTAAATGTACAAGTCTTCCAGATGAGTTGTATAATGTGGGAGTTGTTATTGTTTAAGTAGAATTCTTGTGTTGACTAAGGTTGTGTACATGGTTTTTGCATGGTGTTTAGACACTTGGTTTTATGAACATAGACTTGATGTTCGTTATGAAAAGTGTAGAATTATATGTTGTATTCTTGTACACCTTGTTTACCTTAGTTAGGGAAACTTAGATTCCTTATGTTATTTTTAGGGGAGTGGCTCTGTGTGAGGGCTAGCACACAAAGTGGTGCCTGGGTAACTCATGGAGAGTTAGTAAGTCAGTGGAAACTAAAACAAAACATTAGTTAGCTTAAAATATTTAATTAGATTAATATGCCTCGCTTACAGACTCAAGAGCTAGTTTAGTCTTGAGATTAAGTTGAGAAGGCCTAGAAAGGAAAATCGATATCTTGTTACTTTAAAGATAATCGATTCCGCAACAGTTTGCATGAGGGGTCGGGTTTCGTAAGAGGTTACTGGAGTAATCCAAGTTGGGGGCCGAAACCTAGGAAGAAACACCAGGGTAACCTATGCAACATTGTGATGACACTCCACCTAAAATAACAGTAACCTTGTGAGCTTAGTATATTTGATTATCCTATTTCTAGAAGCAATGTAACCAAAAGTTAAGTATGTACTTGTGTAGATTGGTCTATGCATTTACTTGTGTCTAGGGTTTGTAGGTTATGTCTAGGGAACCTTATTACTGTCTCCTAGCACGGGGGGTGGACCTACGGGTACCACATGGTTGGGTGGAACGTGCACCTTACTCCGTTGGGTCCCCAGTTCTTGATCGTGGTAACGAGTGCTTCATGGATGGAGAGCTCATAGTTGGATATATGTGTACTTCCTTAATTGTATCTTTGGAAATATTGTATTTGTAACATTCCTCAATTGTTTATGAGGTGAACATTTATAATATGAAATTGTAAACTATTATTTGATCTACCTCATCTGAAGAATGAGTATTGTAATGTTATTTCAAATACAATGTAAGAATCTTGTTTGAACTTTATACTTTCATGGATGGAATTCATATGTTGTGCAATGTTTACTTTTAAGTTTAAGTTAACTAAATTCATGCAATGCTAAATACTAAAGTCGTCTATGGGATTCTATAGTAGTGTGTCATTGTGTAACTTAGAGAATGTATGCAATTAATTAAGTTAATATTAATACTTATTAAAAAAAAAATATTACACTTTCATAGACAATGCAACATTCCTTAGGTTACAAGATAGGGCATTACAATCTACTTGGAGAATACCAATATTTACTCATTTATCCTTTTCCTTACCTTTAATCATCCCATTTTAGGAATCCACATGTGGGGAAAGTAATCTTAAATATTTATATCCACAAGTCACCTTTACCACTGCTAGTGGAACCCATCACCCCTTATAAACGTAATACGAACAATGGTGAGAATAAATATTACAAAATATTTTCCCAATACACCTTAAGTACCTAGGGACACTTTCCAAGGATGTTGGAACCATGAAATATGATATAGGATTTACAAGGTAGATGGAACCTTAATCCTAAAATTCTCCCACTTGACATCATACATTATAAATATACCCATAGTGTGATTGTAATCATAGTAATAGATAAATACACCATATTCATATTGATTTAAGCCATGTTTAACTACCTAAGCTACAATCCCAATGAGATGTTCAAAAGCTGTAAAAACAAGTAACCATTATACTAAGCATGAAATAAACTACTAAAGCATAAAAGAAACCTAATCTAGAACTCCAAACCTTATCCCATTGGTGGATTGGTGTTGTATTGATACGGAATGACAACCCTTTCCTAATCCCTTGGATAATATGAGCATCTAATTGAACTCCATTGATGAAAACTCAAGATAAAATGGATGAAACTATGCTAAGGTGGATGAAAAAGATGAAAAAACTTGATAACAGATGCAAGGATGAATAAAGATAGTATTCAAATGAGCAACATAACTTTTCTTTGATGGAAGTGGATCCATTTCTCTCCAAAATATGAGGTATTTATAAGAGAAAATGGAGAATCAAGGGCCAAGATCAAACAGATCAATCAATGGTCAAAATGGAATCAAGGGTGAAGACATGGATCAAGGATTCTCATCAATGTATGAGAATCAAAGATCACATGGATCAAAGAAGCAATCAATGGCTCACAATGATTCAAACAAACAAACTTTCAAAGTTAGAAAGTTTGTTAGAGAGTTTGTTAGGAAAGAATATTCCATTTTTGGAGCCAAATAGAAGAATATTCCTTTGGAATATTCCTTATGTAAATGGATGGGTGAGGAAAATTAGTAATCAGTTAATTAAAACAAAGTTTTAATTGTGCAAGTTGAGGAATATTAGGATTATCATTAAATAATTAGTTTATTTAATGAAAGGGGATGCAAATGACATTTAATTCAATAATTTAGGATTATTCAAGTAAATGAGAGGACATAAGGGGGGTTTAAATTAAATAATTTGCATTATTCAATTAAATCAGGTGAAATTTTAATGTGTAAGGGTGAATTAATCTAATAACATTAATTAGACTAATAGATGAAAATGATGCATTTAATTAAATAACTAGGCTTATTTAATCAAATAGGAAAAAAGAAGATGAATCTCAGGACGAAATGATCTTAGTGACCAGATTCAAGTGTGTAATAGCATTCAGGACAATTTTAAGTGTCTACATTTTGCCCCTCTTTGAAGCAAGGTACCTATTATGTTGGTTCAAAGATTGACACATTTTGGATTAATCTTGCTACTCAGATCAAAAATATAAAAAATTATGATTTTTTCAAATGCCCTATTGTTGCCCAAGGGAAGGAATTAAGTTGGTACCTTGCCCCCTTGAGAGATCGGATGAAAATTTGGAATTTTGGGTAGATGTCGCTACAAAGGTTGAACATAAATTCGTGTGTAGAAAACAAGCTTTAGGATGTAAAAAAGTTTGGAAGCACAAAAACTGTCTCAAAACATGGCCCATAGCTCAAAAATTGGTAAAACAGGATGAAAACCCTAATTTCCTCCTAAATTAAGGCAAAAAACCCTAATTTTTAGGCATAAATAGAGGTTAAAGGGTCACTTTCAATTCATTTGCACTTTTGTCCATAGCAAATTGTTGCTCCTTTTTCTTTGACACCTTGGAGATATGGCATGACATGAGCTTCCTACACACCTTTCTGACAAAGTTTGAGAGTACCAACGCCCAACAAACGCAGGACCTCAGGTATGTGCTTCAAAACTTTTCTCAGTTTTTATGTTTTTCTTACATTTTTTAGGGTTTGAAATAGGTCAATTTTGGACGTCACTATATCGCGACACATTTGAAATGATTGGTGTTGCTATTGATTCTATATTGACGCACTTTCCTTTTAGCAACGTGTTAGGTGATTTAGGTATAGTGACACATTTAGTTTATAGTGACGCATATTGCAAACAATGACATGTTGAGCGATTTAGGTCTAGTGACACCTGTGTACCTTGGAATTTTACCCTATTCTAATGTGCAAAATATCTTAAAATGTAAATAATAAAACACTAAGAACACTTCAAAGATTAGCCTAAAGAGTGATAAAACAAGGAAAATAGATGAAATAAGATGCAAATCAATTATACCTTCCTTGCTGTTGAAGACTCCTTGGTTGGCCCTTGATTTAGATGAATTTATGTGCTCCTTGGATGCCTTTTGATGTTACTAGATGCAATATTGGTAATGTAAAATGACTAAATGGATGGCTAAATGATAGCAAATTCTTGAGAATGCAAATTGGCAGCATAAAGTTGCTCAAATAAAAAAGTGTTACAAATGCCTTAGAAGAAGGGGTATTTATAGAGAAACATGAATTCCCTAGAGAATTAAATGGTTGGGATTTATCCAACAAGGCCAAGATGGAGGGCTAAGGTGAGTTGAGGACTCACAAGCCCTCACATTTTGACATGTGGAATGTGAGATGGCTAAGGGTGAGATGATGTGTAGGTGATGTGGAAGGGAGGCACATAATGTGGAGGAAGGACAAGTGCCTTCCAAGTACTTTGATGTGACCTTTCAATGATCACATGGGGAAGGGGAAAGATTTGGGAGAATAAAAGTGAATTAAAAATTTACAATGATTGGAAGAATCTAGTGGATAAGACAAGGTTCCCAAAAGGTGGGAATTTGTCACATGTGATTTGATGTGACAAGTCAAATATTCTAGAAGATGCATAGGAAAAGGGGATTCTAGGAGGAATAAAAGTGAATTAAAAATTCACATGGGGAAGAGAGGAGCCTAGGGTGAATAAAAAAGAATTAAAAATTCCTTGGGGGATGGAGAGAGTTGACCAAGGTACTAATTAGGTTTGACTAATAAGTAATTAGAGGATAATTAGGGGTTAATGAGGATTAGAAACCAACTTGCAAAAGTTGGAGGATGTTACACATCCTAATCAAGGATTAGGCATGTGCACATCCTTAATAAAGAGATTAGGAGATGGATTAGGATTAGATGAAAATGACATGTGAGAAATTAAATAAATGTAATATTTATTTAATTCATTTGATGAAAATAGGATTAAGGAGAGTAGGGTATTTAATTATTAATTAAATACCTTAGGGATTTGGAAGAATTAAGGATATTAATTAAATAATAGTAATACTACTTAATTAACTCGGATAAGAGGATGTTTAGATGAAAAGTGATAAATTTGGATAAATTAAGTGTCTAAATTTGGATGTCTACATTTTGCCCCTCTTTGATATGGTGTTACGAAGTAGCATCATTTCAAAGAATATTAAAATATAGAACCTAGAAGAAGATAGTTAGATTGGGAAGGATACCCCAGTCATCAAAGGGATGACTAGGAAGAAATTAAAAAAAAAAAAATGGGGTGAAGATGAAGATTAGGGATTGAGGATGCCCCCTCGAGAGGACATGCGGGTTCAAGAGAACACGAATGTGCTCTCGAAATGTATGAGATGATGAAATGGGAGATGAGGAAGATGATGCAAAGGGATGGATATAAAATGATGAAAAGGTGATAGGAGGTTGGGAAGCACAAATAGATGCAAGGATGAAGATAATGTTGCCCCAGTCAAGGTACAAGTCAAAAGGGGTTGATGATGGATGGAGTGTTATTAATGAGGATAGGGAAGGATACATCCCAATGAGTGGTATTGATGAGGGAAGGATACATCCCAAAACACCACTAAAGGATAGGGAAGAGTATGCCTGATGATGATGATGAAAGTGTCATTGATGAGGGAAGGATACATCCCAAACAACGTCGAAGGGATATGGAAGAATAAAAGGGGATGATGATGATGATGATGATGATGATGATGATGATGATGATGATGATGATGATGATGAGGATGATTGGATCTAGGCTTATAACAAGACTGAGAACAAGACCAAAGATTAGATGATTCAGGCTAAATGGAATGGAAGGGGGTTGGATAGAGATGTGAGATAAGGATGACAGATGAATGGATGGGGGGATACATACAAGACGATAGAAGGGAGAATGAAATGCAATCCTAATGCAATTTTCCATCTTCAGAGCACTGATTTTTGCTATAGCATAAGACGCCAAGTGCCAGGGTATGTGGAACCAAGGCGTAATAGTGTCTAATGCATGAAATAAACACAACAGACAAGAAGGCTATCCCAACACCCCAAAGTCACAAAGACCTTGGTCGGGTCAGGTATTGAGATAACCACAAGCACAAAAGGATGCCCCAGCATAACACAAGACCTCAGGGATCTGGGTGGGTACTACGTGGGACAACCAAGAAGACAAAAAATAGACATAAAAAGATCAAGATATGCCCCTATGTTGAATAGTCAAAGCACACCATGATATGATGGATCAAGGTGACCATGACAAGTGATGATAGGGAGCTTAAATGATAAACAAAATCCAAAAGCATCAATAGATCACAATTAATTTCAAATGTCCTTTGCCATAGGATCAAGGGGATGGATGGGATTGATGTGGTCTTTTAGGAAGGATGCATCCTGTTGAGACCAAAGATGATGGATACTAAACTAAAAGATCGTTATGACGTGGGACGTTCAAAATCGATTGGATCTCATGATACAAGTGGATCTCGTTTGTGAAGAACTGGCTAGATAAGGGCATATCTTGACGACATGACATAAGGGAGACAAGACATGAGAAATGACACACCCTAAAGACCTAGGGGCTTGAGGGCCGATCAAAGATTAGCCTTGCCTACGTCAAAGCGCAGAGCCCTCGTAGTTCGATAAAAGGATGTCGACTGACCATGGATAAAAGTAGAAAGAGGATGATGAATGATGATGACAGATGACAAGGAATGGAGAGACAAAAGCCAAGACTAATGATGGATGATATAGGAGTGGACGGAGAAAGCAGAAAGATCGACGCTAGATAATAGAGGAGTAGATGGACAAAGCAGAAAGACCAATGCTAGACGATAGAGGAGTAGATGGACAAAGTAGAAAGACCGACGCAAGATGATAGCAGAGCCCCGGGGGTAGATCAAGTGACCGAGCTTGCCTACGTGAAAGCGCAGGGGCAACGTAGTTCGACTAGAAGCCGACGACAGACCATGATGGATGATAGGATGGAAAAAGAAGAAAGACCGATGATAGATGATAAAGGATCCCTGGGGGCAGATCAAATGATCGACCTTGCCTACGTGAAAGAACAGAGCCCTCGTAGTTCGGTGAAAGGTGGACGACTGACCATGGATAAAAGTAGAAAGAGGATGATGAAGACTAATGGTGGATGACAAGGACTAGAGAGACAAAAGAAAATATTGATGATAGATGATAAAGGAGTGGATGGATAGAGCAGAAAGACCAATGCTAGAAGATAGAGGAGCCCCGAGGGTGGATCAAGTGACCGACCTTGCCTACGTGAAAGCACAGGGGCAATGTAGTTCAATAAGAGGCTGACGACGGACCATGATGGAGACTTTGATGGATGACAAGATGGCAAAAGAAGAAAGATCGATGATAGATGATAAAGGATCCCTAGGGGCGGATCAAATGATCAACCTTGCCTACGTGAAAGCACAGGGGCAACATAGTTCGACCAAAGACCAAAGATAAATGATGGATAAAGGAGGATGACAGGATGAGTGGAGGATGAGGATATGATGAGTGGATAAAAAGATGACACCGATATGATGAGATAGGATAGACCGGTTGATGATGATGATCACATAAAGCTCAGGGATGGGATCACATAGACTGGTTGATGATGACTATCATATCATCCACTAGATGATATGATAGATAGATAAGTGATGAAAAGTGATAGGGTATTGGAAAGATGTGCAAGAGAAGCAGGAGGGATGATGATTAGATAAATGGAATTGGGTTGCATGGAGGGAGGCCTATAGCTAGATACCAATGACAAGGGATTGTGAGATGGGAATGAAAGAATGGATAGAGATATAGGGATGGGGGATGGGAGGGATTGTTGGGATGGATAGGAATATAAGGATTGGGAGATGAAAGGGACGCTAGGATAGATGGATACGAAGATAAGGATGGGGAGATGGAAGGGATGCTTTGATAGATGGATAGGGAGATGAAGGGATGTTATGATAGATGATGTCTCCAAGGACTATGTCACAAAGGAAGCAGATGCCCCCACTCTAGATATGTCATATATGATGAGGCATGAGGGATGGAAGACAAGTGGATGGGAAGATAAAGGAGATAACTGGAGGAGGATAGGATGAGTGACTAAGGAATATGATAGAGCATGGATGAAGGGAATGTATACCAAGAGGTGGCCAAAGCATGTATAGATAGGTACCCCTGTTTTGATCAAGATCACAAGAAGGATGGAAGGATGGGAGATAAATGGGATATAATGGTAGGATACAAAAGATATGTGGGATGGAGGGGATTTATGAAGAGGATAGATAACAGAAAGATGAGTGCATAGCTGGAAGCATAGCGGATGGAGGGAATGCATATCAGGAAGTTGCCCACAAGTGCAAATGGGGATTTACGCATGATGCCTGTTTTCTAGGTTTTCATCATGGTATTTATCCAAGGCGCTTGTTTGCCAAGTTTTCACCATTGGATGGATTATTTCTCTTTACTATTTTTTTAAAAAAAAATTTTGATTTTTTTTTTTGATTTTTGGACTTTTTTGGATTTTGGTGGATTTTTTGACTTGTTGGATTTCATGCAGAAGGAGATGGGTAAGGATAAGGAAGTGGATAAGCAGATTTAGAACACATGTGATAAGGATCAAGGTGTGAAGAGCCCATATTTGAAGTGACTATTGGATGTTCAACCTTATTAGGATAAATGGATTATGCAAGAGGATGAATTAGAGGGATTTGAGAGGGGAGATACATGGGATAATGGATGGGATGCTACAAAGGGTATGGATGGAATGATGGGTGGATATGTGATGGGGATATGTGTTTAGGACCAACATTGGCATATGTGGTGGTGGATGTGAAAAGATAAGAGGATGAATGGATGGAGAATGTGTGGATAATGGAGGAGATGGGGTGGTGAACTTTGGAACATAAGGACCCAAAACAAACTTAGGAGATGAAAGGGGTGTATGACTAGCTTTTGGATTAGCAACTTTGGATGTTCTTACAAATTTTTCATGTGATGGCATTACATATTTTTTCTTTGGGATCCACATGGTTTTGATCTTTGCTTTGGTGGGCCTTTGTGGCCTACAGATTTGATTTAGATTTAGATTTTTCTTCTCTTCACCATGTCTTTTGGAGGGGACATGAGGAGCCTTAGATTCATGTGGATGTTTGGATTTATGCATTTTTTCTTTAACAACCAAAGTGCTTTTAGTAGCAATGGGATGGGTGTGAAGAGATGGATGATGTGGAGCGATGGAGGCAGATTTATGAGGATTACGTGTAGATGGAGGATGTTTAGGTATGTGCCTTTGTTGATCCTAATTAGGGGAACTTTGAGAGGGATGTTTATGATGGATGACATGAATAGATGGAGGATTATCTCTATCAAAAGGTTTTATGGAGGCCTTTGGAAGGAACAACCAAGAAACTAAAAACAATGAGTGATGAGGAATGGAATCTTCTGGACAGAAAGGCACTAGGAACCATTCATTTATGCCTGGCACAATCGGTGGCATTCAATATTACAATGGCAAAGACAACTCAACTTGATGGAAACCTTGGCGAAGTTATATGAAAAGCCTTCCACTTTGAATAAATTATTTCTCATGAAGCATTTATTTAATATGAAAATGGTAGAAGGTGGGTCAGTTGCTGATCATTTAAATGAGTTTAATATAGTTACCAGTCAATTAACTTCTGTAAATGTAAAATTTGATGAAGAAGTTAGGGATCTTTTAATTCTATGTTCTTTTCCTGAAAGCTAGAATAGCTTGGTCATGGTTGTTAGTAATTTTATTTCTGGTTCAAATACATTGAAATTTGATGATGTTGTTGGTGTTATTTTGAGCGAGGAAATTCATAGGAAAAGCTTAGGTGGAACATCCACATGAAGTAGTGTTTTCAATCCAAAAAGTAGGCGAAACAAAGGAGAGAGAAACAATTTTGGAAGTGTGGGAAGTCATAAGGAAAATCAAAGGACAAAAGGTCCCAATCTAGAGACAAGAGAGACTTAGTACTGTGGTAAGCCGGGTCATTTAAAGAAAGATTGTTGGTCTCAGAAAAATAAAGGAGACAAAAAGGAAAGAAATAAAGAGGCAAATGTGGTAAGTAATAAATCTGATGAGGATGCTTTGATTCTTTCCCTTGATAATGTTGATGATTCTTGGGTGTTAGATTCAGGGGCTTCATTTCATGCTACGCCCCATAGAAGTTATTTTCTTGATTATGTCCAAGGGGATTTTGGGCTGGTTTATTTGGGAGATAACGAACCTTGTTAGATTGTTGGAAAGGGAAGAATCAAGATTAAGTTACAGAATGAGAATCATTGGCTGCTACATGAGGTAAGGCACATTCCAAAGTTAAAAATAAATTTAATTTTAGTAGGGCAACTAGATGATGAAGGTTGTGTTGTTACATTTAGTGATAAAAATTGGAAGGTTACAAAAGGTGCCTTAGTGGTAGCAAATGGTGTGAAAGTAGGCACCTTATATCTTTGTACAGGTCATACTGTTCCTTCTACTTTAGCTATTGCAGATAAAAATCAATGTTTAGGAATAGTTGCTATAATTCAACAAGCAGAAAAATAGATAATTGCTATGAATTTTGAATTAGCGCTGTGGCACAATAGACTTGGGCATATGAGTGCAAAAGGTATGAAAGTACTTCATTTAAATAATTTTTTACCAAGTCTGAAATGTGTTAATATGGATTACTGTGAAAGTTGTGTGTATGGAAAACAAAAGAGAGTTAGTTTTCTCAAGGATGGGAAGCAAAAGAAAGATGAGAAATTGGAGCTTGTGCATACGAATGTATGGGGACCAACTCAAGTATCTTCTCTCAGTGGATCTCAGTACTGTCACTTTTATTGATGATACAATAAGAAAGGTATGGATTTATCTCCTTAGGCAAAAATTTGATGTATTTGAAACTTTTAAGAAATGGAGAAGCTTGGTTGAGAGTGAGATAGGTAAAAAGTTAAAATGTCTCAGATCTGATAATGGTGGTGAGTATTGTAGCAAATATTTTGAAGATTATTGTTCCTCAAATGGTATTCATGAACAAAACAATAATGGAGCGTGCACGGACTATGAGATTTCATGTTGGGTTGCCTTTAAATATGTGGGTAGAGACTATAAATACTACTGTTTATTTAATTAATAGAGGTGCTTTAGTTCTGTTGGGTTGTGGTATTCCAAAGGAAACATGGACAGGTAAGAAGGTGAGTTATTCTTTTCTCAAGACCTTCGATTGTGAAGTATTTGCACATGTAGATTCTGAAAATAGAACTAAGCTGGATGCAAAATCAAATAAATGTATATTTGTTGGATATGGCATTGATGAATTTGGTTATAGGCTTTGGGATTCTGAAAATCAAAAAATTGTGAGAAGCAGGGATGTCATATTCAATGAGAAAGTGTTGTACAAAGATCAGTTGCAGCAACATGAGAAGAAAGAAAATGATTATGTAGTGTTGGATGATACACTAAATAGCAATGTTCCAGTGGTTCCTCATGCTCCACAACAACAACAACAAATACCACAAACTCCAGTGAACGTTAGACGATCTTCAAGGATAAGTAGACCTCCAAAAATATTTTCTTCCTCTTTGTATTCTATTTTGTTAATAGATGCTAGTGAACCTGAAGGGTATGATGAAGCTATGTAGGTGGATACAAAGGTTCAATGGGAGCATGCAATGGAAGAAGAAATGGACTCCTTGCTAAAAAATGAGACTTGGGAATTATGCAAGTTGCTTACAAGTAAAAAGGTTTTACCAAACAAATGGGTTTATAGGCTGAAAGAGGAAGATGGAGGTAAGAATAGATTTAAAGCTAGGTTAGTTGTAAAAGGATTTGCACAAAAAAAAGGCATTGATTTTGCTGAGATTTTTTTTCTAGTTGTTAAGATGACTTCTATTTGTACTATTTTAAGTATTGTGGTTGTTGAAGATTTGCATTTGGAACAACTAGATGTGAAAACTACCTTTCTTCATGGTGATTTGGAGGAGGAGATATATATGGAACAACCCCAAGGATTTGAGGTCAAAGGAAAGGAGAAATTGGTGTGCAGATTGAAGAAGAGTTTATATGGCTTGAAACAAGCACCTCGACAATGGTACTTGAAATTTGATAGTTTTATGGCCGAGCAAGGCTACAACAGGTGTAATTTTGATCATTGTGTTTATTTTAAGAGGTTGGATAATGACAACTACATTATTTTATGTTTATATGTTGATGACATGCTTGTAGCAGGGTCTAACATGGATCACATAAGTGAGTTAAAACAACAGTTAGCAAAATCATTTGCTATGCAGGATTTGGGGGCAGCAAAACAAATTCTTGGTATGAGAATTTGTAGAGATAGGAAGAACATAAAATTGACTCTATCTCAGGCTGGTTATGTTGAAAAGGTTTTGCAAAGATTCCACATGGAGAATGCAAAAGTTGTTAGCACACCTTTGCCTAGTCATTTGAAATTGACTAAGGAGATGTGTCCAAAGACACAAAAGGAGGAAGAGAAAATGTCCAAGGTACCATATGCTTCAGCTGTAGAAAGTTTAATGTATGCCATGGTATGCATGAGACCAGATATTGCACATGTTGTTGGATTCGTAAGCAAGTATATTAGTAATCCCATATTGGAGCATTAGAATGCAGTAAAATGGGTTCTTAGGTATTTGAGAGGTACATCCAATAAATGTTTATGTTTTGGGGGATCTAATAGATTTAGTAGGTTATGTAGACTCAAATTTGGTAGGGGATATTGATACTAGGCAGAGTACTATAGGTTATGTCTTTACTATAGGTGGGACAACAGTAAGTTGGATCTCACGGTTGCAAAAGGTGGTTGCTTTATCCACCATAGAGGTAGAGTATGTAGCTGCAATAGAGGCAAGCAAGGAGATGATATGGCTACAATATTTCATGGAAGAATTGGGAAAACAACAGGCCACTAGTTATTTGTTTACAGATAGTCATAGTGCCATACATCTTGCAAAGAATTCTACCTTGCATTCAAAGACCAAACACATACAGTTGAGGTATCATTTCATTCAGTCGATGTTGGATGATGGACAGTTAAGGCTGGAAAAGATACATATAGATGACAATCTAGTAGATATGTTTACAAAGGCAGTGCCAAGGGAGAAGTTGAGCTCCTTTTTAGCTTCAGCTGGTCTTCAAGACTGAAAACAATAAAATTAGAACAACAGGGTCTAGGGTGCTTATTTCCACTGGGAGCTACAAGGTCAACGGTATTATGATCAGTCTCCAAGTGGGAGATTGTTGGTATATGAAGCCTAATCAAACTTGGAGGTTAAATTTTCCCCACTTTTATCAGCGTAGTTTCCCCCCAAATTATTTAACGGGGTCAAGGGGCAGCGCCCCTTGTGGGGGTTTGGGGGTAGTGCCCCCAAGACGGGGTCAAGGGGCAGTGGGTGTTATTTTTTCTATTGGCTGACATAAAAAACCCTAATTTTGTAACTGCCATAAGTTTTGATAAAAGGCTAAGGGTTCAGGTTTCTATTGACATTGTATTGTAGCATTTGCAGTGGTAGTGAGTTGCAAGGATTACTGGTTGCAATCGGTTCAATTTATTGGATAATAATATTGGACTCTCTGTTGGTGGACGTAGCCCAAGTTTGGGTGAAGCACGTTAAATATTGTCTCTTGCTATTATTATTTATGTGTTTTTCATTCCTTTGTTTAATCTTTATTTGCATGTAATTGATATTTTCTGCATACATTTCCTAACAAGGGAGTGACTCATTTATGACACAAATTCAGGGCTAGATGCACGCTACCAACTCCTATGGACAGATGATATCATTCTAGTGAGCTCCTAGATTGACTTGGAGCTATACCAAGGATGGGTGTTAGTTTTTAGATTGGTTCTAGCTACCTTGATTTCTAGTGTGATTTCCCTAGACTGATGAGGTAGAGGTTTCAGTCTAGGTTGGGGACTAGCGTGGCATGGCATGATCCATAGGATGACCCAGTATGCATGGGGTTTAATTATGCTTACATCATTGTATCATGATATGCATCAGGCAGTGTACTTCTAGGGGAGGATAATTGGAGCCAATGTCACCTTACTACACATTTGGGCATATGAGCACATTGTGGTGCTGAGACCCATTGTTGTCTTAGCAGAAATTGATTAGGATGAGCCCATTATTTTTAGATACCGAGCAATGATGACCTTACAACACATGGGGCCTACAAGGATCCCATATTGGAGGAGGGTCATAGATGATATGACTGTGTTTAGATGAAGGCCATGGCTTTAGGTACCGCCATGGTACGACGATCACCGATAGTTATTCTTTGCTAGGAAGACTCGATATATCTAGGGTCGAGAGCACATGATGATAGATCGATACCTTTCAGACTATGTAGCTTGACAGTTCGAGGGGACACAAGATGTTCCCCCTAAGGATTATATAGCTATTTTTTCTTGGGCTCAGAGAGAGGTTTAGTGGGGATCATAGATTCAACCCTAGGTAGCCATAGAAGAGGATTTTAGAAAACTGGTTGCTCAACCATGGGTATATGATCAAGGACCATATGATGTAGGGACTACCCCAACTTATTATGCATGGTGGGTTCCTCCCACACGCTTGATAGATCCAGAGGGTGGATATCCTCAAGGTAGATCCAAAGGTCAAGGTGCAAGTAGGGGGTGACATCAAACTCCCCATGATCATGGTCACCAAGACCATGGTCACTAGGAGTAGATAGTAGGATAGATTCTAGGGCCACCGCCACCACCACCACCACCACCAGGGTGATAGGATCAACAACATCCAGAGCATGAGCAACTATAATAGTAGCCAAGACAGGATCCTTGAGATATATAGATCTAGGCCCTCATGGCCGAGAGAGATCAGTTACAGTAGTAGTTGCATACTATGATAGTCGACAGGGACTATGAGTGACAGTTGCGACAATAGCTAGATCTACAATTGGCCCAGGAGATTGGGTGATGGCTAGCGACACAAGGACAAGTTGTGTTTGCACGAATGTACAAAGATGTATCAGAGGAAGCATATTATTGGACACTCTATCACAGGGTTGTCCCTTGAGAGCAGAGGCAACCAAACTATTTTTAGTGGAGTGGGGCAGCTCTTAAGGGTTCAGATGGTTAGTCGTCAATTAGAAAACTTGGCGAGGGTAGCCAGAGACAACCACTCGGTGGTCATCAGGACTATTTTTGACATGACGATCGACATAACATGGGATAGCTCATGTTTATTTTGTAGACCCAATTTTGATATACAACCTGATTTATATATGTATACACATTCATCAACTCATTTTTTATAGCCTCTTGTATATTTAATGTTGATGATAGTTACACGTTGACTCTACTATTTGTACCATGACATTCATTTTTTGAGATATATATATATATATATATATATATATATATATATATATATATATATATATATATATATATATGATATGACTCTATTTGATCACAATGTGATGCTCTATGATATGTGATGTGATGTATTTATTTCATGCTTTATGATCATGTATGGATGCAGATATTATGGATGCAAATGTTGATGTTATGGATGCATTTCTTTATGTATGCTTTATGATATGATATGATTTATGATGTGATGTTTATATATGATAAGTGATGTATGATACATGTTGTGGATGTAATGCAATGGATGTTGTATTCTCTTTTCTAGTATCTTTCTATGACATGCAATGAGATGGATGTATTTCCCTTTTGTGTATTTTCCATATGAGGATGTCATGTTTTATGAGATGATGTGATTAGGAAAGATTCATCTATGCTAATGGTTTGTGGATGTAGGACAAATGCATTCATGATTTTTGTTAATTGTCATGATACCATGCTAATGTGGAAAGAATATAGAAGAATAAGACGAATGGATTGACCATTGATTTAGAGATTGATTCAAAAGTCCAACAAGTCCATGAGTCATCAAGACTTTATTAGATATGGTGATGAGAGTGATAATATGCTCGTTTTAGGGGTTGGGATATTGCGTCATTCCTTATTTTTGATATAACACATAGACACTATGCATGAAGGTATTAATAACTAGGATGGTGTTGTATCTAGTGCGATGGAATTTGACTCTGCAAATAGATAGGATAATCCTTGTTCACACCTTGACATACAAAAACCTTGTTGGAATGTAGTTTAGAAGTTTAGAATATTTTGGACCAAAGCATACACAATAGTCAACAATCTATTCCAAACAACCTCCCTACACACAACTAAGCAAGTATGCGCCAAAATTATGTTACAAGAATACTCCTCAAGCACAACAAATGAAAGATAATGATTGATTCCCCATTCCTTTCTCTCTAAACTGTTTAGACATCATCAAGAGGTCCTAAGAATGGTTCAAAAAGATAAATCATAAGAAAATATCAAAAAATAAATAGTTAATGTTATCTATATCTCTTGCCAAAGTAACATAGCTAAGGTGATTTCTAACTATGATGTCTATTGTAGGAAGGATACACCCTAGGACACTTTTATCAGATGTTTTGACTAAGACTAAGTGTTTGATAGGTTGTTGATACAAATGTTACCGACTCATTTACCTATGAGCTAGACTTTTAGATTTTGACATTTAGGTTCACACTTCATGACTTGCCATAATTATTTTCTACTTGTTTTACCAAAGTTTGAAGATGACAATTTGATTTATTATTGGTGGAAGGTTTATTGCGGGTGAAGTGAAATGGGATGGGTGGTTTTGGGAGTTTTTTTGGAATATTTCAATTTTTTTGATGTTTTCTATTTTTTTGATGTTGTTTTTGGTCTTTTTGAATGTTTATGTTTTCAGGTTATGTGAGGTTGTTTTAGGGTTTTTCAAGTTTTCAAATGTTTTTGTGTTTTTTGAGTATGACCAAGACCTAAAAGGGATTGACCTAGGGCCTCAGGGGCTTATCAAAGATTATCCTTTCCTATGTTATACATGTAGATACCATGTAGTTCGACTCAAAAACACTTGCAAAATCTAGAAAATACAAAAACATCAAAATATTGTATAGCCAAAATCTAAAAACATTCAAAAAGTTGTAAAGTCAAAATCCAAAACATCCAAAACACATCAAAATCCCTAAACAGGTTAAAACATCAAAAAATCAAAAACATTACCTTGTTGGACTATGTTGTCTTTGAGCTTGAATGTAGGCAAGGTCATCATTCATGTGCCCTCAAGACACCCTAGGTCAATTCTTTAAGAGTCTTGTTGATGGTCACTATAACACAACAACGTTAAACAAAATATTTCTACCCTATTTCTCCTAAAAAAGATAGATAACCTAAAGCAACCTATCTTGTTGCAATTTTCTAATCAAAACCTATTGGTTGACAGTGGTCATTGGGTCACTATGTTCTAAAGGTTGTAGGCTATCAAGATTGAACATTGAAAAGGTCAAGATTTCCTCTTTAAAGACTCCTATCTCAGTTTCAAAGTAAGCTACCTCATTAGGCCAGTCGTACTCAGTGATCATATGTTTGAGATGAGGCTCACTCTCAATCCTAATTTGTGTTGGTACCCCTTTCCATGGCAACCACATATTGGAAAAGTCTAAGGATAGATAACCCCCAATGCTTTTCATTAGGTCTCAGCTTAGAAGCATACCATATGTCTCGGGATATCAACCACCTAGATATCCATATAAGTTTGGATTCGTGGGTTGGATCCAACCTGCACATGAATATTTTTTAGTTCCCCTACCACATCAAACTTAGTTTTATGTAATTGAATTACCTTCTTGTGAGTCTGAAGCAGATTCAAACCTAACTTTTTACAAATGGAAAAGGGAATGACATTACCTGATGCTCCAGAATCTAAGAGGCAATTGTGCAAATTCTTTCTGAAGATTCTTTAGCTTAGAAGGAACGGTGGGGTTCCTGTCTTACCTTTGTACAAGGAAGCATTAATTTCGTTGGTTGGAGTTTCCTTATTCTTTCCTTTTGACTGATCTTCCTCTTCCAAAGCTCTCAACAAAATGTCTTGTTGAGCGGGGCACCACTTTAAAATATCAAAGAATGATTTAAATGAAGTCTTTTGTTTTTGCATCTCTGAAATAAAATCAAACTCCATGTCATTTTTCATATGATATTTAGGAACAAAAGATGAGTTACCTTTATTTTGAAATTTAGGTGGGCCTTTTAGCAGAGTCAGGTTGTTGTGCGCATTCTGATTGGGTGGAACAATGGTATTTGAGGAGCAGATGTGGTGAATGGGCCTTTATTCTGATTCCTCAGGAAATGACCTCCTTTGGATTGGAAGGCCTGAGTGTCATACACATCTTCCTCTGGCTCATTTTCTTCTTGCCTGGGGAAAGAAGACTCTTCTTCAAAGAGCTCATAAGCCATGGATGTATCTGTGGATCCACCATTCTTGTTGGGAGCACCTTGCAATGGGGCATCAGCTTGTGCAATCTTAACCATTTTCTCCATTTCAAGATAGTTGACCTTAGAATGTGTTGCAGTGTCGTGCAACCTACACCAATTTTTCATGAAATTAAGATCTGCAACATTCGTAGTATGTGGTTTGTCATCACCAGCTTGATAGTTATGAGAAACTCCCCCATTGTTTGGCCTAGTATTCCATTGTTTTTTGTTATTGGATTTCTGGTCGTATCCCCTATTTTGGTTTTGGTAATTTTGATTGGGGGAATTCTAGTTTTGAAAGTTCCTCTGATTCTTATTGGTGTTCTGATTGGAATAACTACCCTAATTGGAATAACCTCCCTGATTTTGGTAGTTTTAATTTTGGTTTTAATTTTGAGGGGGGTTGTATATAAGCTATGCCATCTCATTGGTCATCTGAGACAATGTTTTCTTAAGGGTCTCCAACTTTGTTGTCAGGCGAGTAGTATGATCACTTTCTGTAGTGGTTGTAGCTAATGCATGTGTGATGGGGTTAGATCCTCTAGCTTGATTATGAGGATTTTGAACTTGCTGTGAGGGGTTAGGAGTTGGGCCACTAAAGAATAGTTATTGAGATGAATATTGTAACTCAGCTAAGGGTCCATATGCAGAATGAGACATCCTTGAGATTGTATTAAACAACAACGTAGGATTAGGTATTTGGGAGTATCCTAGAGGAGGGAAGACTCCTTGTAGACCTCCTGCTTGTGAAATGATCTACTGCTGCAGTTTAATAACAATGTGGTAAACTTTGGAAAGAGAATTAATGTCATTGGCATTGTACATTCTTTGCAAAAATAGGCCAATCAAAGGATCTATGGCCTTTAGGTAAACTTGGATGAAAATATTTTCAGCCACCAAGTATGGATCTTGTAACCTCCTATACATCCTCTAAAATCTGATATTGAACAAGGGTAACGGTTCATGGGGCTCTTTCCTGATAGTGGAAAACTGATGATATAGGATTGCGGGATCAATGTAAACCCGAAACTGGTTAATGAATGCCTCTTCTAAGCTTGTCTAGCTCAAAATTGAACTGGTAGGTAGATTCAGATACCAATTATAAGCCATGTCTCCCAATGAATAAGGAAACAACCTATATGCAACATCATGGTGGGAAATATGAGCATGAGTACATACATCTTTGAATGCCTATATGTGCTCTTCAACACTTCTTGACTTGCCATGAGCATACGTGGGGCATAATTTCTTTGGGTTCTTTGTCATTTCGTGTATGCTACCAGGAATGACTCCCAGTGGTGAAGGATTGTTGGAAAAGAACACCATAGGTGGTGGTGGTGGTGGGTTTGGTTGTGCCACCTATGGTGTTGGTGGAAAACCAGGTTGAATAAGTGGTGGTGTTAATGGTGGGATCAAAACTCTACAGGCTTTAGGTTTAATAGGTGTTTGGAGTTCAACTAATAGTTCATGATTTGTCACAGATTTGAGAATTCTTTCAAACCTTTCTAGTGAAAAGGACCTGATTCAAGCCAGTTTGTTCCTCCAGACCCTCCTTCTAGTGCCAGACCTGTTGATGGTCAATGTAACACAACAACGTTAAACAAAATATTTCTACCCTATTTCTCCTAAAAAAGATAGATAACCTAAAACAACCTATCTTCCAAGGTCTTTGTAGTTGGTTCTCAACTGTGCTAATGTTGTTTAGTGGCTTATGCAACTATAATGTTCAAGGGGCCTGTTGGTAAAAAGGATACAAATGACATCATACAAATTAATCTAACTTTTGGGGGTGTAAATAAATATCAAAAGATAGGACATAGCTTAGGACAACAAAACATAAATGTAGATTTCCTTCAATTCAGATATACAAACTTCACAATGAGCATTATTTCCAAACAACTAAACCATAAAATGATACAATCTATAGAACAATCCATACCATTGCATTCATTCATAGTACAAATTCAAGACATTCAATCATTCATCATTCCTAAACTTCAAACATCAAAATAAAATCACATCACTAGCTCATCATTAAAACTTCAAGGGGCCTGTTGGTGAAAAGGATACAAATTGCATAAGACAAATTAATCTAACTTTTGGGGGTGTAAATAAATATCAAAAGATAGGACAGATCTTAGGACAACAAAACATAAATGTAGATTTCCTTCAATTCATACATACAAACTTCACAATGAGCATTATTTCCAAACAACTAAACCATAAAATGATACAATCTATAGAACAATCCATACCATTGCATTCATTCATAGTACAAATTCAAGACATTCAATCATTCATCATTCCTAAACTTCAAAGATAAAAATAAGAACACATCACCAACATCCTTTTCTTTTGGCAGAAGCTAGTGATTGAATGTTTTAATGATGAGCTAGTGATGTGTTCTTATTTTGATCTTTGAAGTTTAGGAATGATGAATGATTGAATGTCTTGAATTTACACTATGAATGAATGCAATGGTATAGATTGTTCTATAGATTGTATCATTTTATGGTTTAGTTGTTTGGAAATAATGGTCATTGTGAAGTTTGTATGTTTGAATTGAAGGAAATCTACATTTATGTTTTTTTGTCCTAAGCTTTGTCCTATCTTTTGATATTTATTTACACCCCCAAAAATTAGATTAATTTGTAGGATGTAGTTTTTATCCTTTTTATCAGCAAGCCCCTTGAACATTACAGTTGCATAGGCCACTGAACAACATCAACATAGTTGAGAACCAACTACAAAGACCTTGGAAGATAGGTTGCTTTAGGTTATCTATCTTTTTCAGGAGAAATAGGGTAGAAATATTCTATTTAACATTACTATTTTACATTGAACATCAATAGGTCTGGCACTAGGAGGGTCTGGAGGAACAAACTGGCTCGAATCGGGTCCTTTTCACTAGAAAGTTTTGAAAGAGTTCTTAGATCTGCTACAAATCCCAAAATGTTAGTTGAACTCCAAACACCTGTTAGACCCAAAGCCCGTAGAGTTTTGATCCCATCATTAACACCACCACTTACTCCACCTGGGATTCCACCAACACCACAAGTGGCACAACCAAATCCACCACCACTACCACCTATGGCATTCTTTGCCAACAATCCTTTGCCAGTGGGAGTCATTCCTGGTGGCATACACGAAATGCCAAAGAACCTGAAGAAATTCTGCCCCAGGTATGCTCATCACGAGTCAAGAAGTGTTGAAGAGCACATACATACATTCAAAGATGTCTGTACTCGCGCTCAGATTTCCCACCATGATGTTGCATGTAGGTTGTTTCCTTATTCATTGGGAGACATTTCTTATAATTGGTATCTGAATCTACCTACCAGTTCAATTTTGAGCTGGACAAGCTTAGAGGAGGCATTCATTAACCAGTTTTAGGATTACGTTGATCCCACAATCCTATATCATCAGTTTTCCACTATCAGGAAAGAGCCCCGTGAATCATTACCCCTGTTCAATACCAGATTTTAGAGGATGTATAGGAGGTTACAAGATCCATACTTGGTGGCTAAAAATATTGCCATCCAAGCTTACCTAAAGGCCATAGATCCCTTGATTGGTCTATTTTTGCAAAGAATGTACAATTCCAATGACATTAATTCTCTTTCCAAAGTTTACCACATTGCTATTAAACTGTAGCAGTAGATCATTTCATAAGCAAGAGGTCTAGGAGGATTCTTCCCTCCTCTAGGATACTGCCAAATACCCAATCCTACCTCGTTGTTTAATACAGTCCTGGGGATGTCTTATTTTGCATATGGACCCTTAGTTGAGTTACAATCTTTGTCTCAATGACTATTCTTTAGTGTACCAACTCCTAACCCCTCGCAACAAGTTCAAAATACTCATAATCAAGTTGGAGGATCTAACCCCATCACACATGCATCAACTACAACCACTATAGAAAGTGAACGTACTACTCACCTGACAATAGAGTTGGAGACCCTTAAGAAAACATTGTCTCAAATGACCAATGAGATGGTACAACTTAAATACAACCCCCCTCAAAATCAAAACCAAAATAAGAACTACCAAATTTAGGGAGGTTATTCCAATCAAGGTAATTATTCTAATAAGAATGTCAATCAAAATTAGAGGAACTTTCAAAACCAGAATTCTCCCAATCAAAATTACCAGAACCAAAATAGGGGATACAACCAAAAATCCAATAACAACAGACAATGGAATACTGGGCAAAACAATGGGGGATTTTCTCATAACTATCAAGTTGGTGATGACAAACCACATACTGCAAATGTTGTAGATCTTAATTTCATGAAAAATTGGTGTAGGCTGCACGACACTACAACACATTCTGAGGTCAACTATCTTGAAATGGAGAAAATGTTTAAGATTGCACAAGTTGATGCCCCATTGTAAGGTGCTCCCATCAAGAATGATGGATCCACAAATACGACCATGGCTTATATACTCTTTGAAGAAGAGTCTACTTTCCCTAGGAAAGAAGAAAATGAGCCAGAGGAAGATGTGTATGATGCTCAGGCCTTCCAATCCAAAGGAGGTCATTTCCTGAGGAATTAGAATAAAGGCCCATTCACGACATCTACTCCTTTGAATACCATGGTTCCACCCAATTAGAATGCGGACAACAACTTGCCTCTGCCAAAAGGCCCACCTGTATTTCAAAATAAAGGTAACTCATCTATTGTTCTTAAATATCAGATGAAAAATGACATGGAGTTTGATTTTATTTCAGAGATGCAAAAAAAAAAACTTCGTTGTCATTCTTTGATATTTTAAAGTGGTGCCCTGCTCAATGAGACATTTTATTGAGAGATTTGGAAAAGACAGATCGGTCAAAAGGAAAGAATAAGGTGACTCCAACTAACAATATGAATACAACCTTGTATAAAGGTAAGAGAAGAACCCCATTGTTCCTTCTAAGCTTGAGAATCTTCAGAAAAAATTTGCACAACTGCCTCTTGGATTCTGGAGCATCAGTTTCATGTCCTTTTCCATTTGTAAAAATCTAGGTTTGAATCTGCTTCAGACTCACAAGAAGGTAAATTAGTTAGATAAAACTCATGTCAATGTGGTGGGGAAACTAAAAAATATTCATGTGCAAGTTGGATCCGACCCACGAATGCAAACTTATATGGATATCCAGGTGGCTAATATACCTAAGACATATGGTATGCTTCTAAGTTGAGACCTAGTGAAAAGCATTGGGGGTTATCTATCCTTAGACTTTTCACACATGTGGCTGCCATGGAATGGGGTACCAACACAAATTAGGATTGACGGTGAGCCTCAGCTCAAACATATGATCACTAAGTACGACTGTTCTAATGAGGTAGCTTACTTTGAAACCGAGATAGGAGTATATAAAAGAGAGGAAATCTTGACCTTTTCAATGTTCAATCCTGATAGCCTACAACCTTTAGAACACAATGACCCAATGACCATTGTCAACCAATAGGTTTTGATTAGAAAATTGCAACAAGATAGGTTTCTTTAGGTTATCTATCTTTTTCAGGAGAAATAGGGTAGAAGTATTTTGTTTAACGTTGTTATGTTACATTGATCATCAACAAGACTCTTAAAGAATTGACCTAGTGTGTCTTGAGGGCACATAAATGATGGTCTTTCCTATGTTCAAGCTCAGAGACAATGTAGTTTAACAAGGTAATATTTTTTATTTTTTGATGTTTTGACCTGTTTAGGGATTTTGATGTGTTTTGGATGTTTTGGATTTTGACTTCACAACTTTTTGAATGTTTTTAGATTTTGGCTATACAAGATTTTGATGTTTTTGTGTTTTCTAGATTTCACAAGTGTTTTTTGATTTTGATGATATTTTCAAATGTTTTGGGATTTTGAGAGATTTTGAATAACCTTAAGATATATAAGAACCTAATCTAATGCAAGCATAACAAGTTTCCCCCAGTGTGATGTACTAGATTACCTCGATATAGGTAGGATAAATTGACCTTAGGAATGTGCCAGGTAGTACTAAAGGGGAATATGATACTTACATAATATCAAGCTATGACATAGACATAGATGGGTGATGAAATAAATAGGATTAGTGATGTGATGGATGGAGGTGATGCGAAGTAGGATAAGCTAAAGAGATAATGATAAATGGAGGTGCTTATTTACGTAAGGTGCCTGTTTGCCAAATTTTCACCAAGGTACTTTCCCAAAGCACCACCATAGTGGTTTTCACTAGGGGATGATTTTTTTCTTTACTTTTTTTCAATCGTTTTTCTTTTTTTTTTGGTTTTTTGATTTTTTTGTAGTTTTGAATTTACACCCTTCAAGCCTAGGCATAAAACTTTTTGAGATGTAGATTATTGAGTGGTTCTTGCAAGGGTTCTCCTTTAGGTGTTGATAATTGGTAAGATCCTGATCCATAGCTTACTGTGACAACAAATAGGCCCAACCAATTAGGCTCAAACTTTCCTTTATTGTCCTGATCTAGAACATTCTTATGATTTTGCTTGAGGACAAGATCTCCTACCTGGAAAGATCGACTCTTGATCTTCTTTTTGTAGCTTCATTTCAATCAGTTTTGGTATGCTTGTAAATGATTTAAGGCATCAAGATGATGCTCATCCAGGAATTCTAACTCATTCAGTCGAGACACCCTATATTCTTTATCAGTGATTAGATTTTACAGTGACACTTGCAGCAAGGGAAGCTCAAACTCAATAGGTAGTGTGCCATAGAAAAATGGCTCTTGGACATTTTCATGGTCTTTTAGGTCTTTCTCTCATGATACTTGGTCTATTTTGCTTTGATATAATGTTGCAATGTAACTTATGCATTCACATTAAGTCCTAAATATTCAAATTATGGCATCTTGTGAAGGTGTTGTGAAGTGTTGTAAAACATTTCTACACTTTCTAGACTCTTTTCATTACAATTCACCTAAAAGCCACCTTTTCATCACTTATCAAGTCCTATTTTGAAGTGTTGTAAAGTCTTGTAACAAGATTTCACGCTTTTCTAGGCTTTTTATCACTATTTACACCTTTCTTATGCTTTATTTGACCCCTTTATGCACTCATAAGACTTAATTAAGTGTGTTTTTGAATGTAAAGCTGACAAACAACATTAAATGTGACTTAATTATTGACACCCACTTTCAAGTCCAAGGTGGGACCCATTCGCCATGGGTGGCGAATAAGTCCCTTTTGGCTCCAAATTCAAAATATTTCAATTTTTCTTTTGGGTTTTTATCCAAAATTACCTTATGTCAGCCTGTGATGAGGTATCATTGGGCTACTAAGGCACAAGTGTGTATAATTAAGTGTTTTTCTCCTCATTTTACATCTCCCAACAATCTCCTACAATCATTCAATCATCAAGTTCACTTGCATTCATCAATTAGCATTCAAGCATTTTGCATCATTCAATCAAGCATCAATCAAGCATCTTGGAGCAGCCATTGACGTATCTTCATATTTTTTCAATGAGGTTGTGGTGAGTTTAGGAAAATTTCATATTGTTTATTCATCTTTCCTTGTTCATTTCATTCCATTTCTTCATTAAGGGTTTGATTACCAAAGTGGGATTTGACCAAGGGAAATCCCTATAACCTAACCCTTAACCATTTTTTCCCTTTTGCAAGTGTGTTTGCAAACTTGTGTATGCAGATTTGTCAAGAAATTGTGTTGAAAGGTGGTCAAGAAGTCAACAAAGTGTTTCAAGTCAAATCAATCCTATTTCAAGCTTGGAGACAACCTATAGCCCATTTTTTATAGATTTGACTCCATCAACCCGACAAGAAGACAAGTGCAGATCTGGTGTTACAGAATTGGTCCTTTATTTTATAGAATTTTAGGAGAGGATTGAATTAGTCATTAGTGGCGAATGAGTCCCACCTTAATTATAGAAAAATAGATGTTTTTAGATTCCAATTCCTGACAACCGGAAACCAATTTTCAAAAGTTATTGCTAGAAGCAGGACTAATTTGCCATCAGTGGCGAATGAGTCCCACTGGTGATTTTCAGTAATTTTTGCCAACATTCAAGACACTCCAGATTCATCATTCATTTCCTAGGTGCACTTTGATTCAACCTTCTTCATTTATGGTTTGCATTTATTCATGTTTTAGTTCATGCTTGCATATCACATTGTGTTTTCAAACATTGCACATTTCTTAGGTTTTTCATTCATAATCAATCAATTACATTGCTTAGTTGCATTTAGATAATCTCATTTAGCCTTAATCACATCACACATACATTATATTGAGTGAACCACTTCAATTTTGGGATTATTCTATCTCTATCCTTTTAGGTGGAAGATCCTAAGAGTGCAAGAGAAGCCTATAGAATTCAAACAACAAAATTGTTGGTTTAGGTAGGATGGCTTCAGATCCATAAACTAAAGAGAAATGGGTTGCACCTATAGGCATGCAGATATTGGTTCTATAATCCCATAGGGCAGGGTTTAACTACAGATGCTAGTCATGACCAACTTCATTGATAGTCTTCTTTAGGATTTTCAGAATGGTCTTGTTTGACACCTTAGCTTGACCGTTGCTCTGGGGGTAATAGGGGGTAGAAAAATGATGTTGTATGTTGAATCAATGGCATAGCTCTCTTACATCTTGATTTTTGAATGGTGTTCCATCAAATCTTAGATAAGGGCTTGCAGAACACCATAGCAGCAAATAAGGTAATTCAGGATAAACTTGGATATTTGCTTCCCCATTATATAAGTGTGAGAAAAAATCTGCAAAATGTTTAAACCTCAACAAAAATTAGCATGATTTAGTTTAAACCAAGAAAATAAAGTGCTCCTATGAGATACCTAAACATGGTGCATATGCAAACAAGAAAACAAAATAACCAAAATAGATAAATCTAAGCATATACAAGCATGTTCATACCCTATCCCATAGTGGGAGTGGTGCTCCTTTGATGTGGAAAGGATTCCCTTTCCCACCCCCTTAATAAGCTTCCAATGATAATGAACAAGGCTTCAAAATATGATGAAGATGCAAAGATGAGTGATGAAGTGCAAGATGAATGTGCCTATAGTGAAATTGCATATGATTGTGGATGATTATTGTGAAGAGAATGCTTCTATTTATAGGGTTGAAGGGTTGAAGAATGAAGAGAATGGAGAAATGTGGGACTAAAGGAGAGCCAATGAGATTGTGACACTTGTCACAAATCTATTGGATGAAGGTGGAGCACATTTTGGGGAATGTGCAAGTAAATAGGATGGAAGAGAAATAAATGCATGTGGTTGAGAGTGTAAGAGGATGTGGGTGAGGATGTAAGAGGAATAAATGCATATGGTTGGAGATGTAAGAGGTATTAATATTTGAGCAATAAAGCCAAATAAGTGGAGTTATTGGAGGAATATTCCCAAACAATATGCTTTTGTGAGGGAAAATGGGGTAATTAGTTAATTAAAACAATTGATTTTCATGTGCAAGTGGGTTAGTTAACCAGGGGTTGGGTTTGACCAAGGTTGAGTCAAAAGCTAGAGAATGGGTAATTAGGATTAGGATTTAATTAATCCAAAACTAATTAACTTGGAGGAATTTAGGGGATTTGACATTTGATTTAAATAATTTGGTTTATTAAATCAAATGAGAGGACTTTAGGAGACTTAATTAAATAATTTGATCTATTTAATTAAATTTGATGGACATTAGTGAATTAATCTAATAAATTGCTTTATATGATTAATAGAAGAATTGATTGTGAAATTAGAATTATATGCACAATGTTGGAATTATTTGAGTGTCTATAGTTTTCCCTTCTTTGAAGTAGTGTACCCATTGCGTTGATTCAAAGACTGATGTTTCCAAGATCAAAATTTAAAAATTTCTTGATTTTTTTGGATGCCCCACTGTTGCCTCGACAGAAAGAAGTATGCTGGTACACTGCCCCCTCGAGAGATTAGGTGAAAATTCTAATATTAGGTCAAGCTCATGACAAATATGCTTTATGGATGTATTGATGGTTATGTTATGAGATGCTTTAGACTAACAGATCTATATTATGATGATGATGCAAATGAGATGGTTGTAAGATTCTTAGAATAACAAATCTATATTATCCTAAACAACTTAAATGATAATGCAATGCATGTGAGATGGAAGAGGTTTCCTATTATGTTGATATGTATGAGTATGCAGGATAAGTATGCTGATGTTTTATGAATGTAGGATGGATGCATTGATGTTTTGGTGAATGTCATGATATAATGTTAGTGTGAAAGAGGATAGAAGAATGAGAGGGATCAACCCTTGATTCCAAGAAGATGCAAAAGTCCAATTAGTCTATGAGTCCTCAAGAATTTATTAGATATGATGATGAGTGATGATGATATGTATTTCTTATCCAAGGATTGGGGATGTAAAGAGCATAACTTTCCTTATGTTTGATAACATAGATAGATACAATGCATCAAGGTATAGACAACCAAGATGGTGTTGTATCTAGTGAGATGGACTTTGACTCGACAAACATATAGGAGTGTTCTTGTTCACACTTGGCATACAAAACCTTGTTAGAAAATACTTCAGACATTTCAAATATCTCAGACCAAAACATAGAAAGGACAAACTTCCCAATGTAATAGTTAACAAGATATCCAAAACATCCTCCCTACACACCGAACCAAAATTAGCATGACCAAGGTTATTTTACAAGAATATCTAATAAACACAACAAACAAAAGATAATGATCAATGTCCCATTCCTTTCTCTCTAAATCATTTTGATTAGATATCATTGAGAGGTCATTGGAATGAGCGCAATAAGATAAATCAAAAGAAAAGATCAAGTAAACAAACAAGCTAATGTTCTTCATACCTCTAGTCAAGACTAAACTACGATGATGTCTGATGTTAATGTCCATTGTAGGAAAGATGTATCCTAGGACATGATGTTATCATATGATTTTGGGATTAACTAGATGATAGACTATTAATACCAAGAGTTGACTAACTTGTTTACCTACTAACCTAGACTTAAGACCCTGATGTTTGAGTTTACACTTTTTAATTTACCATACTTGTTTCCGATTGTTTTGCCAAAGGGTGGAGATGATGATTGATTTATTGTGGGTGGATTTTTATTGCAGGTGAAAGCGAAATGGGATGGATGATATTTGGTTTTTTGAATTTTTTTGGTATTTTTGAAATGTTTTGAAGCTATTTTTAAGATTTTCAAGGTGTTTTACAAATGTTTTGATTTTATAATTTTCCAATGTTTTTGTGTTTTCTGAGATTTTGACCAAGAACATAACATAAGGACCTATCCTAGGGGCCTTAGGGGCTGATCAAAGATTAGCCTTGCCTACGTTATACACATAGAGACCATGTAGTTTGATTGACACAAGCTTGTTTATTGATGACAAAAATGAACATGTATGGCTTGTCAATTTATTGTGATAGACTCCTAAAGGACTAACCTAATGTATCGGGGGCCGGTCAAAGATTATCCTTGCCTATGTTCAAGCTCAGAGATGATGTAGTTCAACATGACAACTTTGTGTTTTGATTTTTTCTATTTTTGACCTATTTTTTGATTTTTTGACATGTTTTTGGATTTTTTAGTTTTAAGGAAACTTTCAAGGATATACAGGAATCTGATCCAATGTAGGTAGAAGGACATGCCCCCAGTGTGATGCGATAGAATATTCCAATATAGGTAGGACAAAGCAACCTTAGGAATATGCCAAGTAGCTCTAGGATGGGACATGACACTGACGCAAAATCAAGCTATGATGCAGACGTGGATGAGTGATGGAAAGATCAATGGAATGTGATGGGTGAATGTGACAGAAAGTGATGGTAGGTGATGCAGAACAAGCCGAAGGATCCCTGGTGGATGGAAAGCGCTTATTTACACAAGGCGCTTGATTGTTAAGTTTTCATCAAGTTTACTTGCCCAAAGCACAACCGAAGTGGTTTTCACTAGAGGATGATTTTTTTCTTTATTGTTTTCAATCTTCTTTTTTTTAATTTTTTTGTAGTATTTTTTATTTATACCTTACAAGCTTAGGCATAAAACTTTTTGAGATGGGAGCTATTGATGGGCTTCTATAGAGGCTCGCCTTTGGGCGTGGATAGTTGATATGCTCCTAATTTGTAACTTTCCCTAATGACAAAGGGTCCCCACCAGTTGGGTTCAAATTTTCCTTTGTTGTCTGAGTTTGGTACATTCTTATGATTTTCCTTCAACACAAGCTCACCAACTTGAAATGATCGATTCTTGATTTTCTTATTATAGCTCCTTTTGAGACGGTTTTGATAGACCTACAGGTGGTTCAAAGCATCCATGTGTTTCTCATCTAGTAGTTCTAGCTCATTCAACTGTGACACCTGATACTCCTCATCAGTAATAAGATTCTGCAGTGATATTCTCAGGGATGGGAGCTCAATCTCAATAGGATGGATGGATTCTAGTCCGTAGACCAAGGAGAAAGGGGTTGCACTTGTAGGCATGTGGATACTTGTTCAGTAGGCTCATAATGAAATATTTAACTATAGGTGCTAGTCATGAACAAATTCATTGGCTATTTTCTTGAGGATCTTTAGGATGGTCTTATTAGAAGCCTTAGCCTGGCCATTACCCTGGGGGTAATATGGGGTTGCAAAGCAATGTTGGATATTGAATTTTTGGTATAGCTCACATACATTTTGGTTTTTGAAGGGTATTCCATTATCTGAGATAAGGTCTTGTGGGACATCGTAACAGAAAATGAGGCAGTTTAAGATGAATTTTGAGATTTTCTTCCCTATGATATAAGTCATGGGAATGGCTTCTACCCACTTTGTGAAGTATTCTGTGGCAATGATAATGAACTTGTGTCCATTAGATGAGGTGGGTGTGATTTTTTCGATGAGATCGAACCCCCATTGTGAAAAAGGCCAAGGTGTTACAATCGGCTGGAGCTCTTTAGCTAGTGCATGGATGAGGTCCCCATGTTGACATTGCATGCAATTTTAGACATATTCATGAGCTTCTTTCTCCATTGTAGGCCAGTAGTACCCTGTCCTCAATAGTTTCTTGGCCAAGGTCATACCACTAGAACGTGAACCACAAATTCCATCATGTACTTCTATTAAAGAAGTCAAAGCTTCCTCAAGGTTAAGACATCACAAGAGGGCTCCTTTGATACTCCTACCATAAAGGGTGTCTCCTACAATGATGAAACAAGATGACTTATTAATAAAATTTCTTTTGATATTTGAGGTGATGTCGACAGGGAGCACTCCTATTTTCAAGTAGGTAAATTTGTCATGGTAGCAAGGATCACCGAGACCAACGATTTCACATACGAACTCAGACTCTGGTACAAGAAGCTGCTCTACCATGAATTCATGTTTATGGATGTTGTGTGGGATATCTAACAATGACCTGGTTGTAGCCATAGCATTAGATGCTCTGTTGTTTACCCTCGATATTTTCTCAAATGTTATGTTGATGAAGAAATCCTTGAGATCCTCCACTAGTTTCTTGTACGGGGTGAGTTTTTCATCTTTCATTTGATATTCATCATTGAATTGGTTGATAATTATTTGTGAGTCCCCATAAAATTTGAGTGCCATGATTTGCTACTATACTACAATCTGAAGTCCTATGACAAGAGCTTCGTACTCGACAATGTTGTTGGTGCAAGGGAAAGATAACTTGTATGATTTTGGGATGCAATCCCCTTGTGGTGTGATAAAGAGAATTCCTGCTCCTGACCCATGTTGTGTATATGATCCATCAAAATAGACCTTCTAATGGTTTACTACACTTAGGTTGAAAATTGACTCATCTGGAAATTCAGATACCAATGGGTTCTCTGAATATATAGGTGCTTCAGCTAGTTGATCTGCAATTACCTGTCCCTTGATGGCTTTATGTTCCACATATTCAATATCATATTTTGTCAATATCATGACCCACTTGGCCTTTCATCCTGTAAGTGTTGCTTTAGAGAGAAAATATTTGAGGGTGTCTATCTTAGTGATGAGCTTTATCTGATGAGCCAACAAGTAGTGTCTAAATTTTTGTGAGGCAAACACTACTGTGAGGAAAGCCTTCTCAATGAATGTGTAGTTTAGCTCATGTCCCACCAATTTTCTACTGATATAGTAGATAGCTCTTTCTTTTCCTATTTCATCGTGTTGTGCCAAAAGAGCACCAAGAGCTACCACCATTGTTGATATGTATGTGATCAATGGTTTATTCTAGATTGGTGGCATGAGGACTAGTGGTGTTAGCAAGTATTTCTTTGATTTTATTGAATGGCTAATTGCATTTCTCATCACACTTGTATGCTACCCCCTTGTGGAGTAGATGAGAATATGGGATGGTTTAATCTACTAACTGTGCTATGGATCTATGAATGGATTGGAGCCTTCCCTGCAAACCCCTTAACCACTTCAATGTCTACGGTGCTTCCATGTCAAGGATTGATTTGAATTTTGTAGGGTCTATCTAGATTCCCCTCATTGATGCAATATAGCCTAGGAGCTTTCCTAATTGCATACCAAAGACACATTTCTTAGGATTGAGTCATACTTTCTAGTTTTTCGAAGATTGGGCCCAACATTGATATGTGGTCTTGACGCTTTCTTGATTTAGCTAGTATGTCATCCACATAGTCCTCTACAGATTTATGGATTATGTCATGGAAAATCATAGTCATAGCCATTTGGTATGTGGCTTTGGCGTTCTTCAACCCAAATGGAATCATGTTCCAACAGTAGGTGCCCCATGGATAGGTGAAGCCTATCTTGTGTTGATCATCCTTTGCTATCATAATATGATTGTACCCTAAAAATCCATCCATCAATGATAACATCTTGTGCCCTGCTGTTAGATTTGCAATCATGTCTATGTTGGGAAGAGGGAAATCATCTTTAGGGCATGCTTTGTTCAAGTCCTTGAAGTCAGTGCAGATTCAGATGCACCCAATGGGCTTAGAAATAGGTACAAGGTTGGAAACCCATTCGGGATAGTCAATGGGTTGTATGAAGCTAGCGTCAAGGAGCTTTTGTAGCTCAAGTTTGACCAATAATGCGATCTGCAAGTGCATCTTTCTCAATTTCTATCTTATGGGTTTCACCTCTGGATAGATGGCTATATGATGGACTACTACCTTTGGATCAAGGCCTGACATGTCAGCATAAGTCCATGAAAAATTCACTTTCCTTTCTTTTAGAAATTCTGCTACATTTTCTTGTTCCTCAGTCAAAAGTGACTCAACATAGAAAGTGATGTGTGGTGTCTCTTTAGTTCCCAAATTGATAGGGTTGCATTTTTTTGCCAAGACTGCTGATTTTTCTTGATGGATGGAACTAAGGGGAGGATTGAATCCCTCATCCTTTGGAACCTTAGAGAGGTTTTCACCATTGGATACGTCCTTTATTTTTACTATTTTTGGGTCAAAAAGTGCCACAGTGTGGTTTTCACTTAGAGACCTAGACGTTACTCTTAGATTTTCTATTTTGCAGCTAAGAGATTCAATCATTTCCCCATAGTACACATGTGTGTCCAACTCAATATCAAACCCTGCTTTGTGGTCTCCATACGATAGAGTATCCCTTAGTCCCATGAATTCTGAGAGAGCCTCATTGTTTTTGAATGTATCTAAGATTGATGGTCCTCATTGGTCACAATTGATGAGTTGGGGGTAAATGAGTTTTAGGTTGGTGGCTTGGGTATTTGACACAAAATACATGGTGGTGATCATAAATAGAGAGGAATCCTCAAATAACATGGGTAAATCAGAGATGGGATCCTCATAATATATGTTAGTTATATTGGATGTATAGTTATCTAGGGGTAGACCAGTGGATATTGGTAATTGAGGAGGAGCTTTGAATTTTTTAATAGGAGCACCCTTTCCAAGAATGGTTATCTTCATAGGGGTACATCTAAAGCCAAGATTCTTTAGGCACTTCTCAGGAATGATAGGTTCTAATAGGCCATTGTCATTTTGCCCGAGCTTCTCATTTTTGTTATAACCCTAGTTAAACATTAGTTGCAGTCCTTTGTTATCATCTTCCATGGGAAGATTAGGTACATGTCTTTCATCTTGATTTGATAGGCTTGATACATCCTTTTCATCTACCACTTCTTTGCTTAGGTCTCCCCATTTTTTGAAGATGGTAGGTTCTTCTTTGAAGGTCTGAGATGTTGTGTCTATTGGCTATGGTTTTCCATGAGATCTAGGAGATTGAGGTAAATCTCCCATCACAAAGGTGCTCTTTTTCATTTTATAGTCTCCACACCCATTATCTTGGATTGCAACCTTAACATCTGGGATGTTCTGAATGGAAGGTGTCTTTGTCTCAGAAGTGGAGGCTAAGGTGGATGGGTCAACATAAGGGGATGTGGGTTCCTCATCATTTTTTGGGACTTGGGGGATCTTATAATACTTGGCCTCTAGATTTTTGCAATAATAAAATGGTTCGAGGTCACCATGGATCGTGACTTCTTGCTTTTGATAAGGGAATTTGACACATTGATGGAACTTGGATGTGACAACTTGCATTCCATGGATCCATGGGTGCCCTAAGAGAATATTATAGGGGAGTTCAAGGTCAAGGACCTGACAAGTGGTCTCCATAATTCTTGGCCCTACTTGGATAGGGAGTTGAATGGTGCCTTGAGACACCCTTTCTTGATCATCATAAGCCCTGATGGTGATACCTTTTCCCTTTTTGATGACATCTTCTGAGGAGCCCAAATTCTTTATTAGTTGTAGGGTACAAATATTCAAACCCATACCTTTATCCACCAAGACTTGTTTTACTTTGTTCTTATGGACTCAGACTTCAAGATGGAGTGCACAGCTATGAGATGGTTGGTCGGGAGATTGTGCTCAGAAAATGTGAGGAGATGCGGTGTAGTGATATGTTCAACCATAGCTTGAAATTGGTCTACATCAAGATTTGTGGGGATGGAGGATGCAACCAATGTCTTTTCTAGGATTTCCCTATGTTCAGGTGATATTTTTAGCAACTCCATGATGGAGATTTGGGCAGGGATCTTTTTCAGTTGCTCTAGGACATTGTAATTGTTAGGGATTGATTTTGGATTGGCGACTAGTGCCTTGGGTGGTGGTGAAGTCCTAGGATGGAAATTTTTCTGCTACATGTGGTGACTCCAACTCAGCTCTAGGTCCTTTGATATTGACAACTGTCACCCATTCATCCAAAGAGGCAACAACATGGTCATAGATATGGTTCACATTGTTGTAACTCTTTCCTTTACCATTTTTGTTTCCTTTATTATGGTTCAACATCAGATTCATGTATATCTTAAGATCTTGATTCTCGGCTGGTTGTTCAATGGTTATGGTCTTATCATTAATGAGATATTGGATCAAATTCTTGAGTCTCATACAGTTGGCTATCGTGTGTCCCTTTGTTTTGTGAAAGTCACAAAGGAGCTTCTCATTGTACCCTAATGGTTTAACTTGAGGCTCTTGGTAATTTTCGTAATCAGGGATTTTGATGACATTTGCTTGTACCAGCTATTGCATGATAGATTCGATTGGAATAAGCTATTTTTACCATATGGACTCATCTTGGGATTTGAGAGTTGGATTTCTAACTAGGGATTCAAGTACCACTTTTTTGGGTGGTTTTAGCTCATGGTTTTTTAACTACCATTTGTTTTATATATTGAATCTCCTATTTATTTGGTGCTTGAGATGGAGATATTTATAGTGGATATTTTAGGTACTATTATACTTTCAAAATTACTCTAGATCTTTGGTTGGTGATACTCTTCTAAAGGCTTAGAATCTACAAGTGTATTATAACCTTTGATTAATGAATGGGTTATTGAGGTTTTTTAGAGTGTCAATTTTTCTCTTGAATGGGATTTCCCCATGTAAAGCATTGTGTTATGGCATATTTATTTTATTTTTATTTCCTTTTAACTATAAGATTAATTTATTTTTACACATATCTCCTCTCTCATAGATTAATGTAGGAAGCATATTTTACAACTCTACTTCTTTTTAGTGTCAATCTATGTCAATAGAGACATCTTCCTTATGATTTTTATATGATTCTTGTACCTTCTTTGTTATATGTTTAAATTTTTTAGTTCCTATGTGATTCATATTACACATTTATGATGTTTATATTTGGTGCTTTCTTATGTTCCTTGTTTATCTCATATATTTTTCCATGTTATTTTTTAGCTACTGTGTGTTCCTATGTTCCTTGTTAGCTTCCATATTTTTCTATATATTTTATTTGACTCCTATATTCCATATTTATCATTTGTGTTTTCACATGTTCCTATGTTACACAATGCATGGTTTTTCCTATATTTCCTATGTTCCATGTTTATCATATATAGTTATATATGTTAACCATGTTATATTTATTATGCTCCTAATTCCTCACATGTTTACATTTTATAAACATGTTTATGAAATTTAGATGTTTCCATATGGTTATCACACCCATATCTTATGAATTCATGTTTATGATTATCATGCTCACATTCTTTACATGTTTATGAATTTTATTGAATACCTATATCTAATGATTCTATATATGATTCTTGTTATTCTTACATATTATGATCCTTTTCATGCTCATACATATTTTACATCAAGTAATATGTTGACATGGTTCTTATCTAGCATTTATGGCTATATGTATGCCATTTGAATTTATTGAGGGAATCTTACCTTTCTATTATTACATATGAATTTATGATTATACTTTCCTATATCCTTGGATGCTTATGATGTTATCTTTTACCATGTTCACATGACTTATAATGATTATACATTTTCCTCCTCTCCTCTAATTCTTTACAACATTTGTATGCAACTAATTGATGTGGGGGACCTGCCAGATGTGGGGGAGTGATTAGAAATTCTAATGGTAGGCTCATCCCGGCTATGGCACTCCCTTTGGGAATCTAGATGTAAACCACTACACGAAGGTGACTACAACCTATCATGGACTCAAAATGGCTCAAAGAAAAGGGTATAGGAAGGTCTACTTGGAGGGTGACTCTTTGAACATTATAAATAATTTGAAGAAAGCTTCACCTCCATCTTGGACTATTGAGGCCTTGGTTAGGGATTCCATTGAAATTATCAATTCTTTTGATACTTGTTATATCTCCCACATATTGAGAGAGGGAAATATGTTAGCTGATTTCTTCACTAACTTTGGTGTTAGAGAAGGAAAGGAGTGGGATTTAAATGATCCTATTCCTTTGAGGCAACGACTATTATTAACAATGAATGCTAATATCAAGTTGCTTTTGATCTTATTTTGTATTGAGTCATGCATGTCCTTCATCACGTGGCCTAATATTATGAATGGGGATGCTCAAGTTTTAAGTATGGGGGACGAATTTCACATGGATCGAAGTTCTATTTCATCATTTCATATATGTCCTTCTATTGGATTTTCACGGATTATGGGTGATATTTGTCTTAATTTCTAAATTCTTTTGTTTTATCATTCTGCTCTGGGTGGTTTCTATCTTATTCTCCTAAGGTTTCTACATTGTGCTTGGCCTCTATTTGTTAAGTCTTCTATGATGGGTGGGGACAAAAACTGTGCCAAGCCTAAGTCCTGTGTTTTTGCTAAGTAAAAGGAGGTGTGGGAGATTTTAGAGAAGGGTGGCTTAACTCTGTATATGGAGAAATTGCATGGTAACAACCCCTAGGTCATTGATTTGGTTGCTCAAGGGTGGAATGAGAGAACCATGAATTTGGGAGGAAGGGAAGTCGTGATTGATGAAGAATTTATAGCTCAAATTATTTGCTTGGCTATGCATGGTATGAAGGTGCTCAGAGACAAAAAAGAATCGCAAGGTGTGATGTCTATTTTCTTTAAAGGGAATGAGGCTGCTAATTTGAAGCTGACGAAGAGTGATGGTTATTAGAGGAGCTCCTTAAAAGCGTTGTGGGATGATGTTGTTGAAGAGATTATGAGGTATGTCACCTTGGAAGGTGGGTATACGACGATTAACACTTACCATTTCCTTTTGCTCAACCATTTTAGGCATAAGTAATGGATTTCCTTTCCATACTACTTGTTTGTGTCACTTGACTCAGGGATTAAGGATCATATAAAAAATCCCATAAACCCTATCCTGCATGTGGGGTTAATTCTCCAAATCTATGAATATTTCAAGGTTCATGAGGTGCAAAAACCTCTTGTGTCCCCGAAGGAAGATATTGCTAAACCACGGGAGGGTTATGAGACGGTGTCGGAAGAGGAAAGGTTTAGTAAAAAATTTAAGAAGAGGAGGCTTATTTTGAACAAAGAGTCTGAGTTTGATAGGGATGATGATGTTTATTATCTCCTAGATTCATATGCCTCTTTTGAGGAGGGCCCCAATTCCCTTGTTCCGGGTAAGACTGGGAAAAGGAAGCCAGATGACAAAGAGGGCTATACGACATGCAGTGATGAGATGGCATCAAATGTTCATTGTAAGGGGGTTAAGGACAAAAATGAATTTTATGGGGAAGCTTCCTCTCCTCCCCCAATGACTAGAAAAATGCAGGAGACTAAGGACGGGAACTGGAAGAGAAGGGTGCTAAGATTTGTTGGCCAACTCTTGGAGAAGGGTTTCCCTCTTTCCCTGGTCGGAGGTATCTTTGGTGAGGCTTCTCCAAGTGTTGACATTGGGATGAAAAAGCAAGAGAAGGAAATGGTTTTGGGTGGAGGACATACTATGGGAACTAGCAAAGCAGATGTAGATAGGATGATGAAAAGGAAGGTTGTTGCAGAGGAAATCACCTACTCCATTCAAAAGATGAAGACTCTTGTCTCCGTTGGAAAAGGTAAGGATATTTTTGTTGATAAGGTTCATGTTAGTTCTCTTGATGAGGATGTTGTTGTGGGGAAAATGATTGAGAACTTTGACAAAGAGGATGTTGATGTGCCAGGTTTAGCTCGTGATAGTGCTAATGTGTTGTTTAAACTTTTTAAGTGGTTCTTCCATGAGATTAACATAACTAATGTTAGAATTAAAGGTATTGCTAGTAAGGCTGAGGATCCTTTTGTCCAAAGCCAAATTGATGATCTGATGAACTCTCTTAATACTATGGCTAATACTGTGGCGGAGGAAACCATCCATTTGAAACAGAACTTGGAAGGGAGAATCTTATCCCTTGAGGATAAAATTCATAAAATGTGGAATGTTGTGATGAAGAGTGGAGATGTCCCTAAAGTTTTGGCTATTTCTAACTCTGCGTGATCTCCCTTCTGATTATTGTGGAAAAGAGAAAGGATACTTTGTTTGCTGATGATATTGTTGTTGTGGGTAAGCTGTTGGATGTGGATTGCACTAGTGAGAAGGGTGGTGTTCAAGGTAGTGTTTTGACTAGTGAGGTAAAAACTAGTGGGCCGAGGGCTAGAACTAGAAACATAATGAAAGCTCAAAGTAGGGCCTCTGGTTTAGAGGTGTCTGATACTATGGTTAATGTGCAGAAGATGGATACTAGTGAAATGGAGGTTGTCGAGAGTTTGAACAATATGTAGTGGTGTTGGCTAGATGCCTTCTTTTTGGCTACTAGTTCGCTGTCATTGGGCTGATTGTTGCGTAATGTTATTTTCTTTTTTTATTAGCTGCTTTATTTTGTAAAGGGTTTCGGGCCCCTTCAAAACCCATTTTTTTTACCTCCAATCAAAACTAATTGAGGGGGTGGAAGGGTATACATATTTACTAATGTTCCTTTTCCAAGTCATGTTTTAAATGAAATGCTCATAATTATTACTATTTCTAGGGAACATTTTCCAATAATATGCTCTTGGTAAAAGTCGTTTTACATTTCCACTTAGTAGGGATTTTACCATTTTTTATATAAGTATATATCTTACCCTTCTCTTATTTATTTTTAATCTTTTTGAAGATAGTTCTTTTTCAAGCAAGTTAAAGTCGATTCCTACTTTAAATGTGTGATAGATTCTACTCAATGCATGAATTTCTACTTTTTGGTTTTGATAGAGTGCACATTGCAAGAAGAATCCAAGAGTGAACTATATACTTTAAGAAAAAATAGATTCTTTAAGTATTAGAAAAATATTTAATATTTATGTTGACTACGTGTTTTAATTTAATATGCATTCAATTTTCAGTTTGCATGCACATAAAAGCAGGGAAAAAATATAATGGAGAGAATTACATGCACATGCTCTTTTTCCTTATATTTTTGGTCCTTTGATAGTATTTTTTATGTCATAGAAATTCTATAGGTGGCATATTCTTGTGCAAATTTGGCTTATGAAATAACTACATCATAATCCCATTGTCACCCTTCTCCAAAGATTAATCCCAATCCCTAGATCCACCATTTATCACCATAGATTAAATATGTGGGTGTGAACTTAACCTAGGCCATTTTAAATTTGACTCCTTATGAACCTTTTCACTAGTGTCATGAGTTGACCTAGTGCACATTTGTGTTTATTTGAGTGTTATGTTATATTTAAATACTTTCATTCACTCATTTTAAATCATTTAAGACAACCTAGGAAAAATTTAACAATAAACCCAAAATATTGAGTACCAAACTTGGGACATTTGACTTTGCAATGCGGATGAAGGTGAAAAGTAGAAAACACATTTTTTGAAGGTGAGTTAGAAACCACCTTCATTTGAAGGCAGACTTTTGTTTGAAGGTTGAAAATGTAAAATAACCTTTATTCAAAGTTTATTTTTAAACTTATTTTCATGGAAATGACATACTTTCAAATGAAGATCCTTGAATACCT
Organism: Sequoia sempervirens; assembly: GCA_007258455.2. Classification (NCBI taxonomy): domain Eukaryota; kingdom Viridiplantae; phylum Streptophyta; class Pinopsida; order Cupressales; family Cupressaceae; genus Sequoia; species Sequoia sempervirens. The sequence continues at coordinate 427,062,468 of VDFB02075321.1, read as the reverse complement.
TTCTAACTTCATTTGAAGTTCCTTCAAACAAAGGCCCTAAAAGTGACATTTCCACCTTAGGCCTCAAATTTTCCTCAAAATTTTCTATTTCCAACCTTGGGCTAGACTAGAAAATGAAATGAATATGAAAAGATAATTTGCAAGATAGTATCACTTGAAATAAGATTTCCAATGAGTATATTTTTAGTTTATTTAGTTTGATTATTATATTTATTTTCTATTTTATAGTGAACATAGTTTTTCAACAATCATAAAGGTATTTGTTCCACACAAATGGAAAAATAGTAAAATAGATTATTTAATATATATATTTGTGTTCTAGGTATTGATGTTCTTAGAGTTAATTTAGATGCATACAAAAAAATTGCTACAACCGTAGCCTACATCTAAATTATAGTTAATCTCACTTCAAAAAGTTATAAAAAATAAATTATGAAACAAAGAAATATGAAAAAATATTTGTGCACTGTATATTGGTGTTACAAATCTATGTTTAAAAACTTATAATTTTTTTTTTCTACAAATAAATTTATTCTTTACGAAAGCAATGTCACTTTTTAAAATATTATTAATTATAAAAATCAAGTTATTAAAATTTACGTAAAAATATCACAAATTATTTAAAATAAAAATAAAAGTATATTTACAATCTAGAGACAAAATCACTAGTTCAAACCATTTTCAAATTCTTATTAGTTTAGTTGCTATAGATGTTAGAAAGTGGAATTGGGTTCAAAATGTTCATTTCAATATTCTTTTGGCCAAAAAGTGGGACAAAATATTGTGGGATCACCCATACAAAATTTATGGGAGCATCCTAACAACATTACTAGAGCATTATATTAGAATGCATCATTGTTAGCAAGAAAAGTGGGGATAATAAATTAGAGTTTTGGGCCCCAAGTATTCTCTATGTGTTGTGTTTATACCCTAGAAGAAATAATAATATAAGGATCCAAGTTTAGTTTAGGATGCAATATATATACTTAATATATTAATATGAATCATGAATAATAGCCACCACACAATATATAACTCATGTAACATAAGATATTAAAAAAATTGTATATTGGTTATTCAGTATTTTATTACATTCATCTATATTCTATCTTATACATATTTGGTATATCTTCTATATACTACATCATATTTCCTATCTTATACATAATCTTTGTGGTGGGACATGTCCCTTACAAAATGTATCCTTTTTGGTTAGTCTTGAGTTCAACATGCTCTTTGCAGTAGGATCTATTTTTTATTTTGGACCCATGCTCTGCCCCTTACCCTACCAATATCATCCCCCCTTTCAAAAATATGTCTTGTCCTCAAGACATGAAAACCAAATTTATTAGTTGGAAAAATATTCTTATATATCTCCTTTAGTTGGAGGAAAGTGTTATCCTACTTATTTTTTTCTTGTTGCAAGAGATGTAATTGTGAGTTGATCTAAGTCAAAATACTCTCCACTTCTCTTATGGTGGTTGAGATTTGAATCTTGTACACCATATTTTATGCATAGTGGATGATACCAGTGATATGGGTCAATCGTAAACTCACTAATTCATACACAATTATTTGAACTGGCCCTTGATTTGTTCTCACTTATCCTGGATTTATTACATTTGAGCATGTAGGATTTCCAATTGTGCCCTTATCTTTCCATCCATGTCCTAAAGAGCATCATGGTGTAGGAGCACACAGGTGGACAGGCAATTGACACCAACCAAAAAAAAATGTAGTTGTTTGTTCTAGTTTTGGGTTGTTTTGGTTTGTTTCAATATCTCTCTGCATTGACAACACTTAATGTGAAAATCAATTTTTAGTGTCATTGATAAAATGCCTATTACACATTTTGCTCAAGTTCACATATTTTCTTCTTTCAATGATATTTTGACAGTCTTAAGAATACAACTTGGATTCGAATCATGCCATTTTCTATAATTCAAAATGAAAAATAAGTGAGAAAAATGAAGAATGTGAAAAGTCAGATTTGTGAAGGGAAGGGAATCGGCCATCTTTGCATATCAAAGATCCATCGATGAGACTCTTGTGTGGGGCCACCAACAGGAAAGGGAAAACATTAAAAAAACCCAGGCTATGGTCCCATGGAAGGGAAGAGAATGTAAAGGGCAATGAAAGAGAATGTAAAGAGGTGTGTTGTCTAGAGGAAGTGAGAGGTCCGCCAGAAATTGCAAGATAAGAGGAAAATAAATAGAAAGAACATGTGTGAGAAGAGGATGGAAGGGGCACCATAAATAATGTGAATTTGAAAATGGGAAAAATGCTTTCTTGGATTCGTGATGGAAGGGGGGTTGCGTTGTGTTCAAAACTAACTAATGATTGCAGATTAGTATGTGGTGAAAGGGTTGTGCGTAGGGATAGGAAAGAGCCCATTCCCATTGTAAGAAGAACATTTTTCTTTTGGAACTTGCATAAGGAGAGGGGTGGTGCTTAAGTTGAAGAGGGGGATGCATAGAAAGTTTGGCAGAAGAAATATAGAGGGGCTTCCTTAGTGAATTTTTAATTCAAATGAATGAAATAATGAAGTTAGGTGAAATAAAGAGGGTGTATATATAAAGGGAACAAGAACAAGTCATGTGAATGCTACACAACTTATAGTGAAAGGAGCAGATTGGAAGCTCGAGAAGAATGAGGCCATGAAATGCCAGTTGATTGTAATTGAGAATTTGAGTTAATAAAATCAATACTTCTTGTAATTGAGTTTGATTGAGTAGTTAAATCATGAGGTGTGGAATGATTGTTGTGATTTTGTTTTGGGATTTGGGAATTGAGATAGTTGGGCAGAGGTGTGATCCTTCCTCTGCATCAATTGGTATCAGAGCAGGTAGTCTCAAGAGTGGAGAGGATCCACCTAGACATGTGAGTGTTGTGTGTGAACAGACCACTGATGGGGAGGTAGTTCGCATGTAGAAAGTGTGTGTGAAGCAGTAGTGAAGAAGCTCATGAAAGCTGTTGCAAGTGTGTGAGGAATCTTGATAGCAAGAGAAAGAGCTTGAAGTCATGGAAGAAACTTGAGAAGTGATGATAGATTGTGAGAGGTGAGATTGTAGTAGACAAAATGGGTTGGGTCATGAGGAGACTTGTGCGAATACTATTTTGGGAGTAGTATTGGGATAAAGTGGAGGACGAGAAGATTGAAAATATGGGATAGATAGTTTGTGAAGTAGGAAAGAATGAGGTGAGACTTGAGGAATTGTGTGAAGCGTTGAAGAAGATGGTTCGAGGAAAAGTAAAAAAGAGTGTAGGAAAGAGTGAGAGGAAAGTGGTAAAGAGGAGCAAGAAGAAGAATAAGGATAGCAGCCTGAGACAAAAAGAAGAAGATGTAGCCCCTACCGATGAAGAAATTGTAGTAGAGAAATTCCATGAGGAAGGCACGAAGAGAGAAAAAGAAAAGATGAAGGTGAGTAGTGAAGAGGTTGCAATGATAAAAGACGAAGAGATTGAAGTGGAATTGAATGCAAAGCTTGTTGTTGCAACAAAGGAAGAAGAGAAAAATATTGTAGCTAATGATGGTTTGGAAGATATCACAACAAATGATGATATTGTAGCCTTGGTGAAGGATGAGAAGGAAGAAGCTATAGTTGTTGGAATTGTTGCAACCAAAGAAGAAAAGATAAATGTGTTTGCTTATGAGAATGATATTGTTATGCATTCATTGGATATGTTGAATATTGGTTTTGGAGAAGAATATGAAATGGTGTATAGAACTTTGGGTGAAGATGTTGCTGATTGGAATGAGGTATATGCGGATTTTAGTGAGTTTGTGGATACAAGTTTGAGATTGTATATTATAGATTTGGGTGAAGGTGTTGTGGATGTTGGTGAGGGATTTTGGTGGAGGAGGTCAGGAAATGGTGGGTGTAGACACTCAAAATATCCTGATTGACATCATGCACTTAATTCACTCACACCAATTCTTCCTTAATCACTTCCACACTAACCAATTAATTGAATAATTTTTATTTAATTAATTAAATTCATCAAAATTTCCTCCTTAATTAGATAATACACTTTATCAGATTATTTCATCATGTTCTTCATTTAATTAAATAAATCAACTTTATTTAATTAAATCATAATGTTATTTATTTAATTAAATCCTAATGTTCTTCATTTAATTAAATAAATCAACTTTATTTAATTAAATCCTAATGTTCTTCATCTAATTAAATAAATCAACTTTATTTAATTAAATCCTAATGTTCTTCATCTAATTAAATAAATCAATTTTATTTAATTAAATCCTAATGTTCTTCATTTAATTGAATAAATCATTTTATTTAATTAAATTACTAATGTTCCAATATCCTCTCATTTGATTTAAATAAATTCAAAATATTCAAATTAAATGTCGCAATCAACTAAGTTCATCTAAGTTAATTAATCCTAGATTAATTAGCTCCTAACACTAATCCCCCATTCCTCTAGCTTTTGACTCCACCCTTGGGTAAGTCAACCTTGGTTAAGTTGCACATGTAAATCAATTTATTTGATTTAAAATTACCCTATTTTCATTCAAATATGGCATATTCTTGGAATATTCCACTTATTTGAATTCTCCCTCCCAAAGGACTTTTGTCCTCCAAATTGGCATTAAAAGCTCTTACATGTCCTCTCCTTGAGCCACCTTGGCATTAAAAGCACTTACACCTCCTCTTACACAAGTCACCTCTTCAAATTCAAATTTCACCTACATGCATTTAACATGCACATTGTTCAAAATGTGCTCCACTCTTTTTCATTAGCATGTTGAAAAGTGGCACAATGCCATTGGTTCATCTTTTATCCCACATCCATCCCATTCTTCAATCTTCAATCCTTCTTCCTTATAAATAGAGGCCTTCTCTATTGATTGAGGATCCATAAGTTTATGCAAGCTCATTATCCACAATCTTAGGCATTTTGAATCTACAAGTTTATGCATTTCTATTATAGTTATTTGAATTCATAACATCCACATTTTCATCCAATTTAGCTTATAATTTCATCATCTACAATCCATGTTATTGGCATTTTTGCATCAAAGATCACACATTCATCATCAAGCTTGTCAAGGGATTGGGAAAGGGCTACTTTCCACATCAAAGTAGCACCAATCCACTATGGGATAGGTTTGACCATCCTTTACATGCTTTGAATTAGTCTCTTTGGTATTTTATTGCTTTGTTTGCATTATTTAGCATGATTCAATATCTCATAGGAGTTCTTAGTTTATTTTGTTTAACTTGACCCATATGATAATGCTTGTCAAAGTTTAACATTTTGTAGATTATGTGCTTACATCTGGCACTAGAAGGAGGGTACTTTTTGCTTATATCCACTTCAAGCTTTTTGTTTCTCTTTATGCATAGGTTTTGACCCTTGTCCCTCATTCCATCACTTTTGAATTTAGGGGAGTCAATTACTGATTGTAGACCACCATTATTATCAGAAGCAATATGATATATGCCTATTTTAATGAATGGCTAACTTTGATCCTTTTGTAAAGCTATGTTCTCTACATATTGATCATGATTTCTTGATACACCTTGAGAACTAGAAGCCAAGTGAACAACTATAGGATTATTGGCTCTATCAGAGGTTCCATTAAAGAGTAGGAAATGTCTCTTTTTCATGTATTTCATGGCTTTCCATGAAAGAAAAAGAATACATTATCTTTGTCATGTATTTCCTACAAGTCATCCAGAAAATCTGATGTTTTTACAAGATACACAAAATCCTTATAGCCCAAATCTCTTTTGACATTAAAAACATCAAAGTTTCCAGTGTTTGCAAAGCGAAAAGCTCTTGATGTGCCCTCTCACTTTTTCACTAGATCTATCTTAACATTGAATATGTTATAATTTTCAACGTTATTCAACTTGGTTTCCTCGTTATTCTTGCAAGCATTGCCTCTGTTGCAATCAGATCCTCTGGACCAACATTATGGTGAAGCTTGTGTTGTATTGTATGTTTGATTTCTTGCTTTAGGTCATGAAGAATACCATTCCAATGGGAAATATCTCTTATGCATGTCAAAGGAATAGATGTAGTAAATTCTGACTTGAAAGAAGGAAAGCATGGATGCACATTTTGAATCATAAGAATATTGAACATAATGAGCTAGCGCATTGTTTGATATCTAGCATATTGAAAGCTAACGATATAATGATCTGTGCATTCTATTTTAAAAATTATTTGGTATGATTTGAAAGCTAATGAGATACTGATCACCGTGATTTAGAAAGAGTAACTATAAATTGGCATTGATAGTACAATGAAAGCTAAATAGTCAATATTCCAACTTAAGAGGAATGGGCACTACTTGTCTAGTATAAATAGTGGATTGATGGGATCTCGATTTAAACATTAGATTAAATTATCTTTTCTTTTTTTGAAATATGTATGTCTGTCTCTGAGAATATTTTATTATCTTGAAATATGTATGTCTATCTCTACCATTTTTGAAATATGTATGTCTGTCTCTAAGAATATTTTGATGAGAAGACTTGCATTTATCGCATAGGAAGAGAGGACATCAGCAAAGGTTTGAGAATTTGGATTTACACCTACCAATTGCATTAGCTTGAAAGTGTCAACGCATTTATTCACTGGTTTTTCTTTTACACCTGCCAATTGCATTAGCTTGAAATTTTTTAAAGCCTTTCAACATATCCATTATGTGTCTATCCTCCAAAATTTTGCGTGTCTTCTCTGTGCTGACATTTTGGCGTAGGAAAGGAGGCCACAGGAAAAGTGGTGGAATTTAGTTTTACACTGGCTAAATTTATTTGCTTGAAAAAATTTAAAAGCCTTTATTCGTCATTTTTTTCATATGCCTGTTAATGGCATTTACTTTGAAAGTTTCTAAAAGTCTTTTCAGCAAGACCAATTTGGCGCCCACTGACTTAATGGAAAACAACTCATGATTTTTGTGTCAAGTGTCTTAATCGAATCTTTATTCTCAAGTTGCAACTCACCAAGTTGGAAAATAAGATAGCGAATATCAACATCAAATGTGTGAATGAAAAGTAACATTGCTTAAATCTTATTTGTGGAGGAGATGAAATCTTGGTCGACCATCCAAGATAATGCTATTTTATGTTTTTGAGTGTCATTAATGCTTGGTTTAAATAAAAAACAATATGTTGTGCTCTTTTGATTTTTTTTTTTTTTTTTTTAGACTACAGGAATCGGGTAGCACGACCCCATATAAATTGCAATGCGCCTGGTAAACTTTTTAATGTGACCGACGGCGCTGGCGTGACACGCCCTCCGGTACCATGGGGGTGGGGGAGACTAGACCTCATGAGCAACCTCCTGCAATAGGAAAGATTTAGCCAACCGAGCTAGGGCCCCAACCCTTTGTGCTCTTTTGATTCGGTTGCGTAGATTTAAATCATTTTTTATGCTAAGGTCCACATTTTTTTATGCTTGCCTAATCATTTGGGTAGATTTAAATCACTGTTGTGCATATATTTTAGTATTTCAGCCTTTGTCATGGTTGAAACACATTTAGGAGATCATCAATGCATGATTTAGATTTTTATAAAGTTATCATTAATTCCTTGAAATATCATACTTGTTATTGGTGATAACTTTGAACTATTTGCAGGTTTGCATAAAGAATCAGTGGCATTGAAATTGAGGAGCCACACGCAGATTTGAGTTGGAAAGTTGAGCATTGAACTTGAAATTGACAAAGAATTTTTAAATGCTTATTATAATAACATAGGGCTTTCATTCCTACTTTTGTTTTCTATTTTAGGGAAACTCACTTCAGTTTTGGGTTTAAAATTAACCATTGATTTGATCTCTTCAAGCTGGTTAAAACAAACCTTATAAACTCATTAGAATTTGGATTTTGAGGCTAAAATTGAACAATCAACTTTCACACTCAAATTTGATGCTATAAAAAGAATTCACTACTACTTTTGAGGTCTAAAATGAACATGTGTCTTTCTTGTTTTGTGATCTTTTTTACAAACTAATATCATTGAAAGGTGATGCACTTCTCTCATGCTTCACAACGATCTTGAGAATCAAAAATATTTTGGTGATATTAGGTTGTCTAAAAGATTGCCTCCACACTTCAATTTGGGCCTAAAATTGAACAAAGCTTGCGAGTGTGAAGAAGAGGCATTGTGTGTGTTCCCTCCTAAAAGCGTTAGGCGATCAAACTACAAATGTACTCCTTCATTGTTGTGTACCTTTAGAGGGCCTTCCTTGGTGGGAAAAAGTACTCACCCCAAGGGAACAACCCAAGCGGTAATGAGCATAAGCCAGGCTCTTCCAAACCACTATATGAATTTGTGGTTGCGATGAAAATCGTCAACAATGGGAAGCGGTGCATGATAACTCTCCCCCAGTATCTTTATGATGCGTGAAGCCCTTGTTCTAAGGGTTGGGAGATCTCTCACAAGGATTTTATCATTGCACCCCCTAAACTAGATGCCCTTACTACAAACCTTTGTTTAGAATCCAAAATCCCAATATTTGTTAGCGTCAGGAGGTTGGACCTCCAGAGCCGTCCCACATATTTGTGGTTCTTTGCAGAGATGAAAAGTTCATCATGGGAGATTCATGAGAACTGAAGCTTGGTTGACCCGTAGAAGTGAGTACCGTGGAGGGGAGCCAATGTGGTCAAGCTTCTAATCATCCGTTCTAAATAAGCGCAACTAGATTTATCCAAGTGGGAATTCAACAAATATTTTCTTTTCCATCCTAGGTTTGTGCAATCTTTGAGTCAGTTAAACACATTGCTTGGATTCAAAATATTGAAAACAAACATTTAGCAAATCATCAAATTTTAAACCCTTTAGAAGAGGCTAATACTTTTGAAAAGTCCAAGTATTAATTCTTGTCCCTAGGGATTTATCCTTAGAGGCTTCTAAATACTTGGGCCTATATCTCAATTTTCTCTCTCTAAAGTCAACATTAGGGAACTATTTCCTTGATTCTCTTGATTTCCACATAATGGACCTTGTGGGATGAAAAGAAATTGAGACATAGACATTTAGTGGAAAAGATAAGCAAGAAAGTGTTTGTGGTAAAAAGAATCCATTAAGCAAAGATAAAAGACAAACTGAATCCCACACATGTGTTTTTTCAAATGATTTCTTGCAAGATAAAAATCCCAAAACCAAAGTCCATCAATTGTCACAAACATCTCAATCCAAGCAATCTCAAGAAACATCAATATATGCTTTATCAAGTTAGAGATAGGTTGTTCTATAACTTTTACAAACGTGAATAAAAGGAAAACCCAAACTTGTACTCATCTTATTATTGTCAAAATCCAATTCTCTTCCAACATTTTGAGTATCTCACTTTGTAGGGTTGAAAAGTTCTTGGAAGTATAGCATGTTCTTCAATACCTAGGTCTTGTAAACAAAAGTCTCTCTAAGTTCACTTAGGACCAAAATCAACACTTTCATCCATCCCAAAGCATCAATCAAATCCCATATCACAAACAACTCTAAGAATCTTGGAAACAATCCTTCATACTAGACTTTTGGAAAATCCTTTAAAAAAAATCAAAATCATCTTGTTTGACTAAGTGTGTGTGGATGCATCCTTCTTCACACACTTAGTTAAATTATCACCTTATGAAAAAAATTATTCCAAGATAACATCTAACATCTTGGAGTTTATAAGTTCATTATCCAATCCAAATCAAACCCAAAATCAAAAATCCAAAAGTCCTAAAGTCTAGTATCCCTCCAAGTTTTCTTAAGAGTTCAATCATTCACATCATCCATCTTTCATTTATCTCATCACCACCCATTGATCCTTAACATCTCAGATTTTATTTTTTGTACATTGAGTTTAGACCAACCTAAGGAGTTAGAGGAATACTTCCCATATTCCTGAAAGTTGATCCTTATTTTATGGTTCAAAATAGATCTCAACACAAGAAAAACATGGAAACAAACAAGGAAACATCTACTTCAAGTGACTTGAGTCAAACTGCTCCTAATATCAATCCCATTGGATCCAACAATCCCCCACCAAACCTTCCTCGACTACCATAGGATCTTCAAGAGGGAGATTTCCAAGTGGAGGATATCACCAATAATGTCCTAGGGATGACTCAAGATGAAATCATAGAAATGGTCCAAAATCCTGAAAAATCACAAAATTGTCAACATAATGATGAGACTTAATCCTTCACAATACATGATAGAATTGGAAAAAGAAGGGGCTAAACTCCCTTCTATTATGATGTAAGTAGTATTGCGGAGAAACCTCTTGGGATTATGCCAACGGTCTCATTCACACCTTCCTTCCAAAACATCATTCAACCCATCTCATAACCAATCTCATCTCATGCTCCAAGTCAACCCATGGTTACCAAGGGAAGTTCATTGCTTCACTCTCTGCAAACAAATCCCCTTGTAAATAACCAAGAATTAGATGCAAACAACATCTTGGGTCAATCCATTCCTCAAGATCTGAAGCACCCATACGTTTTTCTCATCTTTCATGAAACCAACAATCCATCCACTATTTCCACATCACCAACATATTCTCTTGACCCACAAGTCTCTCTCCCCATGACTTCACAAGGACAAGGGGGACTATTCAGAAAAGGAGGAATCTTTGATCCCCCATCATCAATTTCTCAAGGAAACACACCACCCATCTTCCCACCGTTTTTCCCTCTACCATTTGTTGATGGTGTTTTCTGCACAGCAACAACTCAGACAGAATGCAATATTCTATCTCTCTTGAAAGGTAATTTTCAAACAACAAGTTACTAAAAATCACCCCAAGGTCTCTCGAGTGTCAGGTCATGACAATGCATAAACAACTCAGATAATATGTGAAAATGCTGGTAATCACAAGGGGCCTTACAAATGAACAATGCTGGAAGTGAATTTTCATCAGATGCAACAATATGGCGATGCTCTCAATCCTAAAACTAACCCAGATTCAAAATAAACAGCAAAAGAGATAAGGGTATAGAGAGATTCTATTCTATTCTAACTCCTAAAATCAACCACAGTAATGATGAAAGCTGCAAATGGACAGATCCCCAATAAAACCGATCTCTGCTTGATCAAGGACAAACCTGCAACTACACAGAAATGGTGCGATCTTCTAAGGAAATCTGGAGATTTTCAGACTTTGAACCTTCATTCACATACCCAATTACTGGCGCAATGTAAACAAGCATTCACAGTTGAACTTAGCACAGAAGTGAGGCCCAGACTAACTTTACACAGCAATCTACAATCAGCAAATTGCTAAAAGTATGGACCGAAAATCGATCAACATCATCAACATTTCACCACCATTGTAAAAGAGCTGAAATCTAACATCTAACATCTAACATCTGAGAATCAAGAACAAGAAACCATAAAAACTGTTGAAAATAAATACAAAGTTTGCCAAATCAACAACCCAATTGCATTACTGCTCCAGTATTACATAACAATTTCAAGTCTCTCATCTCCTACAGCTAATTCTGAAAACTACTTGCCAATTCTGGCCTTCTAACTTAGCAAAATTCTGGCCTAGTCAAACTCCTAAAATCTACCCCTATCTATATATCCTTACAAATGAGGCACAAATGCCATTTATAGAGAACCCCCAAACATGTCGGCCCAATTAGATTTTACAATAATAACTGGCCTCAAAACAGGTCAGCGAGGAGGATTTCAAAATAGGACAAGATTTGCATTAAATGCATGAATATTATCCATGTCGGTCTACGATCTCCACAAAAATCAAATTTGTGTGTCTTCCAGAAAGTCCTCCAGCTGTAGACAGTTTTGGCACGGATTCTTAGGCAGGTCCCACTTTGAAAATTTAATTTGAATGCTTCCAAATTTCCCTCTTTGGCACGAATCCATATGCAAGTCCCCCTTTTAATATTTGTTTAGTCCTGAAAAATAGATACCATCATTAATAGCCCACATGTTCAAATTAAATTTGAATAAAATTTTAACCTTAAGAAAAACTTACATTTTTAAAAGGAAACTTTCCATTTTCAGAATTTTTTCCATTTTTGGAAATTTTTATTTTCAGGATCATTTTTAAAAAATTCCATTTTTGGAGAAAAAATCATTTTCGAAAAAATTTCCATTTCGGGAAACCAGACTAGGGGGAGAATCCGGGAAAATCCAGGTCAGGCGGACTCCAGACCAGAATCCAGAAAAAACTAGCTGGACAGGATTCTACCGAATAAGGCAAAAATTTCAACAATAGATCATCAAAACAAACCAAGAATGCGTGAAACATCGTGCAATATATCAAATTAAGCATGGGGTGTCGAGCATTTATCATCAAATTCATCAATTTAATCCAGCATTTCAATTTGCACAAAGCCAGGTAGGAAATCTGGAAAAATCCGGGTGGACTGGATTTCCGCGGATGGCATAAAATTCCGGACTTTGGCACGTACCCTGAAGAAATCTGGGAAAATCCGAGTCGGGCGGAAAATCCCAGACGTAGGCAAAAACCCGAAAAACTGAAGAAATCCGGCATTTCATGGAAATCAAGAAAATCCAGACGGACCGGAAAATCCCGGAATGGACCAAAAACCCAAATTTTTGCACAGAGCCAGACTTTGAGCAGAATCTGGGAAAATCCAGACAGACCGGAAAATCCCGGATTGGGGTAAAAACCCGAATTTTGCTCAAAACTTAGTTTTTTCAAAGTGCAACATGGGGAAATCACATGGGTAAGCAAGATGAACATCTAAGGACCTCCGAAGGCAATGAAATCAGTAAAATTAAGGGGCCAAAAGACACCAAAAGCCAGAGCAAAAAGAGGGTCCCTACTTTCAGTAGGGCGTGTGTGCAAAACTGCACAACACCATTAACATCCACACCAATCCTTAATTTAGGGAAACCCCCTTTACCAATCCTCAATCAACCAAATCAAAGCAATCCTCCAGTCATGAATCAAATCAACATACCAAATCCTCCAATCATGCCACTGATATCACAACACCAAGTGGGACCAATCCAAACAACACAATCAATCATTGCACCATCAATAAACATGTTCTCCCAAGGACCTATCATAACAACCATACAATCCACCACACAACCTCAGGTATCATCAATCCAATGACACCTCAACAACCACCTCAACAAACTCTCATCACAACATCTCACACAATTCTGAATCCTCCACCTCCACCACTGAAACCAAACATGGCAAATCAATACAGTATCAAACTGCAAGCTACCCAACAAGCCTATCAGAAAGCATTCCAACAATTTCAAGCTCAAAAAGCCATGCAAGTTGCACAACAAGCATATCAACTGTACATGGAAAATTAATACAGTATCACACTGCAAGTTGCCCAACAAGCGTATTAGAAAGCATTCCAACAATTTCAAGCTCAACAAGCCATGCAAGTTGCACATAAATCATATCAACCATACCATCCACCACACAACCTCCTATCATCAATCCAATGACACCTCAACAACCACCTCAATAAACTCTCATCAGAACATCTCACACAATTCTAAATCCTCCACCTCCACCACCGAAACCAAACATGGAAAATCAAATATAGTATCACACTGCAAGCTACCCAACAAGCTTATCAGAAAGCATTCCAACAATTTCAAGCTCAAAAATTCATCCAAGTTGCACAACAAGTTGTTCAACAAGTACATACACAACAAGCCACACAACAAGCACAACAAGTTGCTCAAGCTCAAGCTCAAGATTTATTGCAACAACAACAAGCCGCCCAAGTTGCCCAAGTTGCACAAGCAACACAAGCCACCCAACAAGCTCAAGCACAAGCACAAGCACAAGCACAAGCACAATATCAATCACAACAACAAGTAGCTCAGTACCAATCCTATCAAAAAGCTTTGCAACAATACCAAGCACAAAAAGAAGCAACTCAACTACTAGCCCAACAACAAGCATTATTGGCACAACAACAGCAAGACCAACAACAAGCATTGTTGGCACAACAACAAGAAGACCAACAACAATTGCAGGCATATCAACAACCGTTGTTGGTACAAAAAAATGTGCAACAACCTCCCACAAACACACAAAAAATCCCATCCATCACTCAAACGATCAAACCACCTCAAAACACATTCATCCCACCACTCGATCTGCAAAATGATGTGTTTGCAGAAATCAAATTACTCTCACAACAAGTGTTAGACCTCCAATCAAGGAAGACAACAAAAACACCAAGGAACTTGTGCCCTTATCTATTTGATGGAAGCATTGCAATGGTGCCATTCCCACAAGGATTTGAAATCCATAAATTTGACAAATATCATGGGATGGGTAATCCTGAAGATCACATCAGGGAGTTCCAGGTACATTGTATAGAAGTTGCATATGATGATTCTTATCTAATGCAACTTTTCCCTCAAAGGTTGGTGGGCCCAGTAATGGAATGGTTCTCTTGCCTTCCTCCCAAAATCAAAAAGTTCCAAGAAATTGTTGATGCATTCATACATAACTACTCATTCAACATAGGCATGGATGTGAGTCTAGAAGAGCTATCCTCCTTAAAACAAGCCAAGGGAGAAACATTTGCATCCTTCTTACAATGATGGAGATCCAAGGCCACCCGAAGAAAATGGGCTATGCCAGAAGAACAACAAATATGTACTATCATCGCCAATCTTGAAGGGACCTTATCCTTCCATTTGAAAATGCAATGCATCACCACATATTATCAGTTGATCCCCAAGGCGCTCAACATCGAAAGATCCCTTATCGCACAAGGGGAAACACCTACTTATCAAGACAACCGTCCATCAACTAGTTACAATGAAAAACCTCGCACATGGGCAAAGAACAAGAATTGGTGTTGTTGACACCAAATTTATTATCAATGCCCCAAGGAAAAACACACAATCATATCAACAACTACAAGCCAATAACCAAAACAACACACAAGCCAACACGATGTTACAACAAACCTATAATCAAGCAGTCAATAATCTAAATAATCAAGGGGGACCACCCCCATGGAACAAGTATCCCCCCAAAAAAAAATACACACCCCTTGGGGAATCAATCAAATATGTCATGAAAAAACTAGTACAAGAGAATCTCATTAAAATCCCCGTTTATGAGAATTATCAAGAGCCCCAAGTGAAACCACCATGGTATAATGAAAATCACCTTTGCAATTTTCATAAAATCAAGGCACACACGATGGCCAATTGCATGAGACTAAAAAATTTGATCCAAGACCTCATCGATGACAGAACCATAAATGTTGAACAACCTACAGGAAATCAGGACCTTAAGATATACATGAATCTGATGCCAAAGAACAATAAAGGGAACAACAATGGAAAGAAAAAGTATAACAATGTAAACCATGTTTATGATCATGTTGTTGCGTCCTTAGATGAATTGGTCACTGTTGTCAACGTCAAGGGAGATAGAGCTGACTGTGGAGTCACCACACGTGGTGGAAGAGTTACCATTCCTAGACCATCACAACCACCCAAGGCACCGACCTTTAATAAAAAATCCATTCCCAATGGCTATGATGTCTTGGACTAGCTAAAAAGAACCCCCGCCCAGATCTCCATCATGAAGTTACTAAAAATCTCACTTGCACACAGGAAAATCCTAGAAGAAGCATTAGCCACATCTTGTCCCCACGGATCTTGATGCAGACCAGTTCCAAGCTATGGTCAGACACATCACCACACCACATCTCCTAACATTCTCTGAATAGGATCTCCCAACTCAACCATCCCATAACTGCACACTCCATCTTGAGGTGTTGGTCCATAAGAATAAAGTCAAAAGAGTCTTGGTGGATGAAGGTGAGGGTCTAAATATTTGTACCCTTAAGCTAATAAAGAATTTAGGATTCTCTAAAGATGTCATTGAGAAAGGTAAGGGTATTACTATCAGGGCATATGATGATCAAGAATGGATGCCTCAAGGAACCATTCAACTCCCTATTCAAGTAGGGACATGTATATCATGGAAACTACATGTGAAGTCCTTGATCTCAAATTACCTTACAATATCCTCATGGGGTGTCCATGGATCCATGGGATGTAAGCTATCACATCCACCTTCCATCAATGTGTCAAGTTTCCCTATCAAAATCAAGAGGTTATAGTCCATGGTGATCTCGAGCCATTTTATTATTGCAAAAATTTGAAGGCCAAGTACTACAAGATCCCTCAAGTCCCAAAGAATGATGAAGGACCCACATCTCCATATATTGACCCATCTACCTTAGCCTCCACTTCTGAGACAAAGACACCCTCGATTCCAGACATTTCTAATATCAAAGTCATTATCCAAGACAATGGGTGTGGGGACTATAAAATGAAAAAGAGTGCCTTTATAATAGGAGAGTTACCTCAATCTCCCTGGTCTCATGGGAAATCCCAACCAATTGACACCCCATCTCAAACCTTTAAAGCAAACCCCTCCAGATTCAGATGTTGGGGAGACCTAAGCTAGGAAATGGTAGACAAAAAGGACATATCAAGTTTGATATACCAAGATGAAAGGCCTGTGCCTGATCTTCCCATGGATGATAATAGCAAAGGACTACAGATGATGCTTGGCATGGGCTACAATAAAAACAAGAAACTCAAAAAAAATGACAATGGTCTTTTAGAACCTATCATTCCTGAGAAGTGTATAAGAAATCTTGGCCTTGGATGTACCCCTCCAAAAATAACCATACTTGGCAAAGGTGCCCCGGTTAGAAAATTCAAAGCTCCTCCTTAGTTATCGGTATCCACAGGTTTTCCCTTAGACAACTATACCTTTGACATAACTGATGTGTGTGACGTGGACCCCATCACTGACCTACCCATGCTATTTGAGGATTCCTCTCTTGTCATGATCAATACCCTATATTTTGAACCAAGTAATCAAACCAATGAGCTAAAGTTAGTCTATCCCCAACTCATCACTTATGACCAATGAGAACCACCAATTTTAGACACATTCAAAAGTGATGAGGCTCTCTCAAAATTCATGGGATTGCGGGATACTATACCATGTGGGGATCACAAAGCTAGGCTCGACATTGAGCTGGACACACGTGCCCACTATGGGGAAATGATTTCCTCAGTTGCAAAAGTGAAAATTTAAGAATAATATCTAGGTCTTTAAGTGAAAACCACACTATGGCACTCTCTGACCCAAAAATAGTAAAAATAAAGGACACATCTAATTGTGAAAACCTCTATGAGGTGCCAGAGGATGAGGGATTCACTCTTCCCCTTAGTGTTATTCATTAGGAAAAGTCACCAGTCTTGGCAAAGAAGTGCAATCCGGTCAATCTAGGGACCGAGGAAACACCACATATCACCTTCTATGCAGAATCACTCTTGACGGAAGAACAGGAACTCCTAGCTTCTTTTCTAAGGGAAAGAAAGTTAAAATTTGCATGGGACTATGCCAACATGCCTGGTCTTGATCCATAATTTATGGTTCACCATCTAGCCATCTATCCAGAAGCCAAACCAGTAATACAAAAGCTAAGAAAGATGCATCCACATATGGCATTATTGGTCGAACTTGAATTATAGAAGCTCCTTGATGTCGGCTTCATAAGACCAATTGATTATCTAGAATGGGTTTCAAACTTGGTACCAGTCACTAAGCCCACTAGGGGCATTCAGATCTGCACTGACTTCAGGGACCTAAACAAAGCATGTCCTAAAGATGACTTCCCTCTTCCCAATATTGACATGATTGTGGACCAAAAAACAAGGCATGCAATGCTATCACTAATAGATGGATTCTTAGGGTACAATCAGATCATGATAGCTAAGGATGACCAACACAAGACATATTTCACTTGGCCATGGGGGACATACTATTGGAATATGATTCTATTTGGGTTGAAAATTGTGGGAGCTACCTACTAGAGAGTTATGACACTAATATTCCATGACATGATTCACAAAACTGTGGAAGACTATGGATGACATATTAGCTAAATCAAGAAAGCGTCGGGATCACATACCAGCTATAAGCTTCATCTTTGATAGGCTAAAAGAATACAAGGTCAAATTCAATCCAAAAAGTGTGTCTTCGGTGTACAGTCATGAAAAATCTTCGGGTTCATTGTATCCATGAGGGGGATTGAGATAGACCCTGCCAAAGTCAAAGCAATTCTTGAGATGGAGGCACCAAGAACATTGAAGCAGTTAAGGGGTTTGTAAGGAAGACTCCAATCCATTCACTAGTTTATAGTACAGTTAGCGGATAAGGCTATCCCATATTCTCATCTACTCCACAAGGGGATATCATACAAATGGGATGAGAAATGTGATCAAGCATTTAATAAAATCAAGGAGTACTTGCTCACACCACCAGTTCTTATGCCACCAATTTTGAACAAGTCCTTGATCCTATATATATCAGCAACAACTCTTGGTGCTCTCTTAGCTCACCATGATGAGAATGGGAAATAGAGAGCTATTTACTATATTAGTAGAACCATGGAGGGACATGAGTTGAATTACACATTCATTGAAAAGGCTTTCCTAGCAGTGGTGTTCGCAACATAGAAGTTTGGACACTATATGTTGGCACACCAAATAAAACTCATTGCCAAGATAAACCCTCTCAAGTATCTCCTTTCCAAAGCAATGCTCACAGGACACACAGCTAAATAGGTCATGATCCTGATGGAGTACGACATTGAGTATGTAGAGCATAAGGCCATTAAAGGACAGGTAATTGTAGACCAACTGGCAGAAGCACCTATATATTTAGAAAACCCACTGATAACAGAGTTCCCCTATGAGTCAATCTTTAACCTAACTGTAGCAGATCACTGAAAAGTATATTTTGATGGATCTTACACACAACATGGGTCAAGAGTTGGAGTATTCTTCATTACACCACAAGGGGATTGCATACTAAAGTCATACAAGTTGTCTTCTCCTTGCAAAAACAACATTGCAAAGTATGAAGCTCTTGTCATAGGACTTAAAATAGTAGTGTAGTGGTAGATCATGGCACTCAAAGTCTACAAAGATTCATAGCTAATCATTAATTAGGTAAATGATGATTACCAAATGAAGAATGACAAGTTGACTCCATACAAGAAACTAGTAGAAAGCCTCAAAGAATTCTTCATTGACATCATGTTTGAGCAAATACCAAGGGAAAACAACAGAGCAACATATGCTATGGAAAAAATTGGATCATTACTAGATATCCCACACAACATCCCTAAGCAAGAATTCCTTGTAGAGCAGCTTCTCATACCAGCTTTCAAGGTACCAGAGTCTGAATTCATCTGTGAAATCGTTGGTCCTGGTGATCCTTAGTATCATGACATATACACCTACTTGAGAATAGGAGTCCTCCCCGCTGATATCACCCTAAAACTTAAAAGAACATTTTTCAAGAAGTCATCTCGTTTTGTCATCTTAGGAGACAACCTATACTGTAGGAGTATCGAGAGAACCCTGTTACCTTAATCTTGAGGAAGCTTTGACTACTTTAACCAAGGTACACAATGGAATTTGTGGGTCACATTCGAGTGGTATGACCTTGGCCAAGAAACTGCTGAGGATTGGGTACTACTGGCCTACGATGGAGAAGGAAGCTCACAACTATGTCTGAAGATGTGTGCAGTGTCAACAACATGGGGATCTAATCCATGCACTAGCTCAGGAGCTCCACCCAATCATTAAATCTTGGCCCTTTTCATAATGGGGGCTCGATCTCATTGGTAAAATCACTCCCACCTCGTCTAGTGGACATAAGTTCATTATCACTACCACTAAGTACTTCACGAAGTGGGTAGAGGCCATTCGCATGACATATATTATAGGGAAGAAAATTTCCAAATTCATCCTAAACTACCTTATTTGCCGCTATGGTGTCCCACAAGCCATTATCTCAGATAATGGGACACCTTTCAAAAACCAAGATGTTCGAGAACTATGCCAAAAATTCAATATCCAACATCACTTCTGCACCCCATAGTACCCCCAACGAAATGGCCAAGATGAGGCTACCAATAAAACCATCTTGAAAATCCTAAAGAAAATAATCAATTAAGCTAGTCGTGACTAGAACCTAGACTTGAATCCTACCTTATGGACCTACCGAATGAGTATTCACACACCTATAGGCCCAACCCCTTTCTCCCTAGTCTACAAATCAGAGGGCATCCTTCCTATTGAGATCGAGCTCCCATCCTTAAGAATATCATTGTAAAATCTCATTACAACTAAAGAATATCAGGTGTCATGATTGAACAAGCTAGAACTACTAGATGAGTGGCACATGGATGTTTTGAACCATCTACAGGTGTAACAGAACTATCTTAAGAGGAGCTATAACAAGAAGATCAGGAGTCAGAGCTTTCAAGTCAAAGAGCTCATGTTGAAAGAGAATAAGAAGAATGTACCAAATATAGACAATAAGGGAAAGTTTGAACCCAATTGGTTGGGACCCTTCATCATCACAACAAGCTACAAATCAGGAGCATATCATCTATCTACACCCAAAGGTGAGCCTCTGTAGGAGCCTATCAATATCTCCCATCTCAAAAAGTTTTATGCCTAAAATTATAAGGTATAAATCCAAAAATACAAAAAAATATAAAAAATATAAAAAATGAAAAAAAAGGATTGAAAACAGTAAAGAAAAAAATTGTTCTCTAGTGAAAACCACTTCGATGGTGCTTTGGGAAAGTACCTTGGTGAAAACCTAGAAAACATGTGCCTTGTGTAAATAAGCACTTTCCATCCACCATCATATCTTCGGCTTGTTCTGCATCATTCATCCATCACCCTTCCATTGATCCTTCCATCACCCATCCGCGTTTGCATCATAGCTTGATCTTGTGTTTGTATCATGTTCTCTCCTAGAACTACTTGGCACATTTCTAATATCATTTTTTCCTACCTATATCAGAGTAGTCTATTGCATCACACACTGGGGGCATTCTCTTATACCTACATTGGATCAAATTTGTGTATATTCTTGAAATCTTCCTTAAAAATAGAAAACCCAAAAAAAAAACATCCATAAAATAAAAAAACCCAAAAACATTCAAAACATGTCAAAAATCCAAAAATAGGTCAAAACTCAAACAATAGAGTTGTTGAGTCGAACTACAGGTCTCTGAGCTCTAAACGTAGGCAAGGCCATCATTGATGTGCCCCTGAGATACCCTAGGTCAGTCCTTTAGGGGTCTGTCATAATAAACTGGCAATCCATTTGTTCATTTCTCATCAATAAATGATTTTGTGTCAACCAAACTACATGGTCTCTACGTGTATAACATAGGCAAGGCTAATATTTGATCAATCCCCGAGGCCCCTAGGATAGGTCTTTAGGTTAGTTTCTTGGTCAAAATATGAGAAAAAACCAAAAAAATTGGAAATTTTGAAAAATCAAAACATTTTTAAAACATCTTGAAAATACCAAAAAAACCTCAAAACATTTCAAGAACATCAAAAACATCCAAATATTTGAAAAAATTCCATCCATCCCATTTCACATTCACTCACAATAAACATCCGCTCATAATAAATCATCATCACCCCCAATCTTTGGTGAAACAATTGGAAACAAGTATAGCAAATTGAAAGTGAAAACTCAAACGTCAAGGTCTCAAGTTTAGGTCATTAGGTAAACAAGTTGGTTAACTCTTGATATTAATAGTCCATCATCCAGTTAGTCCCAAAATCATTTGATAACATCATGTCCTAGGATGCATTCTTCCTACAATGGACATCAACATCAGGCATCACCGTAGTTTAGTCTTGGCTAGGGGTATGAAGAACATTGAATTTTTTGTTTACTTGATCTTTCTCTTGTTGATTTATCCTATTGCACTCGTTCTAATGACCTCTCGATGATGTCTAATAAAAAAAAATTAGAGAGAAAGGAATGGGGCATTAATCATTGTCTTTTGTTGATTGTGCTTTTTGGTTTTTCTTGTAATATAACTTTGTCATGCATATTTTGTTTGGTTCGTAGGGAGGGTGTTTTAGGTGTCTTGTTGAACACATAGGAAGGCTTTCCTTTCTATGTTTCAGTCCAAGATGTTTAAAATATTTGAACTACATTCTAAATAGGATTCTGTATGCCAAGTGTGAACAAGGATAATCCTATCTAATTCTTGAGTCAAAGTCCATCTCACTAGATACAACGCCATCTTGGTTGTTTGTACCTTGATGCCTCGTATCTATGTGTGTTATCAAACATAAGGAAAGTAAGCTCTTTATATCCCCAATCTCTAATAAGTGAAACATCATCAATATCTCATCATTATTTCTAATAAAGTCTCATAGATCATGGACTTGTTGGATCCTCTTTTCATCATCTCATTTATTCTTTCTTCTCTCCGTTCTTACATGGTATCATGATAGTCAACCAAACATCACCAATGCATCCATCCTGCATCCATAAACCATCAACATACCACATATCATTCATATCATACATAATAGGAAACAACGATCATTTCACATGTATTGCATTTCCATCATTGCACCATAATATAGATTTGTTAGTCTAAGCATCTCATAAACCATACATTTGCATAAAAAATCCATTGCATAATCATATAGGCATCATCCATCTCATCCATCTCACATACATTGCATCATCATTTTAGTTGTTTAGGATAATATAGATTGGTTATTCTAAGCATCTTAAAGCCATCTCATTTGCATCATCATCATAACCATCCATACATCCATCTTGAACCTCTTTGTCGTGAGATTGACCCTCAAATCAAAATTTTTTCCTGATCTCTCAAGGGGAAAGTGTACCAACATACTTCTTTCTGTCGGGGCAACAGTGGGGCATCCAAAAAAGAAATTAGAAAATTTTAAAACTTTGATTTCAGCAAGGTTATTCTTTGAACCAACACAGCAGGTACATTGCTTCAAAGAGGGGTAAAATGTAGACACTCAAAATATCCTAATTGACATCATGCACTTAATTCACTCACACTGGTTCTTCCTTAATCACTTCCATACTAACCAATTAATTGAATAATCTTTATTTAATTAATTAAATTCATCA
This sequence comes from Sequoia sempervirens, assembly GCA_007258455.2. NCBI lineage: Eukaryota > Viridiplantae > Streptophyta > Pinopsida > Cupressales > Cupressaceae > Sequoia > Sequoia sempervirens. Next base: position 427,039,464 of record VDFB02075321.1, on the reverse strand, counting down.
AATTTTCCTCCTTAATCAATTAATACACTTTATCAGATTCTTTCATCATGTTCTTCATTTAATTAAATAAATCAACTTTATTTAATTAAATCCTAGTGCTCTTCATTTAATTAAATAAATCAACTTTATTTAATTAAATCCTAATGCTCTTCATTTAATTAAATAAATTAACTTTATTTAATTAAATCCTAATGTTCTTCATTTAATTAAATAAATCAACTTTATTTAATTAAATCCTAATGTTTTTCATCTAATTAAATAAATCAACTTTATTTAATTAAATCCTAATGTTCTTCATCTAAATAAATAAATCAATTTTATTTAATTAAATCCTAATGTTCTTAATTTAATTGAATAAATCATTTTATTTAATTAAATTACTAATGTTACAATATCCTCTCATTTGATTTAAATAAATTCAAAATATTTAAATTAAATGTCGCAATCAACTAAGTTCATCTAAGTTAATTAATCCGAGATTAATTTGCTCCTAACACTAATACCGCACTCCTCTAGCTTTTGACTCCACCCTTGGGTAAGTCAACCTTGGTCAAGTTGCACATGTAAATCAATTTATTTGATTTAAAATTACCCTATTTTCATTCAAATATGGCATATTCTTGGAATATTCCACTTATTTGAATTCTCCCTCCCAAAGGACTTTTGTCCTCCAACTTGGCATTAAAAGCTCTTACATGTCCTCTCCTTGAGCCACCTTGGCATTAAAAGCACTTACACCTCCTCTTACACAAGTCACCTCTTCAAATTCAAATTTCACCTACATGCATTTAACATGCACATTGTTCAAAATGTGCTCCACTCTTCTTCATTAACATGTTGACAAGTGACACAATGCCATTGGTTCATCTTTTATCCCACATCCATCCCATTCTTCAATCTTCAATCCTTCTTCCTTATAAATAGAGGCCTTCTCTATTGATTGAGGATCCAAAAGTTTATGCAAGCTCATTATCCACAATCTTAGGTATTTTGAATCTACAAGTTTATGCATTTCTATTATAGTTATTTGAATTCATAACATCCACATTTTCATCCACTTTAGCATAGAATTTCATCATCCACAATCCATGTTATTGGAATTTTTGCATCAAAGATCACACATTCATCATCAAGCTTGTCAAGGGATTGGGAAAGGGCTACTTTCCACACAAAGTAGCACCAATCCACTATGGGATAGGTTTGAACATGCTTTACATGCTTTGAATTAGTCTCTTTGGTATTTTATTGCTTTGTTTCATTATTTTGCATGATTCAATATCTCATAGGAGTACTTAGTTTGTTTTTTTTAACTTGACCCATATGATAATGTTTGTCTAAGTTTAACATTTTGTAGATTATGTGCTTACAATGGGTTTGAGCCCATGAGGAAGAAGAAGGTAGAGAGAATTTGGCGGAGGAGGATGGCATATGGTGGATTCAAAGCCATGAAAGGAGTGATGGGTGATGAGCGAACCACGAAAGGAAGGTGACAAGTGTTTTGGTGAGGTGTTGGAAAAGGCAGAAGAAGAAATGACATTATGCACATATTCAACGAAGGAGTTCGCTGCAGGTTACCTCCGACCTGAAAGAGTGAGTCTATCACTCAACTCCATCATTGTGAGAATATGCTCACAATCTTTCTACCTGGCGTGTTTGGTGTAGGAGCACTTGGGTGGACAGGAAATTGACACCAACCAAAAAAATAAAATTGTAGTTGTTTGTTCCAATTTTGGGTTGTTTCAATATCTCTCTGCATTGACAACACTTAATGTGAAAATCAATTTTCAGTGTCATTGATAAAATGTCTATTACACAGTTTGGTCAAGTTCACATATTTTCTTCTTTCAATGATATTTTTCCAGTCTTAAGAATACAACTTGGATCTAAATCATGCCATTTTTTGTAATTCAAAATGCAAAATAAGTGAGAAAAATGAAGAATGTGAAAAGTAAGATTTGTGAAGGGAAGAGAATTGACCATCTTTGCATATCAAAGATCCATCGATGAGACTCTTGTGTGGCACCATCAACAGGAAAGGGAAGAAATTAAAAAAACCTACGCTATGGTCCCATGCACGGGAAGAGAATGTAAAGGGCAATGGAAGAGAAGTAAAGAGATGAGTTTCCTAGAGGAAGTGACAGGTCCACTAGGAATTGCAAGATAAGAGGCAAATAAATACAAAGAACAACCTGCGTGAGAAGAGGATGGAAGGGGCACCATAAACAATTTGAATTTAAAAATGGGAAAAATGCTCTCTTGGAGTCATGATGGATGGGGGGTTGTGTTGTGTTCAAAACTAACTGATGAATGGAAATTAGTATGTGGTGAAAGGGTTGTGCGTATGGATAGGAAAAATCCCATGCCTCAGGTTGGTGGGGTTGCCGTGCAGGGGTGCCAACTATCTATTGGAATGATTTAGCCGGGGGTTGAAATCGTCCCGAATAGCCTTATATACGGAACATTCCTAGGGGAACTACCTGGAGGCTATAACAAATAGAAGTGACCATATTTTGCCCCGATCTAGCATCAAAAGCAGATATGGATAGGGGGCCCACCAACCATGTATTCATTCGAATCAATCCATCCCTCTCGACATTTCTGAAATCGGCCCATAGGGTGGTTACTCCAGCGGTAATCATTCTGGTTCATCGGTACTTCCTACTTCGAATCCAGTCTTATAAGAGCCCGACAAAGTATTAATTATGATTAAACTGCAGAGTCCCCATAGAATAGTAGGGGCGTGTGTGGGGTTGGAACTATAGCTCCCGCCCACCCGAACTATAGCTCCCACAATTAATCTACCTCCAAGCAACTATAGTTCCCACCCACCCGGGATTCTAGTAGGAAGGTAATATATTTTCCGGGTGGGCTGGGAGTTATAGTCGGTAGATAACTATAGAGAGGGGGGGTGGGGGGTTATATTCTCGCCATCCCGACCAATGAATGCTACTATAGCAGTGGGTTGGGTCGGCCCCTACGGGGAAATATTGGACCAAGGAAACATCCGAGGAACCCCCAGCCCCCTACAATTCTATGGCACTCGATAGAAGAAACAACAGTTTGGTTTGAGAATGCGAGAATGGTTGATAAAGATATATGTGATACATCAGGTGTTGGCTCGATCCCCTGTATATAGAGATGAGGATGGGATTGGGGATAGGGGCTCCTAAATATTGGTGGGGAGTCCGGTTGGTTAGTTCCCTTCCTTTCTATAGTCGGTTGCCAACTGAACTGAACTGGACTAAACACCCTATAGTATAGTCGACCAAACTCCACTAGACCCCCTTCCGGACTAAACTATAGTTGCAGATACTTACTGCAAGAAGAACATTTTTCTTTTGGAACTTGTGTAAGGAGAGGGGTAGTGCTTAATTTGAAGAGGGGGCTACATAGAAACTTTGGCAGAAGAAATAGAGAGGGGCTTCCTTAGTGAATTTTTAATTCAAATGAATGAAATAATGAAGGAAAGTGAAATAAAGAGGGTGTAGATATAATGGGAACAAGAACAGATCATGTGAATGATGCATAGCTTATAGTGAAAGGAGTAGATTAGAAGCTCGAGAAGAATGAGGCCATGAAAGGCAAGTTGATTGTAATTTGAAATTTGAGTTAATAAAATCAATGTTTCTTATAATTGAGTTTGATTGAGTAGTTAAATTATGAGGTGTGGAATGATTGTTGTGATTTTTTTTTGTGATCCGTGAATTTTGTTTTGTGATTTGGGAACTGAGATAGTTGGGAAGAGGTGTGATCCTTCCTCTGCATCACATCATAAGTGGTAGCCACATGGAGGATCTATTGTTCAAACTATTCTATTTTTACTTTAATTTTTTTGGTTAGATTTGGACACTACAACATAATTGGTAGAGAGCATTAAAATCACTTTCGATATTCTTGATTATATTTATGTTTGATTCTAGCAGAGTGTGAGTTGTTCCGCACTTCTTTCTTTCTTCATCCATTATCGTCTTTCTAAGTTTTCTAGTGATGTTTTTCTAGAGTTTGGTAGCTTGGTTATTCATGTCAATAATGAGGCCATCCACCAATAACTTTATTTGTTGATCCAAAGGTTGTGATGTATCCCCTTTCAAGTGTGGAGACTTATTATTTAGGTCACTTATGACACCCTCTACTTATTATGTATTCTCCACATTTTTTTTATGGATATCCTTCCAAGTTGTTTGATGAAAGATATCCCCAAGTTAAACATTTTTGTATTGGAGATATTTTGGAACTATCAACTTGGCACCCAACCAATGGTATTTATAGAAGTTATGGTGATGCCATTGGTTGAATCTACTTTTTATTTTGGAGAAATTCCTTGATGAACTGCATTAGTAGTGTTGTAATAGATGAGGAAAAGTTATCTAATGATGGAGGGGATGTATAAGATAGATCCTAATCAATGGAATGGATTATTCCACTAGATGGAGAAGATGGGATATTTTGTATTCTTGATTCTTCTTCTTGAACCTCTAAATATGCCTTTTTAGTGGACTCTATTGTTTCTCCTTGAATCTACTTGCTGATTTGGGGGTCTTAAATTATTAGCTTATAAATTTGTTTCTTTAAGTGGAGATCCCTAGCCTAGATTTGTGCTTTTTTTTGTAGTGGCTACTAGAGTGATTTCTACTAATGCCTCTTCTTCAAACTTCTCTACTTGTGTAGATTTTATCTCTTTTTATTCAAGTTTTACACCAATTCTTGTGGGAATTGTGTCACCAACTCATCTAGTGTCTTTGCAGAAGTCACCATGTATTTGAAGATGGCCTCTTCTATCATGGATCTATTAATAGCTCCCATATCCACATATAGATTTGTGATATCTTGTAGCACCCCTTCTTAAGCAAACTTTTGAAGAGAGTATTGAAATCTAGTGTATCTTCAACTTGCACCTCTTCATCTTGTTGCTCCTTTTATTCCTCTTTGATGGAGGGATTTTCCTTCTGTTCCTATTTCTTTTTTCTTTTCTTCCTCCTTTCTGCACTCATTTATAGGAGTGCTTCAATAGCTTCTTCTATTAATTTCTCACTGTGTGTAGGTTTTATGAGAAATTTTCTCTTCGCTTTTCCCTTTCTCTCTTTGGATTGGGTGGATGCTTCTAGAGATGCTCCTACTTGTAGTATTCCAAATCTCCATAGAATGGAAGTGCTTTGTTCCTTTGGTTCTTCCTTTAAAATTCTCCACTCTTATTTTAGTTTTTCTCTATTTTCTCCATGTGTTCTTCACACTTCTTTGTCAAATTGTCCATATATTCTCTATAAGTGGTGAATCTTTCCACATTGGGATCTTTTTGAAATTTTAGCAAGGTGGTCACTTATGAATATATCTTTGCATCACTAAATTCATATTAAAGTTACAAATTTAGGATGTGTGGAGTTTTATGTCCTCCACTAATTTTTAGTCTTTTTCCACCAGAAAGACTATGTCCCTCATTTACCACCAAACCATAACATATGATATCCTTTCCCTAACTTGTATCTTCTATTGTAGGGATTTGAAGAAACCCTAGTATATTGTAGTAAATGAAGTGGCATTCTTGAAGTGTGGGATATGGTCATTTATCTAGGTTTCTATTGGTTTGGTGGATTTCCAAACCTTCCTCACAAAGGCTAAAAACTTGTTAAGGAAATAGAATGTGAGATAAATGACAAAGGCTCTATACCTAAACTGGTAGTGAGATTGCTTTATCTATTGGATGTTCTCTAGAAGTTGCTTGTGCAAGAATTGACATAGTTCAATGTCTTTCCCCTTGATGATCATTTGATAGGAAACATGTATGGAGGTTTTTAATGTGGAATCTTCTTGGTTTATATATTATACTTTGTATGCAATCCCCATAGTTGCATATTTGATCGATGGGTTTGTAATTTTTGTGACTTCCAATATTTTTCCATCATAAGTTTCCCTAGTGAGTTTAGTAACCTCACTATTCTTCATAGACTTCTTAGGAGGTATTTCTCCTTGTGCACATATCCCCATCACTAATTGGATTGCTTATTTTGTTATCTAATAAGGCTTGTCCAAGTATAAATAATCGTCATGGATCTAACTCAGGATTATCCAAATCCATCCTTCTTTTTTGCAAATTCCAAGAAATTCCTCCACATATCCAACTTCTCTTGTATCCATTTCTATTTTGGTAAATATTCATTAGTCCCTAGTTTTAGTATCTTCTTTTGGAGTTCTTCAAATTTTGTATGGGTTATCTATGTTAGAGGAGAATGATTGTACTTTCAAATATCTTGTGTATATACCACATCGATGAGAACTTTAGAGGAAGCCCCATTGGGGTCCACCTCCATTTATTTGAAAGGTAACTTGATGTACTTGGTTTGAGGCTTCTATGAGATATATACAAGCACAAGTGTGACTATTTTATAATTTGGGTGGTGGATATGAAAAAAGAGAGCATGAGATAGGGTTTTCTAGAATGAGCTCTAGATTATATGGGGAAAGAAAATGTGTGCAAAATAATGAATAGTGTGTATGGATATGAGGATATATAGGTTATCAATGGTGGGAAGTGTAATTAATGTTGTATGTGTTCCCTGTGTTCCCATACTTTCTAGATGTTATCTTTTTCTAACTCTTTTTGGTGGGTAACATTGGTATACTATGGTACATTTATGTTACAACTATAATATAAAATAAAAATATTATTATTATTCTAGAGTTTAAGGTAGTTTTTTAATCTTTCCTTGTTAACATAACATTGTAGCTCTGTACCATCAAGCCTTCTTATTTTCACTACCCTAGATTGTAGTATCTCATTAATGTAATATGGGTTTGACCATCTCACCTTTAGTTTACCTTGGTTCTTGAGTTTTCTATCATATAGGAGAACCATATCATGTTTCTTGCATATTTATTCTTTAGATTTTTATCATGCAAGGATTTTTGTCTATTTCTTTCTGCATTTTGGTGATATACCACCAATTGCTTGTTCTCATCTAATTTCTCCAAATATGGGTATGAAAATCTCACCTTTAGTTTACCTTGCTTCTTGAATTTACTGTCATATAGAAAAACCATATCATGTTTCTTGAATATTTTATTCTTTATATTTTTGTCATGCAAGGATTTTTGTCTATTTCTTTATGTATTTTGGTGATATACCACTAATTATTTGTTCTCATATGATTTCTCCAAATATTCAATTATTTACTTTAAGGACTCATCATCAATGAGTCTAAGATTGAGATTGTATGAAAATTGAGTATTATAAATTTTAAGGGCAATTTGGCATCCATCACGTATACTAGCTCAAAAGGAGTAAAATTTGTGGACCATTTGTAGGTAGTCCTATATGCCCATAATATTCTAGGTATCTTTATATCCCAATATGTTCTATTTCTATTGCATATCTTCATTAGTGTTATTCCTATGATCTTATTAAGGTCTTCACTTGCCCCATTCACCTAAGGATGATAGGGGATAATCTTATTATGTGCTATCATGAAGTTCTTCAATAACTCTGCAATTACTTTATTTATAATGTGCTTCCCCTGTTCACTAGTTATTCTCAGTGGGCAATCAAATCTAGTGATGATAGTCTCATTTACGAACCTTATGATAGTTTTTCATATAGTATTTAGTTTGTTCGGATTCAACTCATTTGGTGAGATATTCCACACCAATTATAATGAATCTAGCTTTGGATAACTAAGCTAGTGGATTTATTGATCCAATGTGTTGAACACACCAGAATATTGAGAGGGGGTGAATCAATATCCTTTAAAATTAAACCCAATTTAACTACTTCTAAAGATAATTTATACCAATTAAGAATTCATTAACTTAATCAAAGCAAGAGAGAAGGAAAGAAACCATGAAAGAACATAGATAACACAAGTTTTATGTGGAAAACCCCACAAGGGAAAAACCACGGTGAGAAATGTTGTTAGGAGCTACTATCCTAATCCAACCTCACAAGTAAATAATAGTTTACAATTTTATTTTGGGCTACAAACCAAGGAATCAACTACTCTCTAAATTTTTTTTAGGGGCTGAAACCCAAGGAAGCTACTACTCCCTAATTGAAAGAAAGAACAACTAAAATATGACTAGATTCATAGCTTCAACCATTGATAGTCATAAATTTTGCACATTAGATCTATAGTGGATCTTTTCACACTCTACTCATGCACTCATACATCTTTGCACACTTCCAAAATCATCTTCAGATCTTTGATATTCTATATATCATCTGCATGCTTACAAAATACAAATTCAATCAGTCACAAACAAAGAATTATGAAACTTGTGACATGTCAGTTTACATCTTCATTGGTAGTATACAAAAATTATTTAAAATTATTCCATATGAGTTAGAATGACTCATACGATATCTACAAATAATTATTAGACTCCACTCAAACTAAAATTGTGGCACACATCACCATATACCCAAGTCGACCACAATAAAAGCATATCTTCACAAAATGACTTGAATCATTTGTGGGATACTAGAAACAATAAGGATCTTCATGCACTTCAAACTTGAGATACTATGAAACATGTAGAGTATCCATATAAACTCATACCACTGATCTATACAATCTTTTGCTAGCGCAAGCAAACAAACATATGTTATGATGAAGGATAGGCATCCATAACCAATTGTAACATAGTGTCATTGAATAACTGAACTTGTGGAGCACCAAACCAATTGAATCTTCAATATAACATGAATTGGAAATAACTAAACATGTCCTCAAAACCGTATGGCAAAAACATCACATCTGGAGGAATACAGAGCATTCCAACAAGTCTTCATCACCACTTTGCACTTCCAGAGCACATATCAGAACTCTGTCACTTGTAACTTTCACTGTAGAAGGATTAATGACTTGAGATATTGGATATAACATCTTCACATATATATTTACTTATCTTTTGAACCACAAGACTAAATATTTCTCTATGAAAGTATGGAGACCAAAACACTATGACATTGTCTTAGGATATATACTATGAATGCCTTAAACATAACTTTTGCAGCTTTATACTAAGTACGATACGCCAAAATAGAAAAATATCAATATAGGCATACAAAAACACATTAGGAAATGTGTACCCACCTCCACATCATGCTTAGACAACAAACTGATCCACACACTACAATGAAAACTTGCACCAATTGATATTTTTACACATTAACTATCTCTGAAGCATATACAATCTTCAATGCACTTTTGACATCAATGGCAATCAATCTTATCAAGACGCAACAATCACCCCCTTTTTCATTGATGGAAAAACCAAAAATATGTGCACAAAAAGCCCCCTTAGATGCACATTTTTCTCTCCCCCTTTGACTTCAAGGGAAAAGGGCAACAAAACATCTCTGTATAAGCAAAAATATGTAACCTCCCCCTTAATCTATACAAATTTTAATCCCTTTGGGATGAAGCCCAATTACTTCATCAACAAAATTATCCTTATATCTACTCCACATATATGCACAACAACAAAAAAAGAAAGATATCTTACATGAAAAATCAACCACAACTCACTTTGATGGAAGAATTCCCTTGTAAATGGACTTGAGCTGAACTAGGCTGCTATCCCATTGCTTCTTAGCTACAGTTAGGGTGTAGACATGACAATTCAGCAGCACATATGTATTTTATGCTTCCTCTAAAGAGGATGGTGCCTTATATTTTTGAACTACCCCATTAGCTTCTATCAGAAATCTAGTGAGTGAGGCCAACCTGAGGCTCACTACTTCTCTCAATTATTTCACTTGACCTTTGAATTTCTCCCTTTGATCTTGCAATTGTTGTACTTGGAATTGAAGACTTTCCACTTGTGCCTCAATGATGCACCATCCCTGTCTTATATTGGATCATATATTGCAACCACATTGGTGATCTACATTTCAATTGCATTTATTTGATTCTTTATACTCTTGGTTGTATCTTGCCATTTCAAATAGAAAACATATAACACTTTGGCTTCTTCCAATATTTTATGAATGTACTTAATGCATGATTACAACTTTGTAAGTGTACTCTCACACTTTTCAAAGGCATCATTCAATCTCCTTTCATACAAATTTTGTTTTGTCTTCTTCTCCAAATGAGATGAGTAAGTATCGAAAGACTCCATTAATTGCTTCATTTGTTGTGTAGGGGGAAATGAAGAATCTCTTTTTACACCCAAAAAAATTTCTTCCAACAACTTCATACCTTCATCCAAAACATCTGCACTCTCCACTTGTTGTAGCAATTCTTGTCTTGCAGTGGAGTGAAGTATATCTCTAAGTTTCATTTTGTGAAGGGGAGACATACCAAACAAGTTAGCTTGTCTATCAAATGTAGGATCATGCAAAAAATGAGGAGATACCACTAGTTGTATCTACATTTCTTGAACCAAAAATTCTTTGATAGAATCAACTAGAGAGGAACATGTTTTCTCTGAAATTCCTTCTTCAACATCCTTCTCCTTCTCTTTCTCCTTTTCTTCTCCTTCTCCTTTTATTCTTCTTTCTCCTTTTCCTTTTCTTTCTCTTTACTGAAGACATCTTCCTCATGCTAATCAGAAATAACTTGTTCTTCCTAGTGGTCAAATACAACATGCACATTTGTAACTTCTGGAGGGGGCATATTATAAGTTTCATGTTCATCTAGAGGCACCTGTACATTCATTTCAACATCAGTATCATGCAACCACATCAACTTTATTTTGAACTTCTTTAGTTATCTTCTTAGTGACTTCTATTTCTGATTGAACCTTCCTTTTCACATCACCATCCATGCTCATCAGAGGATCAATCCTTTGCTTTGTGTGGAGCTCCCTAGCTTGTATCCATAATATATTCTCCTTTTCATCTTGAGAGACAGAGGATCCAACCTTGTTTATTACTTGTTTTTTTTAGTTATTCATCTACCTTGATGGCATTTTCTCTTCTTTGTCTCAAAGCCGCAACTAGGCTATCTAAAGCTTTATCAATAATATCACTGAAAAATATGTTCTTCTTAAGCATATATTTAATGAAATATTTTTTAATTATTTTATGACCTTCCAGAGGAACATCCAAATGTAGCTCCATTATATAATTTAACAAACCAAAGCTAACAATTCCATTCAAAATAGCACCAAAATCAAGGGGTTGATGTGTGATCAGAGGAGTCTGCTTTGTTCCCTCCTATGCTATCTTATTCCCTTTCTTTTACTATGAGGAGATATCTTCTCCAACTTCTTCCTTTTCTTCAAGTTCTTCCTCATCAGTCTTCTTCCTCTTAGCCTTTTGCTTAGGCCTAGTATGCATAGTTTTTGTGGCCTTCTTATGTGGAAAAGTATTTGATACAACTCTTCTCTTTGCACCACTAGTTTGTGTAGATATGTAGGGATATAGAGCATATGTAACAATAGAATTGGATCTACTGGACCTTCTAGGAAACTTCTCTGCAACTTTTTCTTTAGGATCTAAGGATATATTCAGTAGAATTTGACCAGAGAATGGTGGCATCATTTTAGAATACTATTTTTTTTTCCTAAATAGTTTGTCCACACTCTTTTCACTTGTTTCCTATGTTTTCTTCTAGATCATCTTATCCATGATCTCTCTATGTGTACCAAATCTTTATTCTTTAGGATCCTTTGGCTTTGATAGCAGAATATCCACATAACCTTGGACATATTTAGGTACAACCTCATAACGAAAAGCAATAATCCATGAGGTTCTAAGCTCTACATCCTCCATGTAGCAATGATCCTTATCCACCATGAATGTCACCTCATTCTCATATTTCTAAACCAAATCAGAGGGTATCCTCTCTCTAATCTGCATCTTAGCTTGTAAATTCTTGAAGAATCCCCAATAGAAAGTATTGTATGCTTGCTTATCCTAAAAACCTTTTATGTGTTTCTTGATTTTTGTAGCTACCAGATAAAACTTATCCCATATTTTACCCTTAAATCTAGGTAATTAATTTAGGAAGAAGAATACAAGCCAAATGATCAGTGAACCAAACTTGAAATTGTATCAGTTTCCTTAATTCATCTTTACATTATCCATTAGCTTCTCCCTCAATAGTTCATAGAGATAAAAATTAGCTCCTTCCTTCACCATTTGATAGGCAGTATGAATTATGGTGGTGGTGGTAGAATCTTCTTTATTTATGAAGTAAAATTTGTATGTTATCCCCATTGAAGCATTTTGGACTCTAGGATCAGTGATGCCTTTCACTGTTAGGGTTCTCTTATCAAAATTTTCCCTAGTAAGCTCCATAACCCTTTCATTATTTTATTGATTTCAACACCAGGACTGGTCTAGAAGCACAAATACCAACGACTTCCCTAATAGATTATTTTGTGATCATGTAGAGATTATCCAACCAAATGAATTCTTCATGAATGCAACTTAAGATAATTCTTACCCATTCTTTTCTATTATAGTAGTCTAGAAAATATTTCTAGATGTCTAATCATTTTGCTGTCACATTTACATACTCTGACTTGTATACACCATTTTCATTTAGGAGCTCATGTCAGAGCACCTCAAAGGAATATGTGTGATCAATTTCATTCAATGGGTCATGGATGTAGATTATTGCATCTTCAAAGTACACAACATCCATAGGAAATTTTGAAAATGAACCACCTTTGTCAACCTCCATCGCCTTGAATGGAAACTTATATTTTGGCCTAGGTTTTTCCACAACATCAATCACCTATGGGGTCGCTATTGATATTTCCTTTGAATTCTTCAAACATGGTTGCTAGGGTTTGGCACAAACTCACATAGATAGCTTTGAAAACTCTTCTATCTTCTCAACTCACAAAAACAAATTCTTTTGAATGTAAATGAGATAAAATCATTCAAATGAGATATAAAAGCCTTCTATTTTCCCTAACTTTTTTCCATAAATACATCCGTACTTGTTAGGTAAACCTTCTGCTAGATTTTTCTGTGTCATCATAGGGATACAAGGATGCTTAGTACACCTCCACAAATTATTCCTTTTCTCCAAAAACTTGATCAAAAGGTTCAATATTTCTTAGTAGATCTACACACCAGAGGAATTGGTCCAATTCATCTTCTATGCTGAAATATTCAACAGTTTATCCTTCTTAAGGGGCTAAAGGATTTGCAAATGATAGATACACCCAAGATAATTCTCTATCTCAAATTTTCATAGGATCTTGTACAAAATGCACAAGCATAGCATCATCCTTCTCATTTTCATGACGTTTCTTCTCTTTCCAAACTTTTGTATCTCCCTTCTTTTGCTGACTTAGGGTTTCTTCCTTCTTTAAGTTCTAAATAGGTGGCTTCACAAAACCACTCCTACAAAATATTTCTTTATCCCCAACCTTATTGCAATTGTAGCACACAATGTTATGATCCAAAATAGATTTATTCCTCCTAACTTTAGTTTTTCAATCTACAACCTTATGACCAAAATTGTTGCAAGCATAACAATATCCATGAAATGAACCAACATCATATCTTTGAGGCACAAATGGTTTTCTACCCATATAATAATTTCTTCTTTTCCTAGATCTAAAATCAATGGCCTTATGCCTAAATTTATAGAAAGAATTGTTGATGGTGTTTTCTACACAGCAACAACTCAGACAGAAAATGATATTCTATCTCTCTTGAAAGATAATTTTCAACAATAAATTTCTGAAAATCACCCCAAGGTCTCTCGGGTGTCAGGTCATGACAATGCATAAACAACTTAGATAATATGTGAAAATGATGGTAATCACAAAGGGACCTTACTACAAGCAAACTGTATCTTTCCAATTTATCAGATTATGCAATATGATGATCTTTAATCGTAAATCTAACCAAAGGATAAAGAAATAGCAAAAGATAAGGGTACAAGAATATGATAAAATCTAAACTACTCCTAGAATGTCTAATGCAAATGACAGATATCTGGAATGAACCAATCTCAAACAACCAATTCCTGCTTAACCCACAATGCAATATCACAAGAACGGTGCAATCTTCTAGGGTATATAGATTTTCAAATCATAGACATTCACCCACAATCGAACTCAAGCACATATGAATATATGGTCCAGGTTGACTTTACCAGCCTACTACAATCAGATAGTTACTGGGAGTATAGACCAGAGATTGCTACAAACATTCCAAATATGAAATCATAAACATCATTCACCAAACTAAAACTAATTCTTAACATTAAACCCTAAATCTTTAAGCAATTTGAAAGATAGAACAACAAGAACCATGCGAGATGAAATAACACAAGAGATTGCACCAAGAAAACCACAATGTCTTCAATTGTATTAGACCACCAAAATGTTGCAGCAATTCCACTGTTCTGTTTAAAATACTTGCTTCAAGAATAAAATGCTCTAACTCCTACTTGTTTATAACTCTTCTCTTTTCTCTAATATCTATTTTTTTTTTCTACCTTACAAAGAGGCAAGAATGCCTTTATAAAAAATCTCAAGACATGCCGGCCTAGCCAAACATTTTACAAAATAAGAACAACCGCCAAAATAGGTTGGCCTAGGAAATAAAAATAAGGCATACATTAAATGCCATCCATCATCAAGGTCAGCCTTGACACAATCGCCAATGTAGTCCGGTCCAATGCATGCCCTATAATAATAGGGAAGCACAAATCTCAAAATAGGCATTAAGTGCCGCTTCCTTTATCCTTGCTCTGGGCCAACGACCCTTGGACCCTCAAAAATGCTCCATCCAACTCAGTGATAGGTGGCAAAGGTAAAATCCTGAGTCTGCATTTAATAGAGTCAATCTCCTCCTTTGACTGTTTAACAGTCTTATCCCAATCAACCCTATGTGCCTGATACTTATCCATTACCGTCAAGTAGGTGGCTGCATCATCTAACTGGTGACCGGTTATAACATTCTCAGAATCTAGGGCATAAACTTCATGCCGCCACTCTTTCAGCTACTCCAGACTTAGATATTTTGGGGCAATCTTTCTCCTTCTGGTCATGACCTCAAAGAATGCAATGCATCCCTCATAGACCCTTGTAAGATCATCATCAATTGATTTCTTTCATTTCTGTATCCTCTTCATGGACTTCTGCCAAATCTGCAGAGCCTCAAACCACTCCCAGGGTTCATCTATCCTAGAAGGAATAATCCCATCCATAGCCAATTATTTTTTACCATGCCCCATGATGACCTTGGATTTCTGCAACAGAAGGTCAATGTCTTCCTTGTCTTGGGATAGGACATGCTCCAACAACTCCTTGGCTCTGACTGCATCCTTTCCAACTGAAAGGATTTCCTTGATTATATCATCTCCCTTTATTTGCACATACTTCAGCCAATCTATTGCAGTTTGAGCTGAAGTCCTCATCTTTTCAATCTCAGAGATAGTCTCCTTAGGCAGGAAACCATGAGTGACAGAAGAAGAAGGATGGAGAGACTGCAAGGGTTTCATCACTTCCTCCAAGCATTTCCTAAGTCTTCCATTTTCTTTCTTCAACTCATGCTTAGTCTGGGTCTCTTTTCTCAATCTCCGAATGATCACTGCACTGGACCCTTCATATTCGTCTATGTCCTGCTCCATGGATGCTGGTCCAAGGTTGATAGTTTGCACATTGTAATCCTGGCCAGTGACTTCTTCTCTTGTCTTGTTCACGGCAGGGGTGGCAATGTGGACGACCCTATTGTTTGCTTCATCTCTCTCCATCTTTGAGACTACCTTAGCTGTCTTCTTTTTCTTCCCTTTGCCGATTTTAGACAACATTTCATCCAATTCCAAAGGAGTGTCTTCAACTACTACCTGTTTCTTCCTTGCAATCTCTTTTTCAAGCCAATCTGGGGCTGCAAGTTCTACCCGGACTTCCTCTATTCTTGTTTCTTCTTCTTGCTGTTTTGTTATTTTATCTTCTTCTTTTTTAGTTGTTTTATCCTCCTCCTCCTCAGGGAGCTGCTCACCTTGATCTTCTTCTTCAGGCTCCATCTCTTGCACCGGTGATGGGGATCTAGCAGGAATGTCTTCCTCTTGTTTAGGTGATCTGTTTCCTCTACCAATTTCTGGAGAATCTTCATACATTACAAGAGGAGAAGGATGCTTTTCTACCTCTTCGGCCTCAAGCTCGACTGCTTCACCAAAAAGTGTCCCTTCCTTGAATGGCTCTCCCTCTCCACTGGTTTCATGCTCCTCAAGAATTTTTGGCTCAGGTGCGCTTGGTGGAGGAGAAGCAGCCTTAGATGGCTCCATGACTGGTGATTTTGGCGGAAGATCCATCTTTTGCACAGTGTCCTTTGGAGAGGGAGTCCTGGATTTCCTCATATAAAATTTTGTCTTCTCTCCTGAGCTCTCCACATCAACAATCGGAGGCTCCTCCTTTGAAGTACCCTTCTTCTTTGAACCTCTGGCTGTCCTGGCCTTCTTTGGTGGTGGAGGGACATCTTCTTCAACTGGTTTTTCTAATTCTTCCTCATCAGAGGACCTGCCAATCTTTAGAGTTCTACTCCTCTTCTTTCCCTTGGGCTTTCTCTTTGGTCCCGACTCACTTTCCTTGGGACCTCTAATCTTTATCTTGAAAGGTGAGCTCTTTTTGGTTTTCCCTTTGGGGTCATCTTCCCCGGATTCCTCTGAAGTAGACATAGGGTTGAGATCTCCCATCAAATTGAAGGTACAAGTCACCTTCTCACTCTCCAGCTCCCAAATCTTATGCTTTAACCAAGAAGAGGTAAACTTCATGACTGGGGTCATTAGGTCCTCCAACTCCGTGACCTCATCTTCATTCCAATTGATTTCCCCGATTGACCTGTCCTTCACAGCTTCATAGGCATGATCCTGTACCAGGTTTCCATCATCCTCCAGTTGGTCTGGGATCAACTTGACATTGTACTGTCTGATGGCATCAACAGGGAGTCTAGAATACCTCTTCTTCCTTGCTTCAAAATCATCCTTAATGTTAGCCCAATAGTCCTCTAGGTCACCTTTATGCCGATACTCCCTAATGGCCTTCTTCTGTGCCTCTCCTCTGATGTCGAAGTTCATCCTTTTGGAGTGGAAGGAGAAACCATATGCTACCAATTCTTCTCCTGCAGTATGTGCTGATTGGATGGAAGTACACACTTCTACTACACCAATTCCGATGGGGAAATGTCCACCGAAGCCTATCTTATGCTTCTCTCTTTTTAAAATAGCATCAAATTCACAAATCTTCCTCACAATCTCTAACAAAATAATGTGATCCGTTGGGTACTTGGGTAGTATGTATGGAGTGACTGGGCATCCATCAATCCCGATGTAGGTGAATGTGGGAAATTGAATAAACCAGGCCCCATAATTCTTTATCAGCCCTTTGGCTCCTTCTGACAATCTCATATGCTCGACATTCTGGGGCATCCTGGTGATATGCATTGTGAATGCATCATTGGACCTCCGGTAGTCTTTGTGTCCTAGATGCAACTCCGGGTAAACCTCATAGACAATGTCCTGCCCGAATGTCCCTTGTGGATTTAAACCCCTGTATGGGTAGAATCTAGCTAGTACATACATGACATAAGAGGACATAGTGAACCTCTTGGTTTCTAGGACATTCCTCAGCTGTTTATCAATCTCAAAGCTAATAAGCCCCGCCCAGTGATAGTTGGTTCCTTGCTCAATCTTGGTGATCATGTGGACCATCCAACTCTCTAGCACTCCCGCAGTCTTTAAACCAGCTACTCGAAGGCAGATTAGGCATGTCAAAAGCTTGGGCAATAGAGGCAGGGCTGAAGTTGGCCAAGACTCTCCCCTCAGTACTGACGACCCTCTGCGTATCAAAATCATACTACCGGGCACACTCTAAGATCAGCTCATAACATTGTATTGCAGGAGGAAACCCTGCCACATGCACCAGTCCGGACTTCATCATGCCGTTCCTCAGGACTGACAGATTCTTCTCAGTGTCCTCTGCTTAAATTCCTCGTATCTCCAGGCCCCTACATTGGTGTCAGACACCTCTGACCATACAGAAGATATCTTACTTTTAGGAAGCTGACTTTTGGTATCCAATCTTAGTTTTTCTGTCTCTAAGATGGATGACCCTTCTGTGTCACCCTTAGTCTTTCCTGCTGCAGCCTTGCTTGATTCAGCCTACATTCACAAAGGAGATCATTAGTACTCAATTATCATGCATATTCTAATCCAAAGGTTAGCCTAAAACCATATAAAATGATATAAAAACCATCACAAATCACCAATCCTTGAAGATCCGAAAAAATAAAGCAGTCCGAGAAAACAATGTAACCCGGGAAAATCCACTTGGGGCAGAATTTCAGAGAAATCCAACCCAGACGGATTCTTGCTGCCAAAGCATCATCAGTCACAAAAATTGTTAGTTCAGCCAAAAGATCATCAGATTATCCTATAATTTTCTCATTACCAATAAGAAATAAGCAATTAGCATTCAATCCATAAATCCTATCTTCGGAATATCAAAAAGGATAAAGCTAGATAGGAAAACTAGAAAAGTCTGGATGAGACAGATTTTCGCGGACAGTTTGAAATGTTCTAGTAATTACTCCACTCCGCGGAATTAACCTAAACCGAGAAAATCCGAGTGTGCAGAAATTCTGCGGGCACCACGGGAACCCGACGATCAGCCACACGCGAACCATTAATCAGACAATCATGCAATCTCTTCTACTTGGATTCTAATGGTCCTAAAATCGATGCTAACCAACAAGATCCAGAATGCAAATGATTTCACGTTCTCAAAGTTTTCAAATGATGAATTCCCATGACAGAATGATGATGCCCTAATTTCGATGAACAACCTCCCACCATGAAAAGCAAGGTGAGTTCATAGTCTTAAATACCATCTATACATATCAATCTAAGGCACTCTGAATCCTCACAGGGTAGGAGTCAGTGCAATACAAGGGCAAGATCAATCAATCATAACGAATTTGTCATTCTGGGCCAAACACCGAAAAAACCCTAACCTTGCACAATATGGTAGATTTCGCATTAAGAGGGCAAACAATCTAACCCAGAACCCCTTCCAAACGGATGCACCCATCATCTAAGGGATAAATACAAGCTCATAGGGCACGGGTGATGAGGTTCCACAAAAAATGGGTCAAACCCTAACTCAATAGGAAGGAAATCGTGGCCAACATGGGTCGACACGAAATGACCACCAATCAATATGGAAAACTCAATCATTTCATAAACAAACAAGAGGGGCCATTGATAACATACCATAGATTATTGCAGACGGAACTCAAACTTGGAGAAGCAACCACGAAGCAAGCACACCCAAACAATGAAAACCTCAATCAGCACCAAACAATCCACACGCAAGCAACTCAGGATCAATGCTCAAAGCTCAAATGAAAACTCTCAATCGCCAGAGCAGCAAGCAAATGAATAGAGTTAAAATGATGCCCAAAAGGTCTTAAATCCTTCCCCATATGTGTCTGAGCAGAGGTACCTCGGTCATTAATGAGCGACAAGACGCGTCTGACAAATCTGGAAACCCGAGCCCAAGACGAAATTTTGGAAGATCCCAAGATACGCGAAAATCTGGATGAACACAGATTTCGCAAAAATGTAGAAATCAGGAAAATAATGAATTTCGGGTATTTAGCACAGTCCAGGAAAATCCACCAGAATCGGAAAATCCCAGAGTCAAGCAGAAACCCAGATTCGGAAAATGCAGCAATAAATAGACAGTGAACCAGAGCCCGGGAAAATCCGCCGGAGCCGAAAAATCCTGGAGTTAGGTGAAATCCCAGATTTTGCTAAAACTCAATTTTAATCAATTCAAGCCCAAAGACAAGATCAAAACCAACAAGACCAACATGTCAAGACCCCCAAAAGGAAAATCCAATAAAATCAAAGGTCAAAAAGCACCAAAAAAGAGGGTCCCTACTCCAAGTGGGGCGTGTGTGCAAAAACTGCACAACAAATGGCGACTCTGCTGGGGAAATGCTCCTGAGCATTTCGATGACAAACTGGAATCAAGAACCCAGAACTTATGGTTTCAACTCACCTATCCTGCCACCACCTAAGCAAAAACAAAGAAGCTCCTAATCATTCAAACTTTCCTATACTAGGGTCAAAGTGTGTGCATATGCATTCATTATCCTCCCTTAGTTACAACAGGAACCAAACTTGGTATGAACAAGCTACGTAAGGATTCATACTCTAAACGTAACCCTGATAGAGCCTCGCTGCCAGTCAGGCGTCCATTGCCCCGATGAGGTTATCGCTGTGATCCTCCTAAACATAGCTCTACTACCAGCTAGGCGTCTATAGCCCCGGTAGAGATATCCAGATACCCCTGATGAGTTGAATTCAAACCTTTTGATTTTCAATATTTTCTCTTTTTTTTTTACTGCTTATCTTTTCACTGCTTTCGCTTCAACCTGTGAATAATGAAGTCCACACTCAGGGATGAGAACCACAGTGGCACTAGAGCAGAAAAATGATTTTTCACTTGTTCAAACTTCATAAGGACCTTATGCAACTTCAGGTATATTAATAATTAAAAGTGTAAGACCTTAATATATTCCTGTTAAAAACTGACTAGAAAACCCTTTGCCTCAGCATAAGGATAAGTGACATTGGTAGAGAGTTCGTACCATGGTGTCCTGGAAGGATGATTAGAGTTTGTAAGGGAAATATTAAGAACATCAGACCTACTTTGTCACCATTGCCGTACAGATGCACCCAAAGATCCCAAAAAGAAAAGGAACCAAGATCAAGAGCAACACAAACCAAAACAAACAAACCAAACCAAAGCAAACCAGACAAAGCAAAAGGGAAACCTATTCTAACTAAACAAAACAAGCAAAGCAGCCTAAACTAACTATATACAAAGCAGGGAGCTGAAAACAACTCAGGACTAGAAATAATGTTTCAAATACTACCTATTGACAGGCAGTGGAATATCTTCTCCCGTGAGAGTCCTCAAACGGAAGGCATTATCTCCAAATATTTCAGCAATCTGATATGGGCCAAGCCAGAGTTTATCAAACTTCCCATGATTTCCTTTCTGATCATGAGGTTTATCCCAGTAAAGGACAAGGTCATAAATCCTGAAGGCTTTGACTTTAGCCCTCCTATCAAACCATCTCTTAACTACCCCTTGATGTTTGGCAAAAGTCTCAAGGGCATTGTCTCGTTTCTCCTCAAGGTGCAATAGTTCTGTCAACCTAGTCTCCCTTCTGTCCCCTTCATCATAAAACTCATTTATAAACTGTAAAGTTGGGATCTTGAGTTGAATAGGGAATACTGGCTCCAGACCATACACTAAGTGATAAGGGGATGTTCCAATGGACGACTTAAGTCTAGTGCGATCTGCCCAAAGAGCAAACCGAAGCTGGGTGTGCCAGTCTTTTAGGTTCCTCTCTAACAGCTTTCAGATGACAGTCAATAGGTTCTTATTAGAGGACTCTGCTAAACCATTACCCTGGGGATAATAATTAGATGCAAATTTTACAATAATACCATGATCAAAAGCCTAATTTGAGAATTTCAAAGATGCAAAGGCAAGACCATTATCACAAACAACAGCAATAGGGCATCCAAAACGGTTAAGAATAGCAGACTCTAAGAAATCAATGACTACCTCAAATGTACATTGCCTACAAGCAAAAGCTTCAGTCCATCTTGTGAAATAATCAGTAATAGTGAGAATGTACCTGTGTCCTGCAGAAGATGGTGGGTTGATGGGGCCTATGAAATCCATACCCCACTGGGCAAAAGGCCTTACCTCAGTGACCAGTTGGAGTGGAAGCGCAGCATACCTTTCCCTCGTTGCTACAGTCTGGCACGTGAGACAGGTCCTGACATGATGGTGAACATCCTTGAATAGTGTGGGCCAGTAGTAACCTGCCCTCAAAATCTGATTTGCAGTGGCAATTGCAGAACCATGGCCAGTACCATATTTCTCATGAAATTCGTTTATCACCCTTTCAGCTTCCTGTTTCCCAAGACACCTCAAATAAATGCCTTCATGATTTCTCTTGTACAGAATAGCTCCTTTCAGCATGAAACCATCACTCTTTAACCGTAGAGCTCATCTCTGAACTGCACCAAGATGACCTGGAGGTCGTTGGTTCAGCAAATAATACACTATGTCGTCATACCAACCATCTGGGGAAACCTCTTCGATATTATAATACTGGATAGTCAATTCTGGGCCTATTTCAGCCATAGTCTGAGTGAGCCCTTGTCCTCTTACCAACTTCATGGGCTGGATCTCAATGTCATACTCTTGTAGCATGGTTACCCATTTAGCTCTGCGCTCACCTAATTCATTTTGCATCAAAAGTAACTTAACTACAAAATCAGGGACAATTGCATATACCTTATTTCTGAGGATATAATGTCTGAACTTCTTCACTGCTCTAACCAGAGCATATGCCTGCTTTTCCACACTTGGATATTTCAACTCAACATCTTTTAATGGCATGCTCATAAAAGCAATAGGATGCTCATTTCCCTCATCAGACTTTTGAGTTAACATTCCAGCACATGAATGATCTGAAGCAAATAAATAGATGTGAAAAGGCTTGCTGTAGTTAGGACTTACCAATACTAGGGCATTAGCAATGGCTCTTTTGATTTATGCAAAAGCTTCCTTCGCTTTTGTAGTCCATTTGATCTTAGCATCTTGCTTCAACATTGCATTCATTGGCTTAACAATTTCAGCAAATCCAGTAATGAATTTTCTGACGAAGTTAATCTTTCCAAAGAAAGATTTCATCTCCTTTTTGCTAGCAGGTGGCTGAATCTTCAATATGACCTCCACTCTCTCTAGATCTATAGCAATTCTCTTTTCTGATATTACATGTCCCAGTAGCTTTCCCTCTATTACTCCGAAAATACACTTCTTAGGATTTAAGAATATGCCAAATTCCCTGCACCTTTGGAACACTTTATGCAAATCTGAGATATGATCCCCTCTGTTCTTTGAAAACACAGTCAGATCATCCATATAAATGATGATGCATTTGTCTATGATATCCTTAAAAGCAATATCCATAGCCCTTTGAAATGTGGCTCCCGCATTGATGAGTCCAAAAGGCATCCTCCTGTAGGCAAAGGTACCCCATTTGGTTGGGAAAGCAGTCTTGTGCCTGTCCTCATACTGGACCATCACTTGATTGTACCCTGAATAACCATCTAGAAATGACATCATCTAAGATCTATTAACCACTTGAAGCACTTCATCCAGTGAAGGGACTGGATAGTTATCATTTTTTGAAGATCTATTCAAATTCTTGAAATCAACACAGAGTCTAATTTCTCCATTCTTTTTCTTCACTGGGACTAGGTTGGCCACCCATGTTGAATGTCTGACAGGGAATATGATTTGGGAAAATAGTAACTTTTGGACTTCTTTCTGTATGACTGGTTCCAGTAATGCATTAATAGGTCTCTGTCTCTGTCTGAAAGGTTTGGCATCTGGCTTCAGGGGTATAGTATGAGTTATGATTGAGGTATCATAAGTTTTCAAGTCCTCATAACTCCAGGCTACTATATCGGAAAAGTTGTGTAAGGCTTTGATTATCCCTTGTATTTCTCCCGGAGTACATACTTTGCCAATAAAAATGTTCTTGGCATTATCTTCAGTTCCCATATTGTAAGTATCACACCGTCTCTTAATAGATTCTTTCTTTGACTCTTGTTCTTGATCCTTGATCTTATCCATATCAAAAATTCTTTCCAACTGTACCATTCCCCTTGGAATAGTATTTGATTTCAAATTTATCACACCTTCTAAATCCAGCTCTGCTTCCTGAAGTTCTGTCTTGTCAATGATTTGGGAAGCAAAAACATCCGTATTTGTGATAAAATCCAGAATATGCTTATCATCTTCGAATACTTGGAAGTTAGTAACATTGTCTGGGACTGATGGCACAGGGGTCAGTTCAACAGTAAACTTCTTTAGTCCTGACAGAGATAGAGGCTGCAGAGTGCTTGTTGCTTGAGCCAGAGAATCAGCAGTTTGATTTTTCTGCCATGGGATTAGTTGGATGTTGAAGGCATCAAATCCTTCAATGAGGTCCCACACTCTATGTCTATAATTGGTCATTCTCCTATCGTGGCATGAATACTGCTTCCTCACTTGTTTGAATACTAACTCATAATCACCAAAGACTTGTAGAATCTTAACCTTTTTCTTAAGTGCCATAAGAAGTCCATGTATTAATGATTCATATTCTGCTACATTATTGGTGCAATGAAATTGAAGCCTATGGGCTGCAAAGAAATTCTTACCTTTTGGACTGATTAATTCAAACTCTGCCCCAGCTCCATGCTTGGACTTGGATCCATCAAACCTAAGTGTCCAACACTCAGTAGTTGCAATCTTCTTCATCACATCCTTTGGCTTGATATTGCTGGGTGGTTTTTTAGATGACACAAATTTTTTTTCTTGACAGTCTTTCTGAGGATCTTGTATATCTGTCTGAACTGCCAGGGTTGGATTCATGCATTTCTGTACTTGTTCTACTGCTGTTTGGCATAAACAACACTTCAACTCTGAATGAGAAGCATTATGAACTCTACACCAATTAGGTAAAAGTAATTCTTCAAAGCTTGTCCTTCTTCCAAGACAAACCTGATTGTCAACACATTGCTTGATGAATTCTTAAAAACTATCCAATAGACTGATCTGATTGTCTTCAGGTTCCTTTTCTTCCTCAACTAATAATGTCAAAACAGTAACAGGGCTGGATCATATCCCCTCATCAATAGGCATCATATGTAGCATCAATACCTCCTCTAAGTCTGATTCCTCATACTGAGTTGACAACATGTAATTTCCCATGCCAACTTCTGATATCAGGACTTCTGTTGAAGTCTTTTGGTATTCTGTGATCATGTATTTCATTCTTGGCTCTCTCTCAATTCTAATCTGATTAGGCACTCATTTCCATGGAAGCCACATATGAGAATGATCAGTAGACACATAACCATTCAAAGCCTTAGTAAAATCTCTTCCCAGGATCAAACCATATGCATCAAGAATATCAGCTACCTGAATATTGATAACCTGTTGAATTCTTGGATCTGAAGCTATCTGCATATGAATCATGTTTAGTTCTCCCACCACATTTACTTTAGTTCTATCCAACTGAGTCATCTTCTTCTAAGAATCAGCAGGTGTAATTCCTAAAGCTCTACAAACTCCAAATGGCATCACATTGGTGGAAGCACCAGAATCTAGTAAACAATTATGCAGATTCTTACCAAATATGCACACAAAGATAAAAAAATGGTGGGGTTTCTGTCTTCCCTTGAAACAAAGTAGGCTGAGTATCAACTTGAGCCACTTGAGTCTTGTCCTTTTCTTTTCCTTTGTCTCCAGGGGGAAAGTTAATCTGATTATGGGCCTGGTTTTGTGTCTTCATAGGTTGAGAACTAGGGATCTTACTGTTATGCTCACTAGAAGGTTTATCCAAAGACATTGAACGTGCATCATAAGTACCCAAAACTGCCTTCCTAATGGGAGGGAACCTCAATAACTCAAATGCTGAAAGGTTTACCTTTAATTTCTTGAACTCCTCAGCAACATATGAAGCCATTTGTTCCTCATTCGTATCAGTGAAAGCTTCTTTGGGGGGTTCCTCCGCCTTGTCTTTGCCTGCCTGAACAGCCTTTTCCTTCTGTGGGTCAGTTTGAGCTTGCTTCTCTGTCAAAAGGTACTACCTAGAAACATGTGGATAGGATGGATTATTGCTAGCATTAGGATCTGGAGGAGTACTGAAGTTGTTAGGAGGAATGGAAGTGGTGAAAGGTCCCTTAGCTTGTGGGCGTCTATGAGGCATATCTCTCAGACCTTGTCTCTGGAACATCTGTATTTCTTCAACATAAGCCTCCTCCTCATCAAGGGGACCATTATTATTCATTATTTCTTCATTGAATAGTTGGGCAACTCCATCCCCATTACAAATTTGATATGTTTCCCTCTCCTGAGAATCAGATTCCTCCTCAGGTACATTCTCCTTACTTGCTGGGAAAGGAGCGTGGTTCAAAACCAGCACAGGAGAATCATACGGACTGGAGGGAACAATCTCCTGCCCATTGGCATTATTCTCTACCTCATATTGGAAAATAGAAGCAGCAGTTTGGAACTCTGGACATTCTAATTCTGAATGCTAACTTGTCTTATGAAGCCTGCACCATCCTGATAAGGCTGCTTCAGCCAGATATACACCACTGGGAGGCTTGTCCTGACTGACTGGTTGATTTGTAGATTGGTTGACTACTTGATTAACTGATTGATCCAATGGGGTCGGGACTCCTCCATTATTAGGTCATGTATTCTAAGTTCTACCATGCCCTTGTGATGGCCTCTTATCAAATCATGATCCACTACCTTGGCCTCTATCAAAATTTTGTCTCCTATCATTATTATAGCCTCTGTCATTGTTGTAACCTCTATCCTGATTATATCCTCTATCACTATGGAATCCTCTCTCATTATGCTGTCCTCCATCAAAATTCTGCCCTTGTAAAAATTCTCTGTTCTGATTGGATTGCATACTCTTCTGGGTAGCCTGCAGTTGACTATTTTGATTCCTTAGGTAGGTCACCTCCAGATTCAACTTCTTTATCTGTTCAGCCATTTCATCAATCCTCTCCCTATTTGGATCTCGATAAGGAGGCTGGCTTGGATTACTCTGAGAAGGGACATGCATTGTATTAGATCCTATAGACTGATGCAATACCTCAGAATTTTGCAGATAAGCAGGAAAACTATTTGACTGTGACTGATACATAGGCTGGTTAACCTACTGCTAGGAAAAATTCATCATAAGAGAGACCTGGCTCATGGGATGACCAGGATGTGGCACCAACGGTAACTGAGGTACTGGATTCATGATTGGAGTATGGTTAGTAAGTGCCTGATTTACTGCCTGAACCTGATTGGGATGTGCAACTAGTCCTAGAGAAGGCAACGGTCTAGTTATATGTTGCCTCATATCTGTGCTAAACTTAACAGCTTCCGTATAGGCATCAGTTAGGTTAGTTGGAGGGTTAGGTCTCCACTTCAGAAAGGTGGCTGTGAGGCTATCCAATGCTTTGTAATAGACTCCCAAGGCTGTATTTTCATCCAAAACATAAGGATCTTGAAGTCTGGTGTACGCACGATGAAACCTATTATTGAAACTGGATATGGGTTCATTGATCTCTCTCTTGACTCTGGTGAATTGTAGGTACAACTCATTGGCACTGATAGGTATTCTGAACTTCTATAAAAAGGCAGTTTCAAGATCATTCCAGTTTAGAATTGAGCCAGATGGGAGGTGATTGTACTAGTAAAAATCCTCCTCTCCTAGTGAATAAGGGAACAACCTACAGGCAACATCCTCATGGACAATCCCTCTATCTTTGAGACAGGTTTGGAAGATCCTTATATGTTCTTCTGCAGTCCTGTTTGGGTCATTAACATGAAACTTTGAATAGAAGTGTTCAGGGTTTTTGGGTATTACATTGTAAGCATTGAAAGACAAAGGGGATGGATTATTAGCTAGGAAAGCCATTGGTAAAAGTGGGAGAGGTGGTTGCGGTTGGTTGATGATAGGCTGAGGTTGTTGAATGGGAACTGCCTTAGGGATGGGTATAGATTCAACTTCTGGATGGGAAGATGTGGATGATGCTGGTGAAGGGATGGGTGATGATGATTCTCCTCTTTCTCAAGTCCTTCTTGACCTAGCGGAGAACTGTAATTCCTCTAAATCTTCCTCTCCTATGGTAGATCTGGTATTTCTCCTATATCTCTCCGGAGAGATGGCATTCAAGAAATGATCCAGTGTGCTCATTCAGGCCCTCCTTCTAGCACCAATCTGTTGATGGTGTTTTCTGCACAGCAACAACTCAGACAAAAAATGATATTCTATCTCTCTTGAAAGATAATCTTCAACAATAAATTACTGAAAATCACCCCAAGGTCTCTCGGGTGTCAGGTCATGACAATGCATAAACAACTCAGATAATATGTGAAAATGCTGGTAATCACAAAGGGACCTTACTATAAGCAAACTGTATCTTTCCAATTTATCAGATTATGCAATATGATGATCTTTAATCCTAAATCTAACCAAAGGATAAAGAAATAGCAAAAGATAAGGGTGCAAGAATATGATAAAATCTAAACTACTCTTAGAATGTCTAATGCAAATGACAGATATCTGGAATGGACCAATCTCAAACAACCAATTCCTGCTTAACCCACAATGCAATATTACAAGAACGGTGCAATCTTCTAGGGTATATAGATTTTCAAATCATAGACATTCATCTACAATCGAACTTAAGCACATATGAATATATGGTCCAGGTTGACTTTACCAGCCTACTACAATCAGATAGTTACTAGGAGTATAGACCAGAGATTGCTACAAACATTCCAAATATGAAATCATAAACATCATTCACCAAACTAAAACTAATTCTTAACATTAAACCCTAAATCTTTAAGCAATTTGAAAGATAGAACAAAAAGAACCATGCAAGATGAAATAACACAAGAGATTGCACCAGGAAAACCACAATGTCTTCAATTGTATTAGACCACCAAAATGTTGCAGCAATTCCACTGTTCTGTTTAAAATACTTGCTTCAAGAATAAAATTCTCTAACTCCTTGTTTCTAACTCTTCTCTTTTCTCTAATATCTAATTTTTTTTTCTACCTTACAAAGAGGCAAGAATGCGTTTATGACAAATCTCAAGACATGTCGGCCTAGCCAAACATTTTACAAAATAAGAACAACCGCCAAAACAGGTCAGCCTAGGAAATCAAAATAAGGCATACATTAAATGCCATCCATCATCAAGGTCGGCCTTGACACAATCCCCAATGTAGTCTAGTCCAATGCATGCCCTATAATAATAGGGAAGCACAAATCTCAAAATAGGCATTAAGTGCCGCTTCCTTTATCCTTGCTCTGGGCCAACGACCCTTGGACCCTCAAAAATGCTCCATCCAACTCAGTGATAGGTGGCAAAGGGAAAATCATGAGTCTGCATTTAATAGAGTCAATCTCCTCCCTTGACTGTTTAACAGTCTTATCCCAATCAACCCTATGTGCCTGATACTTATCCATTACCGCCAAGTAGGTGGCTGCATCATCTAACTGGTGACCGGTTATAACATTCTTAGAATCTGGGGCATAAACTTCATGCCACCACTCTTTCAGCTATTCCAGACTTAGATATTTTGGGGCAATCTTTCTCCTTCCGGTCATGACCTCAAAGAATGCAATGCATCCCTCATAGACCCTTGTAAGATCATCATCAATTGATTTCTTTCGTTTCTGTATCTTCTTCATGGCCTTCTGCCGAATCTGCAGAGCCTCAAACCACTCCCAGGGTTCATCTATCCTAGAAGAAGGAATAATCCCA
The DNA here is from genome assembly GCA_007258455.2 of Sequoia sempervirens. Taxonomy (NCBI): domain Eukaryota; kingdom Viridiplantae; phylum Streptophyta; class Pinopsida; order Cupressales; family Cupressaceae; genus Sequoia; species Sequoia sempervirens. The sequence goes on along the minus strand of VDFB02075321.1, from coordinate 427,010,121 downwards.
TCCACAACCAATTGTTCTTTACCATGCCCCATGATGACCTTGGATTTCTACAACAGAAGGTCAATGTCTTCCTTGTCTTGGGATAGGACATGCTCCAATAGCTCCTTGGCTCTGATTGCATCCTTTCCAACAGAAAGGATTTCCTTGATTGTATCATCTCCCTTTATTTGCACATTCTTCAGCCAATCTATTGCAGTTTGAGCTGAAGTATACATCTTTTCAATCTCAGAGATAGTTTCCTTAGGCAGGAAACCAGGAGTGACAAAAGAAGAAGAAGGATGGAGAGACTGCAAGGGTTTCATCACTTCCTCCAAGCATTTCCTAAGTCTTTCATTTTCTTTCTTCAACTCATGCTTAGTCTAGGTCTCTTTTCTCAATCTCCCAATGATCACTACACTGGACCCTTCATATTCGTCTATGTCTTGCTCCATGGATGCTGGTCCAAGGTTGATAGTTTGCACATTGTAATCTTGGCCAGTGACTTCTTCTCTTGTCTTGTCCATGGCAGGGGTGGCAATGTGGATGACCCTGTTGTTTGCTTCATCTCTCTCCATCTTTGAGACTACCTTAGCTGCCTTCTTTTTCTTCCCTTTGCCAATTTTAGACAACATTTCATCCCAATCCAAAGGAGTGTCTTCAACTACTACCTATTTCTTCCTTGCAATCTCCTTTTCAAGCCAATCTAGGGCTGCAGGTTCTACCCAGACTTCCTCTGTTCTTGTTTCTTCTTCTTGCTGTTCTGTTATTTTCTCTTCTTCTTTTTTAGTTGTTTTATCCTCCTCCTCCTCAGGGAGCTGCTCACCTTGATCTTCTTCTTCAGGCTCCATCTCTTGCACCGGTGATGGGGATCTAGCAGGAATTCCTTCCTCTTGTTTAGGTGATCCGTTTCCTCTGCCAATTTCTGGAGAATCTTCATACATTACAAGAGGAGAAGGATGCTTTTCTACCTCTTCGGCCTCAAGCTTGACTACTTCACCAAAAAGTGTCCCTTCCCTGAATGGCTCTGCCTCTCCACTGGTTTCATGCTCCTGGATAATTTCTGGCTTAGGTGCACTTGGTGGAGGAGAAGCAGCCTTAGATGGCTCCATGATTGGTGATTTTGGCAGAAGATCCATCCTTTACACAGTGTCCTTTGGAGAGGGAGTCCTGGATTTCCTCATATAAACCTTTGTCTTCTCTCCTGAGCTCTCCACATCAACAATCAGAGGCTCCTCCTTTGAAGTACCCTTCTTCTTCTTTGGACTGGTTTTTCTAATTTTTCCTCATCAGAGGACCTGCCAATCTTTAGAGTTCTACTCCTCTTCTTTCCCTTGGGATTTCTCTTTGGTCCCGGCTCACTTTCCTTGGGACCTCTAATCTTTATCTTGAAAGGTGAGCTCTTTTTGGTTTTCCCTTTGGGGTCATCTTCCCCGGATTCCTCTGAAGTAGACATAGGGTTGAGATCTCCCATCAAATTGAAGGTACAAGTCACCTTCTCACTCTCCAGCTCCCAAATCTTATGTTTTAACCAAGAAGAGGTAAACTTCATGACTGGGGTCATTAGGTCCTCCAACTCCGTGACCTCATCTTCATTCCAATTGATTTCCCCGATCGACCTGTCCTTCACAGCTTCATAGGCATGATCCTGTACTAGGTTTCCATCATCCTCCAGTTGGTCCGGGATCAACTTGACATTGTACTGTCTGATGGCATCAATAGGGAGTCTGGAATACCTCTTCTTCCTCACTTCAAAATCATCCTTAATGTTGGCCCAATAGTCCTCTAGGTAACCTTTATTCCGATACTCCCTAGTGGCCTTCTTCTGTGCCTCTCCTGTGATGTCGAAGTTCATCCTTTTGGAGTGGAAGGAGAAACCATATGCTGCCAATTCTTCTCCTGCAGTATGCGTCGATTGGATGGAAGGACACACTTTTGCTACACCAATTCTGAGGGGGAAATCTCCACCGAAGCCAGTCTTATGCTTCTCTTTTTTTACAATAGCATCAAATTCACAAATCTTCCTCACAATCTCTAACAAAACAATGTGATCCGTTGGGTACCTGGGTAGTCTGTATGGAGCGACTGGGCATCCATGAATCCTGATGTAGGTGAATGTGGGAAATTGAATAAACCAGGCCCCATAATTCTTTATCAACCCTTTGGCTCCTTCTGACAATCTCATATGCTCGGCATTCTAGAGCATCCTGGTGATATGCATTGTGAATGCATCATTGGCCCTCCGGTAGTCTTTGTGTCCTAGATGCAACTCCGGGTAAACCTCATAGACAATGTCCTGCCCGAATGTCCCTTGTGGATTTAAACCCCTATATGGGTAGAATCTGGCTAGTACATACATGACATAAGAGGACATAGTGAACCTCTTGGTTTCCAGGACATTCCTCAGCTGTTTATCAATCTCAGAGCTAATAAGCCCCGCCCAGTGATAGTTGGTTCCTTGCTCAATCTTGGTGATCACGTGGACCATCCAACTCTCTAGCACTCCGGCAATCTTTAAACCAGCTACTCGAAGGCAGATCAGGCATGTCAAAAGCCTAGGCAGTAGAGGCAGGGCTGAAGTTGGCCAAGACTCTCCCCTCAGTACTGACGACCCTCTGCGTATCAAAATCATACTGCTGGGCACACTCTAAGATCAGCTCATAACATTGTATTGCAGGAGGAAACCCTACCACATGCACCAGTCCGGACTTCATCATGCCGTTCCTCAGGACTGACAGATTCTTCTCAGCTGTCCTCTGTTTAAATTCTTCGTATCTCCAGGCCCCTACATTGGTGTCAGACACCTCTGACCATACGGAAGATATCTTACTTTCAGGAAGCTGACTTTTGGTATCTAATCTTAGTTTTTCTGTCTCTGAGATGGATGACCCTTCCGTGTCACCCTTAGTCTTTCCTGCTGCAGCCTTGCTTGATTCAACCTACATTCACAAAGGAGATCATTAGTACTCAATTATCATGCATATTCTAATCCAAAGGTTAGCCTAAAACCATATAAAATGATAGAAAAACCATCACAAATCGCCAATCCTTGAAGATCCAGAAAAATAAAGCAGTCAGGGAAAATAATGTAACCCAGGAAAATCCAGTCGGGGTAGAATTTCGGAGAAATCCGACCCAGACGGATTCTTGCTGCCAAAGCATCATCAGTCACAAAAATTGTTAGTTCAGCCAAAAGATCATCAGATTATCCTATAATTTGCTCATTAGCAATAAGAAATAAGCAATTAGCATTCAATCCATAAATCCCATCTTCGAAAAATCAAAAAGGATAAAGCCAGACAGGAAAACTAGAAAAGTCCGGCTGAGACGAATTTTGGTGGACAGTTTGAAATGTTCTGGTAATTACTCCACTCCGCGGAATTAACCTAAACTGGGAAAATCCGGGTGCGCAGAAATTCCGCGGGCACCATGGGAACCCGACGATCGGCCACACGCGAACCATTAATCAGACAATCATGCAATCTCTTCTACTTGGATTCTAATGATCCTGAAATCGATGCTAACCAACAAGATCCAGAATGCAAATGATTTCACATTCTCAAAGCTTTCAAATGATGAATTCCCATGACAGAATGATGATGCCCTAATTTCGATGAACAACCTCCTACCATGAAAACCAGGGTGAGTTCATAGTCTTAAATACCATCTATACATATCAATATAAGGCACTCTAGATCCTCACAGGTTAGGAGTCAGTGCAATACAAGGGCAAGATCAATCAAGCATAACGAATTTTCCATTCTAGGCCAAACACCGAAAAAACCCTAACCTTGCACAATATGGCAGATTTCGTATTAAGAGGGCAAACAATCTAACCCAGAACCCCTTCCAAACGGATGCACCCATCATCTAAGGGATAAATACAAGCTCATAGGGCATGGGTGATGAGGTTCCATGAAAAATGGGTCAAACCCTAACTCGATAGGAAGGAAATCGTGGCCAACATGGGCCGACACGAAATGACCACCAATCAATATGGAAAACTCAATCATTTCATAAACAAACAAGAGGGGCCATTGATAACATACCATGGATTATTGGAGACGGAACTCGAACTTGGAGAAGCAACCACAAAGAAAGTACGCCCAAACAATGAAAACCTCAATCAGCACCAAACAATCTACGCGCAAGCAACTCAGGATCAATGCTCAAAGCTCAAATGAAAACTCTCAATCGCCAAAGCAGCAAGCAAATGAATAGAGTTAAAATGATTCCCAAAATGTCTTAAATCCTTCCCCATACGTGTTTGAGTAGAGGTACCTCAGTCATTAATGAGTGACAAGATGCGTCTGACAAATCCGAAAACCCGAGCCCAAGATGAAATTTTGGAAGATCCCAAGATACGCAAAAATCTGGATGAACATAGATTTCGCAGAAATGCAGAAATCGAGAAAATAATGAATTTCAGGAATTTAGCACAATCCGGGAAAATCCACCAGAACCGGAAAATCCTGGAGTCAAATAGAAACCCGGATTCAGAAAATGCATGAATAAACAGACAGTGAACCAGAGCCCAGGAAAATCCGCCGGAGCCGGAAAATCCTGGAGTTAGGTGAAAACCCGAATTTTGCTAAAACTCAATTTTAATCAATTCAAGCCTGGAGACAAGATCAAAACCAACAATAACAACATGTCAAGACCCCCAAAAGGCAAATCCAATAAAACCAAAGGTCAAAAAGCACCAGAAAAGAGGGTCCCTACTCCAAGTGGGGCGTGTGTGCAAAAACTGCACAACAAGAATAACAATAACCTTGAAAAGATTGAGTGAACCTGGTAGGGGCATGTTGTCTAGCAAGTGGAGGACCTTTGAATCTTCTTTTTCTTATAACTAGAATGAATCCACCTTCTTTCTTGCTATCTTGATCTAAATTTTCATCTCCAGATGTTGTATTCTTAGGTTCTTCTGTGGAAGCTTTCTACCCCTTTGTTTTAGACTTTCCTTCTACCTTGAAATTCTCGTATAGATTTGTAGAGGCCCTAATTATAGGACTTTTTCCTTTTTCAAAACCAAGACTAAAATTTTATTTTGATGGATTTTGAGAGTTGATTAATTCATCAAGAATTTCATGACCTCCTTTCATATTTATACCTTTTTCAATTTGTTATTTTTCTTTTTCCAGTTCTTTCCTCAGGGAAACAATCTCTTCTTCAAGCTTTGAACATTCAACAGTTTTTCAATGAACTTGATATTCATACACTCTTCAATTATTTTATCTTCTTCAACTTGGACTTTCAACTTTCCAATTTTCTTCTTTGATTTTTCAAGTTTGTAATGGAGCTCTTAATTTTTTTCTCTTTCTTCATCTTAGATCATTTAGGGCAGAAATGAGTTCTCCTTCATAATCCACTGGACAATCTTCCTTATTGAATTCAAATTCAAATTTATCATCCTCCTTTTGGAGTATGACCTCTTTCTCCCAAGTGCGCTTCTTCTTGGACACTGCTTTATTCTCCATATGTTTCAAATACAGGATCCACCTCAGTTGTTAGGCTTTTATTAAGGAATCTTGCTCTGATACCAATTGTTGAACACACCAAAATATTGAGAGGGGGGAGTGAGTCAATATTCTTTAAAATTCAATCCCAATTAACTATTTTTGAAGATAATTTATACCAATTAAGCATTCATCCACTTAATCAAAACAATAGATAATACAAGAAACCAGACAAGAACACATATAACACCATATTTATGTGGAAAACCCCACAGTGGAAAAACCACGATGAGAAATGCTACTAGGAGCTACTATCCTAATCTAGCCTCACAAGTAAATAATCGTTTACAATTTTATTTTGGGCTACAACCCAAGGAAGAAACTACTCCCCAAATTTTTTTATGGGTTGAAACCCAAGGAAGCTACTACTCCCTAATTGAAGGAAAGAACAACTAAAATATGACTAGATTCATGGCTTCAACCACTGATAGTCATCAATTCTGCACATTAGGTTTGTAGTGGATATTTTCACACTCTTCTCATGCACTTATACATATTCACACACTTCCATAATCATCTTCACATCTTTGATCTTTATATATATCATCTGCATGCTTGGAAAATATAAATTCAGTCAGCCACAAATAAGGAATTATGAAACTTGTGACATGTCGGCCAACATCTTCATTGGTGGTATCCAAAAATGATAAGAAATTATTTACAATTCTTCCAGATGAGTTGGCATGACTCATACAACATCTAAAAACACTTCTTAGACTCCACTCAAACATAAACTTGTGGTGCACATCACCAACATACCCTTGAGTTGACCACAACAAAAGCATATCTTCACAAACTAACTTGAATCATTTGTGCAATATTGGAAAAAATAAATATCTTCATGCGATTCAAACTTGAGATACTATGAAACATGTAGAGTGTCCACACAAACTCATACCATTGATTTGTACAATAATTTTTTGGCGCAAGCAAATAAACATTTGTTCTGATGAAGGATATGCATCTAGAACCAACTGCAACACACTGTCATTGAATAACTGAGCTTGTGTAGCACCAAACCACTCGAATCTTCAATATAGAATGTATTGGACATCATTGAACATGTCCTCAAAACTGTATGGTTAAATCATCACTATAAGCGATAGAAGGGGAAAAACAAACTAAACTATGCATCTACGCTTCTAAATAAGATATTGCATCTAAGATTAAGAATTTAAACTAATTTAAACTACAAATCTACATAAATCTATCCTACTGCTCTCTAACTCTAAAGATTTCTCTAATGTACTTAGCTCTCAGATTTGTAAGCTAATTAAACTATTAAAATGACACTTAGAGAATGAGAAATGAACTATTCTACTCTAATGTGATTAAAATATGCAAATTCTATTCTAATGGCAGCCATGACTGCAAATGCTTGATGCTTGAATGTTGTTTGATGGATGCTGGAATGCTATTTGATGGATGCTAGAATGCTGGATGGTTTGGATGCTTGAATGCTTTGGAAACCTGCAAAGTAAGATTGCATTAGTTGGGATCCTTTTCTTGTAGCCCAAGAGCTGTATTTATAGCTTTCACGGCAGCACAATTGTACAGGAAACTGGGATGAGGGGCTGTGATTTTCTCTGGAGAATCCAAAGGCATGGGATGAGAAGAAGGAGCTGATCATGGAGAATGGTTTCTCCCCATGAAAACACCAGGCAAGAAGAGAGGGAGGATTGATGGAAGAAGATTGAGAGGACTTCCTGCAAGTTTGTCCCTGAAGCTCTTCCCGTGAATGGAAAGCTGCATTAATTAGATTTAAAAAATCTAATTTTATTGGTGAGTGAATAGTGTAAATGATTTATGCATAAATTAAATATTTTTAGTTTATTTAATTTTAGCAAAAGAGGAATAAATAATTTAATAATTCAAACTATAGGGTTTGTTTTATTAAATTAAAAAGGAGAATGATAATTAAATAAAAGATTTTTAGCAATCTTTATTTAATTAAGAAGAAAGGTGATTTTAAATAACACAAATTATTTAAATTGTGTATTTAATTTTAAGATAGAAGTAATAATGATAATAATTAAATAAAACAAAGTTTTTAATTTTGTTTATTTAATTAAGAGAGAAATAATATGATGAAAATGATAATAATTAAATAAAACAAAGTTTTTGATTTTGTTTATTTAATTAGGAGAGAAAAATAGAAGAATTTAATAAATGAACTTAATATAAATAAATATTTCTATTTATTTACTAAGTAGAAGAATTTAAGATTAATTAATCAAATAAGTCATATTCAATTAATTAGATTCTCCAGACTATTTTTAGGTGTCTACATTTTGCCCCTCTTTGAAGTGATGTGTTTACGCAGTGCTTCAAGGAATGATTTTGCTTCAACTGCCAGTATTGACGAAAGGTTTTAAAGTATGCCCCAGACTTGCCCCAGATGTTGAATTTTGAAATGATAGTGATATATGCCCCCTCGAGAGATAAATTGATGAGTTTTGGATTTTTATGATTTTTCAAAATAAAAAATTTGAATTTTTATGATGGTTTGTTGATGAATTAGTGAAGAAACAATTTATCTCCCGACTAGGTTGTCTATACATGCCCCTGTGATAGATAAGAATTAATTCCTCAGAAAGAAAAATAAATAAATCCCATAAAAATCCCCCAAAAATAGCCTATAAATACTCAAAAGGTCATTCTCAAAAGTCATTTGTGCATTTGACTTTGACAACCTTGTGATAGAGACCCTTTAGAGTATTAAGAGCTAGGATGTCGATCCCTTACCACACCCACCGACTCGAGCGTGTGCGCCGTCACCAGCATCCGACTGATTATGGTCCTCCGATATGTACCCCAACTCGTCTTCGTAATTCGCGCCCATATTTTTGATGTGTTTTTGTACTTTTTTTGAGTTTTAGCGCGCGGTGAACGCGGTGTAGCGCGTCCGTGCTCTGTTGTAGCGCGTCATAGTTATAGCGCGTCCGGTCAATAGCGTAGCGCGTTCGGTAAGTTTTGCAGCGCGTCAGAAGTTTTAGCGCGCAGGGTCAGTTTTGTAGCGCGTTAGTGAAATTTTGTAGCGCGCTAGAAATTTTAGCACGCAGGGTCAGATCTGTAGCATGTCCGGTGAATTTTGTAGCGTGCCAGAATATTTAGCGCATTAGGTTGATATTGTAGCGCTTTTGGTATAGATTGATGTAATCATTGTGCGTTTTGATTTTCGTCGATTTGTTTTTGATTTCATCTATTTTAGTTTGATCTTGACTAAAATATATGGGAAACGATCTCATGATGAGCGAGATCTATTGAGTGATAATAATTACCCTCATGATAGGTGATGAATAATTATGCATTCTGAATGATTGAACCCAATTGATAAATGAGGGTTCCTTGATGTTTTGATAGGTTAATAGGAAAAAGCACAATTTTTGAAAATTTGATGATCTTTTGATATTCTGATAAAAATATTTTGGTTTGCATGAGTACAGGAGCAGTTAGATGTTATCCAGGTGCGAGAGCAGTTCTCCTAGCCTTTTGATATGATATCGCGACTTACACCAGACGAGAGACAACATATTGCTGCTTGTGATTTGGCGACATTGCTTGACATGCCTCATATTAGACTCAATAGGGGTCTATTGACAGCTTTGGCGGAGCGGTGGCATAGTGACCACAACACCTTTCATTTACCTACTGGCAAGATGACCGTGACGCCAGAGGATGTACGGCGTATTCTTCGTATTCCGTTTGTTGGAGAGATTGTAGTTCATAATTCGGAGGAGGTTGGTGGGGTAGAGGCTATGCAGAGAGTCTTTCAGGATCCCCACGTTGCAGGAGAGTGGATCCCATGGATAGATATATATGAGGCTTATGCTCTGCTCCCTTCAGTGTTGGCCGGCTTTATTGGTGGATTCTTTTGTCCTGATAAGAGGTCAAAGGGTCTATCTCTTGGATGGGGTCAGGTGCTAGAGGGCCTGGTGGTCCATAGGACGAGATATGCATGGGGCATGTGCATACTTGCCCAATTATATCATGACTTGCATTGGATTGTTTATCTTGGCGGCAGCAGTCTATCGGCGGGAGCTACCCTTCTCCAGGTATGGGGATGGGAGCATATTGCTGTCATGCGTCCCGTGCCAGTGTTGGCCAGACCAGCGACGAGGCCATATGTATTTCGATATAGAGGCAAGCCTACCCAGCATATGATGGGTAAGCTTGAGTATTGGAGGCAGATTGTTGATGATATAGAGGCAGTGACCTGGCGTCCGTACTTAGACTGTGATGACTAGGACGATGATGATATTGAGTTGGGGTTCTTATTCGATTCGATGTATTTGATCGGGAAAAGCCCTAGGGTTTTGGAGCGATTCCTGTTTTGTCATGTGTACAGACAGTATGGTATTGTGCAGTGCATGCCATTAGGTGTAGCACATTATGGCCGACATCAGATAGATGTTCCTGATTAGGGTCCCAGCTTGCCTTACGGGGCACTTGTTGAGGGTTACCGTGCTTTACAACCATCAGCATGGGATGTTCGGCGGGATATTGTCGAGGTGTCCATTACTCCTGAGTACGGAGAGTATCTGGCTTTACACCCTCCTCCACGGATCACTATTCCAGATGAGCCAACACCTGTACCAGCAGCAGCACCAGCAGTAGCACCAGCAGGGGGTGTTCAGGTTGGTCAGAGATGGGAGAGAGAGGAGGATGCTGATGTGGATGTGGAGAGCAGCTCGGAGACTAATAGTGATGCGAGTTCCAGTAGCAGTGATGATAGCAGCGATGATGATGGCAGAGATGGGGGGAGACCGAGTGTAGTAGGTACCTCAGAGCCATCTACTAGTGGGCCTCGTAAGAGGCAGGCTGTTGTTTCCTTGTCGGCAGATCCATCAGAGGTTGTGGGTCTATAGGTGCAGGTGCAGACATTGTAGGGACAGCTAGCACAGGTGCAGGAGTTATTAGCGTAGACACAGGCATAGCTAGCTACTACTCAGATTCAGATTACATCTCTGATTAGTGAGAGAGATGGGGGTTTACAGGCAGCAGCGACCGCATAGGCTCAGTTGACAGGATTACGAGCACAGTTGTCCACTGCCCAGGCATAAATCACAGCCTTGACTGCAGAGCGAGATACCATTAGACGGACAGCAGAGACAAGACAAAGCGACCGCGAGAGGCCGTGAGAGTGGCGATGGGACTGGCGGATTATATGCGAGAGGCCATGCGGGCAGGTGCTGAGATTGAGTATTACCGGAGCCATCATCATGTTATCATGAGCTTTGCCCCCCAGAGCAGAGAGTTAGTTATGCTCAGTCTCGCTCAGAGAGGACTCAGTCGAGGAAAGTGAGCAGAGGTGTGACACAGCCTCTTCCGAGAGGTCCGAGAGATCCTGGGATGTCTGGTGGTGGTACCGATACTGGTGTGAGACCTGCTCCTTCTGGTGGGAGTACTACTTGATATCAGTTGTGTACACCTTTGAGAGATATTTAGCCATTTTTGTCATGATGTTATTTTCATTCTTTTCAGACTTCATTGTATACTTGACACTTGATGAGATATATGTGTGCAGCGGTTCGATTGATCTATGATATGTTTTGACATGATTTATTGTGGTGGATGCATTGATTTTATGATGTATTTTAGTAGCTTGTATGGATGCATAAATGATGATGTGAAATGGTATTGATGATGTATTTCTTTTCTTAATGAGATGTAATGTATGATAGATAAAATGTGATGTTAATGAATGATAAGATGTAAATATAGATGAATGAATTGCTAATGTAATGATGTATGGAATTGTAAATGAAATGTAATGATGTATGTTAATGTTAATGAATGTGATAAATGAATATGTGATATGTGATAAGTGGATGATGTTTAATGAATGATGAGATGTAAATATGAATGAATTGCAAATAGATGATATATGAATGATGTGTAGATGAAAGGATGTATGTGAATGTAAATGAAATGTAATGAAATGGAAATGAGTGATGAGATGTAAATGTAAATGAATGACGAATATATGAAATGTAATGATGAATGTAAATGTAAATGAAATGTAATGATGTAACATAAATGTAACTGAAATGTAATGATGTAACATAAATGTAACTGAAATGTAATGAGATGGAATGCAATGATGTATGATAAAAATGTAATGATGAGAATATGATGATAAAAAATGTGATGATGTAAATGTAATAATAAATGAATGGTGTAACATAACATGTATATGATGTCACGAAATGAGATTTTTATTGTGAATTTATGATGAGATGAAGAGATGATCCTATATGCATGTTGTTTATGAAAATTGCATGTGTCAAGTATACTCAGTCTTAAATAAGAAAAGATAACATCATTTGTGAATGAATCATTGTAACTTGTGCCACCAGTACTCTGCAGATGTATTATTATGAATGCAATCTATGTTAACCATGCAAATGCCTATTTTATCAATGCAAACCTAAGTGTCATTTCAATAATCATTTTATTCTGCTTTGTATCATCACTGAGCTTTATTTTAAAATGTTGAAAGTGAATACAAGCATCAATGATATGAGATAGACCAATGATGACCTGAGTATTTCTTTCATGATTTTTGATATTGCAAGCGAACACAAGCATCATGGTATAAGATAGACCAATGATGACCTGAGCATTTCTTGCGTAAACAAATAAGAATTAATCATTTTCTTAAGTGAATTGGAATGTCATCCATGATACTTGGTAGAGCACTTTCCGCGACAATTCACAAAATAATAATGACTAACTCATAAACAACAAACAAAGAAAAGGTATCATTCTTCTTCCTTACTTCTCTAGTTCAATACATCATTGAGTAGTTCCAAAGAAATGATAATCAAATTATAAAATGAAAAGCACAACAATTCAAATTCTATTTAATGTATTTTCAAATCATTATTCAGATTAGATCATCAGTGTTGAGATGTGTGTGCTGATGTGTGCATGATATTCCCAAACGTTTTACCAAATGATGTGACCTAAAAGACCTATCCTAGGGGTCTCGGGGACTGATCAAAGATTAGTCTTGCCTACGTTATACACGTAGAGACCACGTAGTTCGACTAACACAGACTTCACTTTTGACTGATATAGACTCATTTTTGTGTTTTTGATTTTCTGATGTTTTTTGTATTTTGGGTTTTCTGATGTTTTTGGATTTTGGATTTTTTGATGTTTTTAGATTTCGGATTTTCTGATGTTTTTGGATTTTGGATTTTTTGATGTTTTTGGATTTTGGATTTTCTGATGTTTTTGGATTTTGAATTTTCTGATGTTTTTGAATTTTGATGGGTTTGCCACTTGAGGTTGTCATGTTTGACTGCCTTTCCATGTAAGCTGAAAGTCTACTTATACCAGATAACACTAGGATGTTGCCCCCAAGCCAGGGTAAAACATGGTATCTCTGCTATGATATGGATAATGATAATCCCAAATGATAGATGGAAATGATATGAAAGGAAACAATCGTAACAACACTGTACCTAATAGACAGAGGAGAGCAGTGAAATTCACAAGTTACGCCTGTTTGCCAAGTTTTCATCACTTGTTTTTATTGTATCCTCTTTCCTTTTCTTTTGTATTTTTATTTATATATATATATATATTTTGTTTTTCTCTTTTTCTGTCATCATGACGCTTGTTTGCCAGGTTTTCATCAAGACAACTTTATTGACCGTGCACTAGATATCCTCAAGTGTAGAATCGCCTGAGATGAATGCTGTTCATGGGTTCCTCCAACATGTCTCCTTCTGGTGTAGATAGTCGGTATGCTCCTGATCCATAGACTGATATGATGACATAAGGTCCTATCCAGTTAGGTTCAAACTTTCCCTTCTTTTCTCTATCTGCTTGATTTCTAGGGTTTTCTCGTAGGACCAAGTCTCCGATCTAGAAGACTCTAGGCTTAACCCTATGATTATAGTTTCTAGACATCCTTTGTTGATAGGCTGTCAAATGATTGACAGCTTGTTGTCGACGTTCTTCAAGTAGCTCTAATTCCTGAAGTCTAGAGACCCAATAATCTTCATCTGAAATGAGTCCCTTTAGTGAAACACGAAGAGATGGAATTTCTACCTCAATAGGTAGTATTGCTTATGATCCATAGACAAGAGCATATGGTGTAGCTCCTATTGGTGTTCTGATGCTAGTCCTGTAAGCCCAAAGAGCAGGGTTAAGCTGAACGTGCCAATCACGTCCCACTTCATTTACAGTCTTCTTGAGAATCTTTAGGATTGTTTTGTTTGAAGCTTTTGCCTGTCCATTACCTTGAGGGTAATATGGGGTTGAAAAGCGATGTTGGATGTGGAACTTTTCACACAGCTCTTGGACATCTTGGTTTTTGAAATGCCTGCCATTATCTGTGATGATTGACTGGGGTATCCCATATCTACAAATGAGATAATTAAGAATGAAAGATGATATTTTCTTTCCAGTGATTGTGGTTAAGGGAACTGACTCTACCCATTTTGTAAAATATTCGGTTGCTGTGATAATGAACTTATGTCCATTAGATGAAGATGGGTTAATTTTCCCCACCAGGTCTAATCCCCACTGACAGAAAGGCCATGTAGTTGCAAATGGATGTAGCTCCTATGCTGGTGCATGTATAAGATTGCCATGGATCTGGAATTTTGAACATCTTTTGACAAACTGATAAGACTCTTGCTCCATGTGGCCCGATAATACCCCAAAGCTTGAAGGAGTTTCTTGGCTAAAGATAATCCCACACTTGAATGGCGTATACCTAGAAATTCCTTCATGGACCTGCGTGTAAAAGCGAGGAAAGCGGATTGTCATGTTCTAAACAACGTAAAAGAGTACTATCTAGGCCTTGACGGTAAAGGGTGTCAACAATAATGGTATGTTTGGCGGATTGGCGTATGAAGTTGCGCTTTTGGTTGCGAGAAAGATCTAGCAGTAAGATATTATCTTTTAGATAATTATAAATGTCTCCATAAATGGAAGATTGGGCACTATCAAAGGCTTATGGTTTGGGATTTAGAGTTTAGCATTATCTTGAGGGATTTTGATACTTGTTCTACAATAAAATGGAATACTTGATCTTAGTTTTGGGGCATTTTGTAAAGAGATGCAATTGTGGCCATGGCATCTTGCTTTGTTCTCGATCTTGGTATCTGCTCCAAATTTAGTTTCTATAAGGGATACTTTCTTGGAGTCATCCACCGGCCTCTTGTACAAAGGTGAGTGTGTCATCCCTTGGTTTGATAATCATTGTTGAAGCGGTAGATGATTAATTGGGAATCTCCATACACCTGTAGTTCTGTGATTTTCCATTCAATAGCCACTTTAATTCCAAGGATTAAAGCTTCATATTCTGCCACATTGTTAGTGCAATGGAAGGTAAGCCTGTAAGATCATGGAATTGTGTACCCAAGAGGTGTGACAAATAAAATTCCTGCCCCTGATCCATGTTGTGTGTAGGATCCATCGAAGTAGAGTTGCCATGGTTGTGTTGCAACGTTGAGGATGTCCGCATCGAGAAATTCCATGGTCATAGGATGACTATCTGATAATGGAGCTTCTACTAATTGATCGGCGATGACTTGTCCTTTGATAGCTCGCCTTTCAACATATTGAATATCAAACTCACTAAGGAGCATGACCCACTTTGCCAACCTTCCTGTTAAAGCTGCTTTGCTCAGTAAGTACTTGAGAGGATCAATTTTTGCAACGAGCTTGATGGTGTGAGTGAGCATATAGTGTCGTAATTTTTGTGTTGCAAATACTACTGCTAAGCATGATTTTTCAATGAAGGTGTAGTTTGCTTCATGTCCATTGAGTGTCCTGCTGATATAGTATATAGCCTGTTCCTTTCCTTCCCTATCCTCTTGTGCTAGCAAGGCTCCTAAAGAAATATCCGTTGTTGCGATATATAGCAACAATGGCTTGTCTTCACTGGGTGGCACCAAGATTGGTGGTGTCATTAAATAATTCTTGATTTGATTGAAAGTGCTCTCCTGCTTTATTTCATCCCATTTAAAGGCACATTTTTATGCGAAGATGGTTGAATGGATGACCTTAGATCGCTGGATTGAGAGATGAAGATCTTACGATTGAATTTGTAGTGCGGCCTTGTAAGAGATCTTAATGTCTTGATATTCTTAGAATTGGCATTTCCGCAATGGCTTTAACTTTTCTTTAGGATCTACTTCAATTCCTTTTGTAGAAACTATGTATCCAAGGAGTTTTGCTAATGTTACCCCAAAGGCACATTTCTTAGGATTTAATCTGACTTTGAATTTTTCCAACCTGTCAAATATTTTGGCCAATATCTCTAGATGTCCTTCTCTGGTGTAAGATTTGGCTAAGATGTCGTCCACATAGTCCTCCATGAAGGTATGCATCATGTCGTGGAAGATTGTTGTCATAGCTTGCTGGTATGTAGCTCCTGCATTCTTTAACCCAAAAGGCATGACGTTCTAGCAAAAGGTGCCCCATGGACATGTAAATGCTGTCTTTTCTTGGTCTTCAGGAGCTATCTTGATTTGATTGTATCCTGAAAATCCATCCATGAGTGATAACATTTGATGGCCAGCTGTTAGATCTACAATCATGTCTATGTTTGGCAAGGGAAAATCATCCTTTGGACATGCTTTATTTAAATCTCAGAAATCAGTACATATTCTAATAGTGTTATCTAGCTTTGAAACAGGTACAATGTTGGATATCCATTCCGCATAATCAATAGATCTGATAAATCCAGCATCTAGTAGTTTCTTTAAATCATTTTTGACCAATAATGCAACATGTGGATTCATTTTTCTTAGCTTTTGTTTTACTGGTTTAGTGCCAGCTGGTAAGGATAAGTGACGCATAATGAGATCTGTGTCTAAGCCTGGCATGTCAGAGTATGACCAAGCAAAATTGATGCATCGTTCTTTAAAGAATTTGATAAAATCCGGCTTTTCTGTATCTGTTATGGAAGCTGCCAAGTGTAGGATTCTTGCTTTCTCTGCTGTGCCAATATTAATAGACTGTGTGGGTTCTATCAACACTGATGATCTTTCATGATAATGTTGCGGGAGGATGTCAAACCTTCCATCCTTTGGTGCCTCAATGAGGTTTTCGCCATCGGATGCGTTCTTTATTTTTACTATTTTAGGATCAAATACTGTCGTAGAATGGTTTTCACCATCAGATCCATTTTTTTCTTTCATATTTTTGCAACTGGAAGGCTTGGCATCCTCCTGCCTAAAAGCATCGTTAAAAGAAGTATTGGTAGAACAAGTATCAGATTCCTCACAGCAAAGGTAGTTAATAATGGCGAAATCATTATCAAAAATAGGGAGGTCAATAGGGTGTTGGGGTTCCCATTCGATAAGCTCGGGATGTAGTAAAGGCAACGAATCATTAGATGGGTTGAGGTCAGCGATTGTGAAAGCTCGAACGGAAATGTCGTCTAGGTTGTTTGTGGTTATGTCGAGGCCTACAAAGGTATTTTCTTCCACATCATTTATCTCAATCGATGTCCCTTCATCTTCACTTGAGTCATCAAAATTTTGTGTTTCATAGACAATAGGATTAAAGCTTGAGCTTTGACCCTCCTCGTGTTTGGGGGTATACTTTTTGATAATGTCAATCTGAATATCCTCATAGGAAACATCTGATAAGTTGTCCCACTCATACTCATTTGAATCCGTTTCAGAGTTACCTCTTATTTGAAGAATACGCTCCATAGTTCTATTGGTGATTTCTGCTCTTGCTTTTTCTGTGTATCCTAGTCCAGTTTTGCCATTCTGCTGAATTGTGAGGACTTGGATTGGTTCTGTCACACTTTGTTTCCCTCGATCAAGAGATCCTTGTTCTGCTACATATCCTACTCCCGTTTTATCCTTATGTTGGAGCGTAAGAGGCTGGATTGGTTCTGTTATGCCTTGTTTCCTTAACCCGAGAGGTCCCTGTCCTGAATATCCCATCTTCTCCAGAATAGTTTTTCCTTTTCCATATTGATTTGTCTCTATGATGTTACTTGTGGAAGCGGAAGCTTCCTCATCCTTATAAAGCCAATTTAGTATGGCCTTATCTTCTGATTCTTCATCTAAGCTCCCAACTTTTACAAATCTGCCATCTAATGTTGTTGTAGATTGTTCTGAATTGTGGGTGTTTGTAGATGGCTGTCCATACGTTTGTAAGGGGGGTAACATTTGTGATAGTTGAAATGAGTGTCCTACACCATATTCACTTATTCCTTCATCACTTATCTGTACTTCTTTGGTGAATTGATGTGAGAGTGGAGCCAATTGCTCTTCAACATTTGAAGGGTTAGATTGTGCCACCCTTATCTCTTGTGATTTTTGTTGTTTTGGAAGCCACTTTGAAATGAAGCTCTGCTGTTGCTCACTATCTGATGTGCCAACTTCTCTATTGTTAGGTATGAATGCATCCTGAGATGTCTTCAATGCATGACAAGCTTGGGTGTCATTGTACTCTGCTGTGATTGTCACCTCTTGTCCATTGACGGGAAATTTCAAGCATTGATGATAAGTAGAAGGTACT
>VDFB02075321.1:426876754-426992022 GCA_007258455.2 Sequoia sempervirens | reverse complement strand
CAGATTCTATTCTTACATATTTTTGAAATAATATAGATAACTTATTCAAATTTTTATGTCAAGTTGCCTAACTCTGATTTTTCTGAATTTTCATTGCCACTTAAGGGCCTGTTTTTTCCATGATAATCCTGCACATACCCAACATCTTGATATTGGTTACCTTGGGGTGTGTATCTAAGGCCATATGAGTGTGGAGGGACTTTAACATGGATTGGCTCCAAAATACCTTGTTCATGAAGGTCTAAGCCTTCACCTTTGTAGTTCATGTTTTGAAGCATGCGATGGACAATGGGACTAGGTGTATTTTGGACACTAGACTTGAGTTCATTATTAGATGAAGAAGGTGAAGTGGATAAAGGTTGTTGATGTCCTAAGGAGAAACATTCATGAATAAAGGTGGATAGAACAATAGGACATGTTGGTGGATTTGAAATCGGGTTGATAGTGGATGTGGAAGGATCATTAGGATATTGATTATGTTCATTTAGATCCACAATATTGGTTTGATCTTCTACATTTGCTTGGGAGGCATGTGTCTCAGCATGACAAGTGGATAATGCGAGATCATGGATAGGACTAGGTAGGGGGTGTATAGGAGAAATGGAGGTTTCTTGCTCATGGATAGGTGAAGTGATAGGGTCTTGACCATGGAATGCATAGAGTTGGATAAGAGGATCATCATGGACTTCTTGATCATAGGTAGGATCTAGATCATAAAGGGAAGCTTGATCATGAATAGTACCAAGTATGTTATGAGTGGTATCATTAGAAGGGCCTAGATCTTGATTAGAATGAGAGGTTAATGTTTCCTCATGCTTAGGATAATGCTCTTGACATAGCTCTTGGCTTTGAGTGGAAATGGAAGTGGAAGGCTCTAGAAGAGGCTTGGTATGCTCTTTGTGATCAACAACATGAGGGAATGATGAAATTTGACTTAGAAATATAAGATCAATAGGTTGTGGACCACATAATAGATTTGGAGGAATAGGCATGACATTCAAAGGTTCTTAGTAAGCTCATTAATGGTTGCTTGACATGGGGATGGTCTATTATGTGTGAATAGTCTTTGGAGAAAATTGTCAAAGGATTCTTTGGTTGATGGATTAAAGCTTGGGAAGTTGGAAGGTGTTGTTGGTGTAGGACTAGTATGCTTTGAGATAGGAATTTTATTAGATGGTGATGGAGGACTAGTAGATGGAGTGGTGTATGATTATGAACTTAAGGTGGTATATCCCTTGTCAATAGTATCATTAAGATGACCTAATATTTCTACAAAGTTCTCATCATCACTAGGATCTACAAAGTTCTCATCATCACTAGGAGAAAAGTTTGACCCACCTAGGAGGATATATGGTTTTGGATTATCTTCATGATTAGGAAAATGGGCTCCTTGAAGTATGACCTTGGGCTTTGGATTGTCTTCATGATTAGGTGAAGAGGCTCCTCGAAGTATGGCCTTGGGCTTGTGACTAGGATTTTTAAGGATTAGGACCATTTTAGCAAGTGCTTGACTAGGATTAGGGTGATGATGATGATGGGGAATGATTATATTGGATGACTTGGATTGATTAGGATGAAATTGATTGGAATGTGATTAGAAAGAGGATGATTAAGATGGTTAGAATGATATGTTTATGTGTTGGTGTTTATAGCTTGATATGGAAATTTGCAAACAAATGATTACACATCTACACACATGAATCACACATGAAAGACACATTAGCAAGTTTGAATTTGAAATTATGAATGTGGTGATTAAGCACACACTTGAAGGAGACACATCAACAAGTCCTAGAACTAGTCAAGTGGGTAAGGCCAATTAGGTCTTAAGCTAGGATGCACGAGTTTGATCAGGGATGATTTGAAAGAAAAATCCTACCACACAGTTGGGAGAAAGGGGCAACCCACCCTTCACCTTCACTTCCCAAAGGTATAAATTTCTTTGGGGCTTAGCCAAGAGTGACAAGATTTCAACTCCCAAAGGAGGGTGTCTTTTGATTCACCACTCGATTGAGGTCATCCCTTAGAGTGGTGTGTTCTCCAAGTAGGCCTCCTAAGAAGGGTATGAAAAAAGAAAACCAAGTGAGGCATTTTTGATCTCCAAGATCACCTTGTGGTGCGATGAGAGAGCATACACATACACACTTGATTCACACTCATAGTTGTTAATTTCCCTTTAGAAAATCAAAATGTATGTAAAGCAATTCAAACACTTGTTCTTTTTAGATCCCGAAGCCAAATGTTTAGGAAGATGGTTGTTCATTTTAACCCAATTTCAATGATGTTACAACAAACAAGATGTTCTTTTTAAGCCAAAAATCCAAGTGTGTGATCAAACAAGTTATTCTTTTTAAGCCCCAAATTGAAGTGTGTTGACAAGCAATGATTAGAGATGAAAGAGCGAATGTGTGCACCTGATTGTTTTCATCCTTAAATATACTATAGATGTTGATGCCAATAATATTCCAGCTCCTTAGATTCACCTACAAAATCAAAAAATGATATTATAATGCAGCCATAAAAAAAAGCTCATTAGACAAGGAAAATTGTAATTTAAGATACATAGCCGAATTAGATTCAATTATTTGAAGAAATTATTGATATGAAAAATAAAAAATCAAAGAAGAGACCCCTGCTAATTTTCTAAGAGCTTTCAAAAAATGTAAAGAAGTAAAAAAAAATCCCTGTTTTGCACCCAGAAATGTGGATTTATGAAAACCCTAGAGAAAACAAAGATCAGATCATTTAGCACCTTATTTGACCTCAAAATAAAATCTATAAAAAAAATAACCCCCATTAGAATTTCAATAGCTTTCCAAAAATGTAAAAATTTCTAGAAAATTTGTTGATTTATGCCTAGAAAATCAATTTTATGAAAAAATATAAAATTGCGATAACTCCTACAAAAATGATGGTAAATCCACAATTTTTCTATTGTAGTTTCTTTAGATTATGGAAAAACTTATGTGAAAACCTTGTAGAAATTTTTTTAGCCATTTGGAAGATATGACAGAATCTTTAAAACCTAGTGTTTTGTCCAAAAAAATGGCAAATATGTAACAAAAAGTCAATAAAACTTGCAAAAAGTAAGCTAGATCAAAGGATTCATGTTAGGTTCACCAAATGTAGTTAGAGTAAAAATCTTAGGGAAAACACATAAACAACTTATAATGAAACCCTAACAAGTACAATAGAGCACAAACTAGCATAAAATGAAAACAAGAAAGCAAAGCAAACCGATCTCCAAGCTAGATTTGATTTATCTCCATTGCTCTTCTCCACCTCACATAAGCATGCAAGATTTTGAAGGATTGAATGATTTGATATGTTGATGTTGATTGCTCATTTTCGTAGCATAACGATAAGATGGAGATGATAGAGGAAAAATAGATAGATAGATGAGAAAATTGGATGAAATTTTGGCAGAGTGTGGATACTCAAAGAAGATTAATGCAAATGACTTGGTTGTGGGTTAATTTATAGACTTGCAAGATGGGTGATCAATGGTGGGGAGAAAGAGGATGAATCAATGGATGAGAGTGAAGGAGAGACAAGAATGAATGTGCATGCACCAAGTGTTCATGAAAAGGCACTCTATTTAGAAACCTTGGGTGGGCTTTGATAGTGGTAAGATTCCTTTCTCCACATAGAACACTTTTTCTATTTTGGAGTTGGAGGGATGAGGAGATAATATTTTTTTTTCTATTTTATTAAATTGTCCTACATTTTGATTATTGTCATTTTTCAAAGACAACGGGGCCCACTTGCACATTTTAGAAGAATAAGATAAAAATAGAAAAAAATAAATAAAATAAATAAAATTTATTTAATTTAGGTGGATGGTGAATAAATAAATAAAATAATTGATTTTATTTATTTATTAGAAGAGAGATACAATAATTATTTGATGGAACATAGAAGAATAATGAGCATTAATTAAATAAATAAAATCCATTAAAGATATGAAGAGGAAAATGAAATATAAGTGTGTTAGACAAAATGAAGGTATGCGGTGAAAATTGTGATAAATGCCTACATAATGAAATGGGCCAATTTTGGGTGTCTACAAAAATCAATAAGAAATTGTAATGTGTTTCATTTTTATTTATTATTTCTAATTTACGACATATGTATTAATTTGGATATTAATATAGACATTTAATTTTATTGTTTTGGTTTTCTTGGTTGTCATCATTGTTTTTGTTTTATTGAAAATAAAGGAGAAAATGTTAGTATGTCGTTGGTATATTCAATTAAAGTTATAGAGATTAGTGGTTAGAAAATGTAAAACATTTTTATGATTAATTGTAAAATATGTCAACATTTTGTTAAGTTTGAATATTTTTGAAAAGAATAAATTGGGTGTATATATGGGTTTTCCTTGTTTATTCATGATTTTAAAACATTCATTCAATATATAAAACCACTTTATGCAATAGTGTCTTTTGCTTAAAATGGTTTTTCTGTTTTGATTAAGGGTAAAAGTTGGGTGTTGAAAGGGGCTCGTCCTTTTAAAAAGACCAAAAAAAGTACATCAATGATGTGAAACATCAAATGGATGATCAAGATGGTTTTTTCTAATCACAATAAGAGGTTTTTTTTAACACTTGAAACAATCAAGATGGTTTTTCTAATGACAATAAGAAGTTTTTTTAACACTTTAAATTATCATGTTTTATCATCATTCAATTGCATAGTTTTTGAGTCAAACTCATTGACCCTTATTTTGTAGGTAGCATTGTAGATGAACCCATTTCTCATGAGCATGAATGATCCACTTCACACTTGTTACATTTGAATGATACTTACAAAGACATATTAAAAGATGTGAAAGGTTGTAGATCTCAATACTAATCTGACTTAAACATACTTGAATATTAAATCCCCCACAATCAATCTCACTTACCTTCAACTTAAATAAAATACTACTTTCTATTCTTTTTTTATTCTAGTATCATTGTAAAAGCTCTTTTCCCCACAAGAAAACAAAAACTCTCTCAGAGTTTTGGTTTTACCACACGTAGTTGACAAGAGAAACTCCAAATAGATCAGGGCGGCTGTTCTCTAAGGCTAAATTTCTTTACTAGGATTTTGTACTTTCTTGGATTCTTTTCTACATAAGACATCATACATAAAACAATCACTCACCAAAATACTTTTTTTGTAGCAGCCTTAATTCATCCATTTACAGGCTTTTTTGGGCTTCACAGATAGTCTGCAATGGATCCATCCACCTGGGAAGAGCAGAAGCACAGTGATAATGATGAGCAAAGCCAAGTGCAACAAGTCCAGCGAAATAAGTTTTCTGTTGACGAAATAATAGAAACATATGTTGGGGGTTTTGGACGAGCTCAGTTGTTCCAAGTGGCAATCGTTGCCTTGGGTTTGGCATTTGATGCTCAGAACACCTTTGTCACCATTTTTACAGATGCCCAACCTTCCTGGCGCTGCACTAATGGCAGTCAAATCACAGAAACAGAAATATGCACTGCACAGTCATCAATATGTGAGATGGACCCAACACTGTGGGAGTGGGAAAGAGGGAAAGAGGTCTCTGTCATCTCACAGTGGAACCTTGTTTGCGCTAACACCATTAAAGCAGGCTTTCCTTCTCTGTTTTTCTTTACGGGATCGTTATTGGGTGAGTTTTATTTATTTAAAACTGTATTATTTATCAAAGATTAGAGGGTTAAATCTTTATCTATCAGACTGTTGAACAGTTAAAATAGAAATTCTCCAATAAAAATGAGATTTTTATATGAAATACTTCATGCTGTTTTCTCTTTTTACGCCGAAGGCGTCCTACGCTTAGTATTTTGAAGACATTTTTACCTCCGATGGTGTAGATTGTTCGACAGACAATCGCCTGCGATGAAATCCATCCCAGGCGTTCATCATTTTTCGTGGATGAAACAAAGCACAACAGTTATTGTAGCTGGGAAATATCCGAGGAGCAGGTCTACTGGGAACAGAGCAGTTATTGCATGAAACTGGGAAAAATATCTGAGTAGCATTTACTGCAGAAAATATCGACAATGTTGATAGCACGATAGATTTAGATATCAATAATATCTGCCTTATGTTAATATCCGCCCTACTTTCGTGACCTCTTTTTACCATCGACATCAACAGAGATTTGTACAGAATCTTCAGGTAAGCCATATTTCTATCGCCGTTAATGGTTTCCACTCCATATTTTACTGCTTCCCCCGCTGCTAATGCTTTCCGCCCCTTTTCTGTGATAGATTGAAGCAGCAAGATTAAGCAGCAACAGTACACAACTTGGGGTTTCCTAAAAATTTCATGCGACCTCTGCCCACATCGGGACACAATTAGTGCAGAATCTTGAGGTAAGTCACTTGCCAGTCTGCTTTCGAAGATTTTTCCTTTTGAATCTGTACGCCGCCTGATCATTCTCTATTGTGTTTTATTTCATTCTAAACAATTCTGTTGTTATATATCGAAAGAGGATCCGTTGTTTTATCTGTCGCTGTTTTCTTGTCATCACTCCCGTTGAGTTTTTTCAAATGTTATAATAAGAGCCATCGCCTTGACCCTTCTCCTGCCTCTTTCGTTTGTAATTTTTGGCCACAGGGTAATCTCAGAGCCCCTCATCAGCAAAATCATGATGAACACCGAACTAAGAAACATATGCCTTAAGCCCTGCCACAAAAAACATTTGGCACAGCTTATGCCCGCAAATTGCGGAAGACATGTTCTTTCCCTGCTCTAAAACTCCCATACTATCTTAGGCGGAGAAGGGTAATAGCTAAGCTCACTGTATATGGTGTTGCACTTGACTATTGCATTTGTGTGAAAGTTTCTACAACCTTTTAATAAGTATATTTTGTGCTTACCCCATAATCATAGCATTCCATGATGCGTCATCTCTTTAAGGCATTCTGTCATACAATTAACGTGCCTTCTTTATGTTTCCGCATTTTGCATACATGACTAAATGTTGCAGGATTTGGCTTTACAGGTCTGTCGACTTTATTTACTTGAAATTTTCAAAAGCCCTTTCAATAAATCATTTTTTTTCTTTCGCATAACCTACAATGTTTCCAGGCCCTCGAATCGCATTTCTTTGAGGCATTCTGTGAAACAGTTCACGTGCCTTGTCTATGTGTCCACTTTTTACATACATAACTAGAAGGCAATTGAAATTACAACATTGAAAAAAAATGTACCTCCATCTTTTATGCTGCGATGAAAGTCCATACCCTGTTCCAAAGCTCCCATTTTAGCATTGGTAGAGTAGATGTTAACAAAGGTTGTGGAATGTGGCGTTATACTGCCAGTCACACCCGCGTGATACAATTTGTGCAAAATCTTGAGGAAAGTCGTTGGCCATGGTTTCATCGAGTTCTTTTGTTTTATTTTCTTTGGAATTTGGTATTCGCCTCTATCACTGCTTGGATCAGCAAGGTCAAATGCTCAGAACTCCCTTATATCCTCTTATTTAATTCAATTATTGTGTAAAAATGGGGTTGTTTTGTTATTCCTTTGTGAAGTTTTACAATGGTTTAGTGTTACTTCTGTTTCTAAAGCATTGGAGGTTTTGTTCTTTTTGGGGATTCCGAGCATCAAGTGTACTTCATAAAATATCTCTGGCGTTGATGGTATTGGAAATGTGAATTGATGAATTTGGGATTCTTATGTTTCTCCTATTCTTGTCTATTTTGGGCATTAAATCTGTGGCATTTTAGTGATGAATACAAAAAACTCTACACAAGTTTTTACCAAAAACATTCCAACTCATGCCCTTGGACTATGGAAATTTCATGTCTTTAATCTGACATTTTTTTGGTACTATCACTGGTTTTGTGGGGAAACCAATGCTCTCAAATTTCTGCAAAGCGATAGATGTGGGCTTAATCTAAAAGGAAAACTTATGCAATTCACATACCTCCAATTATGGAGGTTAATTGGGTATCAAATTTGAAAAATTTGCTTACATTCCATGGCTGCACCATGCTTTTTCTTCTTCTAGTCAGAAAAACTTGTAGGTTCCATTTCCATCTACCCATTTTTTGTTTCTTAATAAATGTTCTATGCATTCATGACACTTTATAATCTCCTACGCACTCCTTGCAATGGTGTTCAAAACTCCTAAAGAAGGGTAGAATCCTCGAAATATGTTTCAGGTAATTTCTGCCTATAATCTCCAGATTGGAAGAGAAAATCAAGCATAAGAAGATAGTAGTAAGGATAGAATATGAAATTAAGAGCATGTTGCAGGGCTTTCACATTTTCAACCACGATGATCATAAATACAAACTTTGGTTGCTATTTCAATGGCTACTTAATGTCTAAGTATTGGCTTTTCATTAGTTATAAACCAGAACCTATCACTAATTGACCTTCCACACATTCAGATTTCTTGATCAATTCATCTAATTTAGGGCCATTCATTGATACCACATCAGCCACAGGCTTCAAATTTCAAACCTTGGACGAAGAGCTTTAAGTGACCGGGAAAACTATTTTCCCGAGTTTTTGAAACTCCAAAATTACCAGGAAAACAAGCTTGCTCAGTTTTTGAAACCTCCATATTAGCAACAACTCTGTCACAATTCTCAGCATTTGAGGCCCCAGCTAGGCTTATGCAAATTTCAACCTCAACCTCAACTATTATCTCTTTGCAGCATTCACAAAAAATCAACTAGGTATGGTGAACCATCTATTACCAATTCTACGGTGGGCATGCATTACCAAATCTACTGGGTATGGTGAACCATCTATTACCAAATCTATTTGCAGCATTCGCAAAAAGTCAACTAGGTATGGATGATGAACTACTTAGAAGGTTAAGAGAGAGGTTTTACACAAGTATTAGAACATAGAGGAGAGAACCCAATACCTAAGCATGTTTCAATAGTTGTGATAGTAGTTGTTATTTGTTTATATAATGCCCAATATTTTTATCAATATTGGACCAATAGTTGTGACTTTAAAGTTGTTAGTTAAACAAAATGTATCCTTTGATCTACAAAGCAACCATTCATAGGATAATTAGAAATGCAAAGTTACGGTGCAATAAACAAAATTAAATCAAGGATAGAACATTTTCTAACAGATAACCATGCTCTTGATTGAAAATATTTTATAAAATCAAATTTACAATTGATTGTACTTTCTTACCAAATATAAATGATTGGCCAGGAGACACATAATATAAATCTACCGTTTCTTTATCAAAAGATCTTTACATCCGAACGGAGAACATGTATACACTTTTCTTGATTGCAGCTGGGTAGTGTAAAAAAAATGGATTTCCTTTTATGTTGGAACAAAGATATACAAAATTCAAATATACTATCTTGTGCCTCCCTATTTGCTTATTCATGTACAAATTTCCAAAACTTGTGATATGAATTTTATGTTTATTTGGTGGTTTTAAACTTCTTGTTATGTATGATTCATAACCTATGGTTTATGAATCGTCACAATTTTAGAACACAACAATCTTAGAGGAAAACTAAACGATTTCTAAAAAAAAAACAAAGAAATAGAAAATTAACCTTTATTTGGCGTGCCCTTAATGCCAATTCTAACACTCACAAGTTCCCCGCAGGCACAAAACTTCAACTAGCTTTCACCTTCACAATGGCAACTCTAACTCCAAATGCTATTGAAGAAATTCTTGCAGGCATGTTCGATCTTGACCCTTCATTACAAGTCACATCCATAAATGCTATACAACAAGCTCATTCAACAGATGTTAAATATCGTATTGAACTCTCTGATGGTGTCCATACCCATCCAACTTTACTTCCCAGCCAGTTCAACAATCTTGTTGTCGAAGAAGCAATGGTTGGTGGGTCTATTGTCCACCTTATAGAATATACATCAAAGATGTTCGACAAATACACGTACGTCCAGCCTAATGCTATTTTTGAATCTTGTTCTCATTCATTACTGTGATTTTCCTAAAACATTTGCATTGTTCACTTGCAGGGCTATAATTATCAACAATATTGAAATGGTCTCTAATAAAATACCACTCATTGGCACGCCAACTCCTCTTATGCAAGCAACAATTCATTTTCCATCCACTAGCTCCCAAGGCCCATCTGCTTTACAACAAGCTGCAACATCTACCCAAGGATCAACCATACCCACTTCTGAAATACTTCCCATCAAATCTTTGACCCCATACTATAAGCGTTGGTCCATTGAGGGAAGAGCATTAACAAAGAGTCCAATTCATGAGTTTCACAATGCTAACCAAGAAGGAAAAGTTTTTGGTTTTGACCTCATTGACAAAGAAGGCACCGAAATACATGTCACGTGCTTCAATGAACTTGTTGATGAGTTCTATAATGTTGTGCACTCTAATAGTGTATACATCATTTCTAATGGTCTCATACAAGTTGCTAATAAAAAATATAGTAGCTCGATGAACCCATTTGAAATTTTCCTACACAAATCATCAACAATTACACTTTCACCATGTGTCGAGTCTACAATCCCTATGCATAGCTTGCATATCAAGAGCATAGATTCCCTACTATCACTACCTATTCATTCCATTGTTGATGTTCTTGGCATACTTTTATCTATCTCCCCTGCATCAATTATCCGTAAGAGAGATGGAACCGAAACAATTAAGTGTACTGCAACAATCACCGACATGTCATGCTTGTCCATTGATGTTACACTTTGGGGTCATCACTGTGAATTTGAAGGAAAAGAATTATCTACTTTGCTTCTTCTACCAACCCCTCCAACTATCTTAATCAAATCTGGGCGTGTAACCTCCTGGCGTGGAAAGGCTCTTGATACTATATATGCAACTACAATTGTCATAAATCCAAAACTTTTAGAAGCAACAATGTTGCTTCAATGGTACACGACTGTAGGCAATGAAACACCCCTCCTTTCACTCTCAATAGATCATCTTTCTTCCGAGAAGTTTGCAAATCCAATTGACATCGCATTGATCAACAATACAAACTATCTTGTAAAAACCAATGTTTGCGTAAAAGCAAGCATTTCAAAAGTTCACTTGGAAAACTTTTATTACCTCTCTTGTCCTCTTATGGTGGGCAATAAGAAGTGTAAGAAAAAGGTTGTAGAAAAAAATCCCAATAGCTTTCATTGCCCAAAGTGTTCTATTGATCTCCCTGGATGTGATTTTAGCTACATGATCAAAGTGGATTTGGACGATGGAACAGGTGCTCTTGTTAAAGTCACTGCATTTGAAGGTCCTGCAAACAACTTGTTTGGAGTTTCCGCTGAAAATTTTCAACTACTTCTCGCTGAACCTAATGCTGCTAAAGAGGTGTTGGATCGAGTTCTTGGGCACAAGTTTTTCTTTGAAGTGGCCATCACTCTGAATTCATTTGCTGGGAAAGAAATACAAAGCTTTGTCATTACAGCATTAAAACCTGTTTAAAGTTTGCATGTACCTCTTACATTCCACAATATTGTATACTCTTTGTTTATGTTTTACAGCTTTTGCTACTGTAAATACAACCATATGGAACCAACTGTGCCTACAATTAGAACTAAGATGAATACAAATACTCTTTTTATTCGACAATGTTATCTTCTCCACATGTTTTGCAATTCGATTTTAAATGTAATCTTGTGTGTGTACAATTACTAATGAAATGAATAGAAAGACTTATTAATTCGACAATATTATCTTGTGCACATATTAGTCAATACAACGGATTATTACTTCAAGCTTTCATCCAGCTTATTTTGCACACCTACCTTACATGTGTTATTTCAACTTTATTGTTAACTACTGCACAATAATATTGCATTGCTATGTTCCTCAGCAACCTCTACCATGGAAAACCAAGTTGAAAGTATGGAAGCACAACGGTCTCATCGAAATCATCTAAAACGATTGTGGTACCATGCAAATAAGGATTCTATTAATAAACGAAGAAGAGAAAACCTTCATAGTAACCTTGCCAGCTCCTCCACTACTCCACCCTGTCTTTCCAATAACCCTAGCTCCTTGCAACCACAAACACCTCACTTACAATCTACATTTAACCCCACTTCTACCTCCCAAAACCTCCATCCTCCACTATTTCCTGCAAACTATTACATCTCTAGAAATTCATTCCGTTCAAAGTTGGACAACCTATCAAACATATCAACATGCCAGATATGCATGGAACGATATCCAGGAATAAAAACTACCCTGTTCAATGGTACTACAACTTGTACAAGATGCATTTTTGAAAAAAATGGCAACCGCTTCTCAAAGTGGAACAACATGGACCCTGGAAACAGCCTTAATGAGGGAGGCAACCTTTTCCTGAACAGGGGTGACCTTACCCTTAAGAGGGGTGACCTTGCCTTCTGTATCAGTCATTTCCTAGTATTTTTCTATCATAATCACCCATCTTTCACTGAATAGGTGACCCTTCACTGAATAGGGGCGACCCTACCCTAAGGCAGATGACCCTTCCCTAAGATAGGCGACCCTACCCTAAGATGAGCAACCCTGACCTCTAGAGGGGCGATTCTGCTTCCTAACCAACATAATTCATCACATTCCACTATTTCACCAACATGGCGACCTTGCTCTTAGTTTGGCAACCCTGACCTTAACAAGGGTGACCCTGCCCCCAGTTGGGTGACCTTGCCCCCCAGTTGGGCGACCTTTCCCCCCAGTTGGGCGACCTTGCCCCCCGTCATCTATCTCGTCAGTCCGTTCATCCATCTCGTTAGTTCGTTCATTCATTCAGTCAGTCCGTTCATCCATTATGAGCTTCCATTTCCTTGTTCCAAGCATCTGTTCATCCATTCTAAGCATCTGCCTCCTTGTTTTAAGAGTCCATCTCCCCATTCTAAGAGTCTGTCTCCCTGTTCTGAGGGTCTGAAAATAGATAGGCGACCTTACTCAGCAAATAGGCGACCTTGCCCTCCAAATAGGCGAGCTTTCCCAACAGATAGGTGACCTTGCCCTCCAGATAGGTGACCTTGCCTAGCAGATAGGCAACCTTGCCCTCTAGACAGGTGACCTTGACCCAAAGATAGGCGACCTTGACCTAGAGATAGGCGACCTTGACCCAGAGATGGATGACCTTGACCCAGAGATATGTGACCTTGACCCATAGATAGGTGACCTTGCCCCAAAGATAGGCGACCTTGACCCAAAGATAGGCAACCTTGCTAGCAGATAAGCGACCTTGCCCAACAGATAGGCAACCTTGCCCTCCAGATAGGAAACTTTTCCACCCAAGTCCATTTGCATCTTCTGTTCACCGAAAATCTTCACTTCAGTCCATCTATAGGCCATCTGTTCATC
The DNA here is from genome assembly GCA_007258455.2 of Sequoia sempervirens. NCBI lineage: Eukaryota > Viridiplantae > Streptophyta > Pinopsida > Cupressales > Cupressaceae > Sequoia > Sequoia sempervirens. The sequence goes on along the minus strand of VDFB02075321.1, from coordinate 426,978,743 downwards.
AAATAGACACATCTTAAAACAACTGTAGGTTATGTATCCATCATCATTTTCTCAATCCAAATCTCCTAAACTTCGTTTTAGAGGTTATTATCCAAATTGGCTAAGGTTTCTGAATCTGATCATCATCATCCACATCTGCTCAAGATTGTCATCTATCTTGAGTTTGTTATCATCCTCGGCCCAATCAATCCACTTTCAATCTCAAGGTGGATTTGGTGCCGCAATCATCTATCTATCCTTTAATCCAATCAATCAACACCCTAAGTCAGCTAGGGTAATCTCTAAACTTGGTTTAGAATCCCTTTCATCATCTTATCTGATCCATCATTCAATATTATCAATCATTTCATCAATCGACCTTATCCAATCTAATCCAACCACATCCCTATCCGATCACCCAATCAATCTACTTCCATCTTGAGGTAGATTTAGGGTCTTAATCATCCTATGGTAATCCAATCCCATCGAACCTCTGAACTTGGTTTAGAATCAATCCCATCGCATCATCCAATCATCCTAATCTAAGCTTCAACCCAATCTGAATCTGAGCTTTTACCCAATCCTAATATGAGCTTAATCTAATCTCAATATGAGCTTAACTTAAATCCCAATCTAAGCTTTAGTCCACCTACACCCAAGATCTTTTGATCCATTTCCTCCATCTTCTAATTCATCCCTGTTATCCTTTCATCACCTTTTCTTTCCTTCTAATCATTCGTACCCATACCTTCAATCCATATCCATCCCATCCAACATCATGAATCCTTATCCTTCACCAATGCAACCAAAAATAGTAGTCAAGGGGAATCCTAATTACGTTGATGATGATAACAAAATTCTTTTTTATCAAGAGGTATATGACATAGATCCCCTTGATGCTATCATTTCTAGTAAGATTTCTCCAAACCGCTTTCCAAAATCCAATTACCCCTCTAAGTTGTCCTATTACATCTTCATCCACGCCTAATAACACTCCTTATGCTACCTCTATCAAAGGATATCCATTATCTTCCCCATCTGCATATTCATCATATCCTTCATCTACATCTTTCTCTTATCCAACACCCACATCCTCTTATCCCAATCTACCATCCCAATCTTCCCATCCTAATCTACCATCCCAATATACTCCCATCCATGTCCCTATCCTGAAATCCACTCCTTACCGGTTGTGCATCTAATCCAACATTGGCTCAGCTTCTTGCATGAATTCTACCGCCCCCATCAACCTATCCTAATCGGCATGCATCTTCCTATCCTAATCCATCATCCACATCCTCCTATCTCAATCCACCATCCCAAGCCTTTATTATAATCCACCTTATCCATCCCATTCCCCATCCCCTCCATCCACCATCTCTTCCTATTCCGTCCACCATCCAATACCCCCCCTCCATCTAATCTGCCCCCCACTCCAATCTAATCCTCCACTAATCTTGTCCACCAATCCATCCTAATCCTCCACCAATCCTTTGTCCTATTTCCACCACCCCATTAAGCCTAGAATATGCACAATTCTCCTCCAGTTCTCCAGGACTTACTGAAATAAAGACATCCCCAACTCCACTTGGTCATGGAACCATACCATCCCAATCCATCATCCACAGACACTAATGATGAGATTGTTCTACATCCCATGCCTATCATTGATGTTACCACCCCTAGTACCACTCAAACCATTGAAACCATCACACCCACCAAATCCATTGAACCCCCATCTCCTACTCCAAGAGCCACTGAACCCATCAAAGACAATCAAACCCAATCACCCTCTTCTACTCCTAGGTCCACCCAATCCATCGAAGACACCCAAATCCAATCCACTTCTCCTGCTCCTAGTATCATTGAAATCCATTCCCATGAACTTCATAAATCCCCCATCCTTCCATCTCCCCCACTTAAGGAGCCCCTCCAACACTCCAACATCATGCCACCCATACAAGATGAGTCATGCTAAGAGCTTGATCCAAAGCATACCAGCATATCCTCTTCTCTCGATCAAGATCGCCATGTCTAAGGTCCACCTCAGATCACAAATTACCCCATCCATTCCATCCATGGCAGACCCTTTACTCAAGATCGAATTGTTTCCATGCTGCTGCACCACAAGCTGTGGATACTGTCATCACTATTCCCTCTCTTGATCCCTTATCGCTCACCCTCCGCCGATCCAGATGCTACTGCCATCATCTCCATCTCACTTGATCCTCGTGCCGCCACATAACCGGGCTATACAACACGTGTTTATATTCCCTTGGTGCTCTTACATTTCATCCTTGGTGAACATAGATGAGGGAACGAGAGTATACACCACCCATCCTCCTTCACCTAATAATGGACTCACATCATTCTTCCAAAATAACAAGCATCCTACTATAGATCAAATGCTCAAGAGCATGAACTATCAAGGAAAAGGTTCAGGTCTTCATGAGCAAGGTATTTTGGAGCCCATCCATGTCAAATAAAATCTATGTACACAAGGTCTTGGATATATCTCTCAAGACTCACAATCCAAAAATGTTAGTACAACCTCTATACGTCCTCAATGAGCCTCCTCCAAAAGTATAATAGGCTCTTCCTGTCACTCCACAAAACCATTTTCCGCCATCCCCCCTCCATTGTATCACCTCAAAACAACTATCCATATTACTCCTTCGTCTTCCCAACCCATTTTGGGTCCTTATGTCCCTTCATCTGCCATCTGCCATCCTTCATCTACTCCATCTATTTTGGGTCCTTATGTTCCTCCATCCACCATCACACATCCTCCAGCTACTAATTCCATTTTGGGCCCTTATATCCCAATATCACCTCCTCCATCTCATCCTATTCATCCTTTTATCCACCAATCACCTATCCATGTCACCCATCATAAACATCCCACTCTCATGTTCCCTAATCAGGATCAACAAAGGCACATACCTACACATCCTCTGTCCACATATCATCCCCAAAATCCAACCTCTAGCACTCCACATCATCCATCTCCTCACACCCATCCCATTGCTATTAAAAGTAGTTTGGATTTCAAAGTAAAAATGCATAAATCTAAACATCCACATGAATCTAAATCCCCTCATGTCTCCTTAAAAAGACATGTTGACAAAAAGAAAAATCCAATCCAAAATCAAATCCCAAATCCAAATCAAACCTATAGGCCACAAAGGCCCACCAAAGCAAAAATCAAAACCATGTGGATCCCAAAGAAAAAAGATGCAATGCCTTCAAATGAAAAATTTGTAACAACATCCAAAGTTTCTAATCCAAAAGCTAATCATTCTCATCCACCATCTCCTAAATCTATTTTGGGTCCTTATGTCCCAAAATTCACTATCCCATTTCCTCCATTATCCCCACATTCTCCATCCATTAACCCTCCTATCCTTTTACGTACACCACCATATGTGCCAATGTTGGTCCTGAACTCATCACCCCATCATTCCATCCATACACTTTCCAACATCCCATACTTTATCCCACATATCTCCCCCATCAAATCTCTTTAATCCATTCTCTTGCATAATCCATTTATCCTAATAAGGTTGTACCAACATCAAATAGTCACTTAACACATGGGCTCTTCATACCTCGTATGGAACTTGATGCTTGAGTCCTTCATCCATCTCCTTATCACATGTCTTCTAAATCCACTTATCCACATCCCTATCCTTATCCATTTCCATCCAAAAATCCAAAAAGTTGAAAAAGTCAAAAAAAAGAGAAAAAAGTAAAGAGAAATAATTCGTCCAATGGTGAAAACTTGGAAAACAAGCACTTTGGATAAGTACTATGATGAAAACTTGACAAATAGGCGTCATGTGTAAATCCCTATCTATCTCTTTCCACACTTGGGGGCAGCTTCTTGCTATGCATCCCCTCCATCCATCTCCATCCCACCTACCATCCACATCCTACCTATCATATCCCATTTATCTCCAATCCCTCCATCCTCCTTGTGATCTTAATATAGATAGGGGAAAACATACATACATGCTTTGGACACCTCTTGGCATTCATTCCCCTCATCCATACACTATCCTAATCCTTATTCGCATCTAACTATCTTCCTTGTTCACCCATCATGCTACCATTAATCTCCCTTCCGTATCCATGCATCCTATCCATATCCATCTCCCTCCTTCATTTTCCTATTCTTCTATCTTCCATCCCTCATGCCTCATCATACATGACATATCTATAGTGGGGGCATCCACTTCCTTTGTGACATAATCCTTGAGGCATCCTCCACCGCAGCATCATCCCCTTTCCTCGCTCTGCATCCTTATCTTCCCATCCATCCGGCCCATCATAACAATCCATTTCATCTTCCCATCCTTATTCCTCTCCACACATCCGTCCAAACAATCCTCTTCATTTCTATCCTATCTTTCTATCCATCCAAACAATTTTATTCTATCCCGAGAAATTCTCCTGATATCTCCCCACTAATCCAAACAATCCTTTTCATCCCCTCGTGATCCCGGACTTCCCCTACTTAATCCAACAATAATCCTTTTTCTCCCCTTTATCCTTATTCTTATCCATTCATCTCCTTATCCCCATCCGACCCTATAATCCCTTTGTCATTATCTAGCTTGCGGCCTCTCCATGCAACCCAATTTATCGCATTCTATCGCTTATTGTTCAATTTCACACATCTTTCCAATCTCCTATCACTTCTCATCAATCATCTCTCCATCATATCATCCTCCCAATTCATCTTTTGATGATTTGGATAACTATCCCATCCCTGAGTTTTGTGTGATCACCATCATCCTATCTTATCTACCAGGTCTATCTTGTCTCATCGTATCAGTCCCATCATTTTATCCATTTATCATGGTCATCTCATCATCCCTTATCCATCCTTTGTCTTTGGTCTTTCATCAAACTATGTTTCCCCTATGCTTTCACGTAGGCAAGGTCGATCATTTGATCCGCCCCTGGGGTTTTCATATGCCCGGTATCTATCATCCATTGAGGTCTCCATTGTCCTCTTCTTGCTTTTATCCATGGCCAATCGCCATCCTTTTATCGAACTATGAGGGCTCTGTGCTTTCATGTAGGCAAGGCTCATCTTTGATCAGCCCTGAGCCCCTAGGTCTTTAGGGTGTGTCAATATTGTGTCTTGTCTCTCTTGTGTCGTGTCGTCAAGCTATGCCCTTATCTAGCTAGCTCTTCATAAATGAGATCCACTCGTATCATGAGATCCAATCGGTTCTGAATATCTTGAGCCATATTGATCTTTTAGTTTAGTATCCATCTTTGGTCTCAACATGATGCATCCTTCCTAACAAACCTCATCAATCCCATCCATCCCCTTGATCCTATGGAAAAAGACGTTTGAAATTGATTGCAATCTTTTGATACTTTTGGCTTTTGTTCATCATTTGAGCTCCCTATCATACCTTGTCAAGGTCACCTTGATCTATCATATCATGGTGTGTTTTGACTAGTTAACATAGGGGCATGTCTTGATCTTTTCTTCATTGTTGTCTACTTGGTTGTCTCACGTTGTACCCACCAAGGCTCTAGCGGTCTTGTGTTATGGTAGGGCATCCTTTTGTGCTTGTGGTTATCCCAATGCCTAGCCTGACCAAGGTCTTTGTGACTTTGGGGTGTTGGGATAGCCTTCTTGTCTGCTTTGTTTGTTTTATGCATTAGACATTGATCCGCCTTGGTTTCACATATCTTGGCACCTGGTGTCTTATGCTATAGCAAAAATCAATGCTCCAAAAATAAAAAATTGCATTAGGATTACATTTCATGATCTTTTCCTCCATTGTTTTCATTCTTTCCAACCATCTCACATCTCAATCCAATCCTCATCCATTCAATCTAGTACAAATCATCTAATCACATCCTTGGTCTTGTTCCTAGCCTTGCTACAGGCCTTGATCCAATCATCATCATCATCTTCGAAATGTATCCTTCCCTATCCTTTGGTGTTGTTTTGGGATGTATCCTTTTATCATCAACAACACTTTCATCATCATCATCAGGATGTATCCTTCCTTATCCTCGTGTTGTTTTGGGATATATCATTCCCTCATAAACAACACTCCATCCATCATCAACCCATTTTGGCTTGTAGCTTGACTGGGGCAACATCACCTTTGTCCTTAAATCCGTTTGTGCCTCCCCATCTCCTATCGCTTATCATCCTCTCTTATCCATAACTGTGTATCATCTTCCTCATATGCCCTTTCATCGTCTTATCCATTTCAAGAGTACACTCGTGTTCTCTTGAACCCGGATGTCCTCTTGAGGGGGCATCCTCAATCCCTAATCTTCATCTTCACTCCCATCATCCTTCTTCCTAGTCACTCCCTTGATGACTGGGACATCTTTCCCAATCTAATCATCTTCTTCCTGGTGCTATCTTTTAATCTTCTTTGAAATGATGCTACTTCATAACACTATCTCAAAGAGGGGCAAAATGTAGACATCCAAATTTGACCACTCCCATATGGTCAAACCCGTCTCTTTTATTCATCTATTTCATCAGTATTAATTAAATGATTTATTTAATTAATATCCCCCTTTGCCTAAAGTTCTAAAGCATTTAATTTAATAATTAAATGCTTTACCTTTCATCCTTTCCTCTCTAAATTAAATAAATATATCAATTTATTTAATTTATTCATTTAATCTTTTTGAATTTAGGTCAATTTTAAATTCCTCTTTTCTCTCTTCTTGTCACATCCTCCATAACCTTCTTCTAATATGGATTAGTTTAATTAATCCATGATTAGGATGTGCACACCTTTAATAAGGATTAATGTCACATCCTCCATATTATTCCACTTGCCTCTAATCCTTCATTAATCTTCTTAATCATTTTTTTGCACAACCTTAATCTAATCACATGCCATCTTTGGTATGTCCTCCAAGTCAACCTTTCATAAGTGCTTTCCTTTTTGAGCATTGACCCCTTCTCCATGTGAATTAAAAATTCACATTTATTCATCCAAGGTTCTCCTCTTTCCTATGTGAGTATCATGTGTCACATCACTCACATGGGACAAAGACCTCCTTTATGAGGACCTTTTTTTATCCTCTAGGAAACTCCCAAACTTCTCTCATCTCCATGATGATAAGAGAGGACTTTCTAAAATTCTTCACTTGTCACCATCATCCTCATATGGGGACATGGACTTCCTTTTTGAGGAAATCTCCCCTAATTCCAAGGTACTTGCAAGTACCTCCACCTCACATGTCCTCTTTCCACATCACTTGTCCTTGTGACACCTCCCCTTCCACATGGAAAGATGTGAGGGATTGTGAGTCCTAAACTCACCACAACCCTCCATCTTGCCCATGTTGGCTAAATCCTAGCAATTCAAATCTCTAGAGGCCTTTCCCCTAAAATAGAGGATTTTTGGCTTCATTTTGACAACATTCATTCTCATATCACATTCAAGCAACTTTCAACAACTCTCAAATATTCAAGCATTTTGCATTCAACACTCTCATCCACCACTGTTGCACTCTTGAAGCTCATCTTGCACTCATTTTAGACACTCATCAAAATATCTATTTGCATCATTTGAATCCTCATTGCATCCTCATTGTTTTGCATCCATTTTTAGAACTCTTTCCATCAAGGAGCACACATCAAATCTCCATCGAAGGGCTAACCAAGAAGATCAACTTGAAAAAAGGTACAATCATTCTTTTCTGTTTCTTTTGTTTGAGTTCAACTAGGCTTATATCGAGGTGTTGTTTGTGTTTTCCCTTGCTTGCATTTCATTTCGTTTTGCATTTTAGACTAGGAGATTTCACCTGCACACACATCCAACCATCCATACCTCTTAGGTATCAACAACATCACTAAACTCATGCCAACAACATATGCAACCCATAAACCACAATCACAAGCTCCTTGTATTAAACCTGTCAATGAAGAGCATACATATCTAGGAACTCCCACTACATTGTTGGATGTTGCTGATATGTGGTTTTCATTGATGTCAACACTATTGGCATTAAGGTTGTTTATGTCAAGGATATTGAGAAAATTGTAATAAAAAATGTTGCAGATTGTCAGTGATCCAGTGCAGTTTTGTATGGTGGCTAGCTCAGTAATTTGATGATAAGAGGTTGTGGATTAAAGGGTTTGTTGTTGAGTATATCTAGTTTATCCACGTTAAGTTTCAGAGATTTGCATGAAGATTTGATCAAGTTATGAGTGTGTCTTCCTTTGGGCAGTAAGCCTTTTTGTAATTGAGTAGTGAGCTCTCGGTAGTGTGTCTGAATGCATGTGCATTCCCCATTTATATTCTTTATACTTTTTTAACAGAGTATAATTTTGTGGAGTAACCTCCATTGTGGGTTTTCCCCTAACAAGGTCTCCACGTAAAAAATATGTGTTATGTGTGTTTCTGATGTGGTGGTGATTTATGATTTCATGTTAATTTATTAGATCTGAGAATAAGGTTGATAGGTTTAATAAGTTTAATTTCTGAGACAACTAATTCACCCCCCTCTTAGTTGTCTGCCCTTGTGTTGCCAACATACATAGGCAATGTCAAAGCATATCAATTCTACAAATTAACACTATATCAAGGTGTGATAAATGATCAACAATGAAACTTACCAAGAACAATCACAATGATCTACATACAGCACCAACAATTGCATACTCTCTCACAACATGACGCTACCATCCTCCCGAATCATATGAACATGAACATCCAAGAAGGAACCATTTAATGAAGAGAGAAAACCTATAAACCATAACATGTCCTTCTACCAACACCTCAAAAGTACAATTGTGTGTCAATAATGATCTCCTAACAACCCCGAATGAGAAGCCTCAACAACACCCAAACCAACATTCAATCTCTTAGATCAAACAACATATGAATCATGTAACAATGCCAACATGGATGCAAACCTCTCTAACAAGGAAATCAAACTCAAAGTATCCATTCCCAAATCAGGAAATCAACCCATAAACTATCTCCTAATCTCCTCATCAATGAATGATAGCATAAACTCAAATTCACAAGGAGATAACCATGCTAACCATCTCTCAAAATGAATCCTTTGGAGCTAACTATCTATAGCTCAAGATCCATACCTATGAAAGATAAATCAATTTAAACTAATGCTAAATAATCCTCAAGTGAGTCTCCCAAAATCAATCACTATGACTCAACTCATTCCCATGAGAAATCAAAGCACAAAACATAAACACATCAAAAGTAGGATGGGAAATACCTATTAGATGATAAACTACCGAGTAGACCAAGAGTGGGGAATGAGAATGCTCCTCCATGATAACCAAGTCATCATGAATCACCCGAAGAACAATCTCCTCTATCGACCCATCATGAACTCACATCCATATCCAGGTGAAGGCTCCTCAAACTTCCTGTTGAAGCCTCATCATGAGTAACCATTTCAAGAAAATGTCTCTAACCACAAGAGAACTCTAGCCTCACCCACATCTCCAAGTATCCATGAACACCTCCAATCGATCAGTCTATACTAAGCTCTAAATGCAATACCACATTATCATGAAGCTCCCAAGCAAATGACTAATATACTCAATACCAAGAGAACCAAACAAGACCAATGCCAAAGATCCAACTACAAAATAGGAACCTAACCATGACATCATGATATAACATCTCCTAGGAGATCACATGCAACAACGCATAAACATCCTAGTCTCAAGAGAACCCATATCATGTCAAAACTCTAAGCTAACATCAAGAGTAAACTATGACATAATAACAATCACACTCTAAACCAAGAAATAACATCTCCAATCACATGAAGATCATCCAGGTCCACACACATAACTGAAATTCCAAACATGCCAAATAGAACCAAGATATCCAAGCCAAGAAGATACAAACGCCATCAAACCATCAGTAACCAATCCTACACCACCAAGTCATCACTATCAAAAGCTCCCACTGAAATGTGTAACCAATGAAGTAACCAAAATATCATGACATCGTGATAAAACCACATGCTATAAGTCCCAACAATTTACTAATCAAGTACTCTAACCATCCATCCTCTCATCCCAAAGCAACATACCAATGCACAAATGACCATAGACAAGGCCAACTAACAAAGTTTGCATCAACATTGAATCAATCTTGTGGCTATAGATAGTCCACACCGAGTCATCCCACTACAACCCAATAGGTTATACACACCTACAAGTTGCATAACTCATAGATCCCAAATAATTAAGCATGCAAACTCATCATCATATTAGTAACCTACAAACCAAGATATCAAATAAGATAACCATGTAGACAACAAGACTCAAACACCAAATCAACCACAAATTTGATTTTCCAAATATGTGACCCACAAATGAGTAATCATAGTCAAGGAGCCACACAAACATCAAGGAGATAAGAACAACCTCCTAACACCAAACCAAATTACCACCAAACAACCACATACATGATCATGTCGTGCCAATTCTCAAATGTACTTGCATATCCATGACACCATAATCATAGCCAATGTTGTACCTACACTCAACTATCACCCATATGAGATTCCAAGTCTCCACTCATATCAACCCATGTCCTCAAAATTGAAGACAACCTATGTACTTGTCACCATAAAAGTTCAACTCTAAAAACACCTGTAAACCTATCCTAGGAAGCATCAAATTGATAATCAACTTTACCATCATAAATATCATATAAAACATCTACTCCCTCAAGGTTTCGTCTCTTGACTCACCCAAATGCTCATGTAATCACACCCCAAATCTCAAGCTCCTACAAGTGAATAAACAAGTACAATCCTCATCCTATACCACATAATAAAAATATACCTGATCCATTGTGTAGTAAACTGTCCATGCTCTCCAACGCCTATTCAAAATTGAAAATCTGATTTCGTATGCAAAAGTTATGCTTAAAACCATGCACAAGAGGATATTTGACTTTCAAGCTCCAAAAGCTAATCAAAACTACAAAATCAGGAGATCAAAACTACAAAATCAGGAGATCAAAACTATACCACTGCATAGTTCTTAGAACCACCTTTCCAACGAGTATAAGGAGTCAAAAATTTGACATCTTGGTGAAAGTTATGCCCGTTTGAAAAAAAATGCTCTAATTTGCCCAATATGGCTTGCTAGTGGTTGACTAGCAGGCCATTGGTGGCTGGCCGATGGTCCGCCAGTGGCACTAGTGTTGACAGTGGCACACCGGTGGCCCAACCGGGCAGTGCCACCGCTAGAGGTGGTGGATCTAAATGAGTTTTAAATTTGTTTAAATTTTTGAAACTCAAAAAATTTAATTGGCGGATTTAAAAAACAACTTTAATTTCATTTGAAATTTCAAATGGTGGTTAAGATTTTTCATACTGCGGATAAAATTTTAAAGCCCCATGGGGCAAGCTAGTGGTCACCCATTAGACCGAGGGGCCAAGCCCAACACAGCTAGGGGTCGCTGGCTGCTAATGGTTGGCAGCGCCATCTGGCCTGTCAGCCCAATGTAGGTCGTGTAGCAGAGTACGGGGGTTTGCAAACCCCCCAAATTCATATATATATTTTTAAAATTTTAACCTTTGAAAAATTTCACAAGGTTTTTAGTTCAATTGTGAATGTAGATGCATATTGTGCTAGGAATTAGATGTGTATGGATGTTTACAATTTGAAAATCTTTGAGTATTCCTTTGAAGATTGCACTTATTTTGTGATATTGTGGATTTAATCCTAGTTAAGTAGGAATTGGTTTATTGGGGGATCTATTTGTCTGAAGCATTAACCATTGATGTGATTGATCTTTGGTGTTAAATTATGATCTCTCTCTTTGAACCCTATATCTTTTGATCTTTATTTGGATTAGAATTAGGGACGAAATAACATCACAACACTGCCACATCTAATGATAAAAGTTATTTTCAGATCTCAAATCTGGAAATTACAATAAGGGTCTGCACACTTTTTTCAAATTTCATGAAACCCTCATTTGAGTTTGACGCTTCTAGCCTCGTTGAATCATAAGACCCCTTGTGATTACTAGCAAATCACATCACTACTGCGCTGTTTTCTGGGTTATTTTATCAAGTTTGTCTGAAGAAAGTTACCTTTCAAGAGAGATAGAACATTCTTGTTATATCTATGTTGTGGAGTGCTAAAACACTCATCAACACAAATAAGAGAATTAAAGTTGCAAGGGTGACTTTCACTTGGATAAAAAAATATTAATTAATTTGAAAATTGAGATGAATCTAAGTAGAAGTAAAATACTATTTCTAAATGATAAACAATGTCTACATAAATGAATACATCAACTCAAACAAAAATTATTCAATAAAATCATATCGCTATGACCTCCAAACAAAATAATATAAACTATAAACCCAAAAAAATATACACTTTTCACCACTATTATAAATATCAATAAAAAAATTATGAATGGCAAGTATTCTTCGTCACTATTTTAAAAATTATAAAAATAATAATAAATAAATGAACTAAAACTGGAACCGTACGCCGCACTTGTTTCCATAAAAGTTCAATTATTTGGTTACAATTTTTAAATGGTTAGAATAGCCATAAACAACATTTGACTGAAACACGCAAAGTAGGAAGCGGTCTGCAGTGTGTCCAAAGAATCTGGAATGAATCTAGCCCGTCCATAGGCCTGCTATTTGCGCTAACTTAGGTGTGGGGTACAGGGATTCAGCGTCAAAATCGCGTGGTAAAGAGCGTCATTATCTGACGGGACCCGTCACTGCCCAGTGCTCGAATTTCAAGATCCCCATGGCCCACTGGTAATACCTTCCTGGGTATTTATTACCTACAACACGCCATTATGTGGATGACATCACAAGTAGTGCGTCATAAAGTTGACGGATGGAGTAGGTATGAAGTGGGGAAATATGGATCCATTTCGTACTCTAATGTTTTTACTATTTCTCTCTATCTGTCCTTCCACGTGATTTCCCTAGGCCTGCAACCTTTAATTTTAAATTAAATCTTTGATGATGGTTGAGGAGTCTAATGGAAAATCTTCAATTAATATTTTAAAATAGAAATTTTGCATTTGTCAAAAAGTCGGTCAGCACTTGTCGATTGTAAATTTGCTTTTTTAAAACAATTTTAGATTTGTAATTGAGAGGTGTGAAATTATTTCAAGTTTATTTAGTCAATGGACCCTTGGTCTTCTAGGGAAGTTGAATTGTTCTAAATGAGCCCACCAAGGATCAAGCCTTGTTGAGTGCAAACCCTTGAAACTACAAGGATAAGGTTGGAATCGTACCCCAAACAATGTTGGCAAATTGTATACCTCTGAGTCTTTACTAAGACTTGTGTTCCTGTATCAGATAGCAACATGATTATGTGGTTTGATATAAAACCCTCTAACAAAAAGTAAAATAAAATAATTTAATCCTCTTCCTTCCTTATTTTGTAAATTTTATGACTTTTTATTAATATTTTTATTGAAATATAAATAAACAAATATTTACTTAAATAAATAAAATGTTTTTTAAGTATCAAAATATTTATTTAAATAATATATTTTTATTTATAGTATTTATTCAAAATAATAATTATTAATATATTAAGAGGCTTAAAGTGGAATAAACTTGAAAAAAAATCAAAATTTATAAAGAGGTATCTAGAAGATGAAATATTCATAACAAAGAACATTTACAATGGTCTATGCATGCAACAAAAAATGTTGTACACTCCCTCATAACTAGTCACCATAACTCTCCCAAGTTCTCCACACCAAACCATGTGAACATGAATATCTAGGAAGTAGCCATAGAACAAAAAGAGAAAACATGAAAATCACATCACATAACATATCCTTATACCAACACCTCAAAGTGCTATTTTTTGCCAAGTAAGATCTCCTTCATAAAACCACAACTAAAAATTCTTAACACCTAGTTGTTCACTCTTATAGATCAAACAAAGCATATGTATCTCATATAACTAGCATGGATGTAATCCTCTTTAATCAAATAAGATCAAATTCAAACACACTCCCTAAACTAGGAAATCAACCCAATAACATCTCCTAAAATCCTCATAAATATCATTATAAATTGAACTAATATAGAGATGGAGCTAAATAGGCCAAAAACTACTCAAATGAGCCCTCCATAACTAACAATAATCACTCAAGATCTATATCAATAAGAAGATAAAGCATAAAACATAACACATCTAAAAATGGGTAATACATATCAAATGATTATCCAAGTTGAGTAGATCAAGAGTGAGGAATGAGATTGCTACTCTAGCGTACACTAAGCCACAGTGACTTTCTCCAAGAATAATATCCTCTTAAGCCCATAATGAACTCACATCCATACCTAGGTGAAGGATCCTCAAAATTCTTGTTGAAACCTCATCACAGAGTAACCACCTCAACAAATATATCTAAACTCAAGAGAAATCAAGCCTTGCCTTAGTCTCAAAGCATCCATGAACACATACAACTGATTAGTTAAGTTAAAATCTAAATACAACATCACATTATCATGAAGCTACCAAATAAAAAATTCAATATAGTCAATACCAAGAGACCTAACTAGACCACTATCAAAGCTCCCACTAAATCTCTACAAAATCCAAGAATACATCATGACAACATGAAATAACATCTCCTCCTAGGAGATCACATGCTCCAATGAACATATCTTTCTCCCAAAAGAACCTGTACCATGCTAATATTCTAATATCATGTTTGACAATTGATTAATGCTTGAGATTATGTTGAGAGATAAACCAAAGGGTTGACTTACTAGATTAAAGAACAACACTAGTATGAACATATATATTCATTGTTCTAGCTAGAAATGTATAAGCATCTAAAAATCATCTTCAACATCCTATAAAGGATGTTGAAGACTAGAAATGGGTGAAAAAAGAAGCTATTTTGATCTTAATTCCCTTGTTTTTATATCAACAATATTTTTAAATCTTTTTATAGATAATTTCCATCATAATATGTAGTTATCTACTTCATATTTTTTGTAATCAATTTTTGAATATAACATTCTATCTTTCTATATTAGGAAGAACATCATGAGATTTTGATCCTTTCTACCAACCTTATTCTACCATGATAGTTTAACCATCCACATGCATTCATGTGATATTACAAATTACAAATAATGATGAAATGAGAAACAACTTGCCTTCATGATATACAAGTAGAATCAGTAAAAACATAAGATAATGTGGGTGCTCTTAAATGAATCAATACATCTAGTTCTTGGTTAGTTGTTCAAAATATTTCAACTATTTATAGGAAAAACATAAAGAAAGCTTATTTATGTAGTTTGCAATAGAAAATAGATAAATAAATAGTTTCACTTTCAACAAACATTAATTAAAAAAAGATAGATGCCCCATATATTGAGGGTGGCTTATTCATTTCATTTCAAGAATCAAGTAAACCATGGTGTACATGCAATCAAATCTATTATGCAATCAAATGGTGCCAAGATTTTCTCAACTTGCAAATTACCACCTAAACTTTAGAATTAACAAAACATGAAAAAAAATAGCATCTTTACACAAGTTCTCCACTTGCTTTGATTTAGTATGTTTTCATCTTTAGAAATGAGTGAATGTTTAATCTAGGTACATGGATAATTGATTTCTTTGACTTATATAGGTATAGGTTGTAGAATAATAGTTTTCATGTCATTTAAAACATATTAAATATGGTAGAGAATCATAATAGTTAAGTAAGTTTTGTAGTTGAGGAAAAAATAAAATAAAGTCATACAAAAAAATGAGCATCTTTACATTCTCCTCTTGTATTGATTTAGTATGTTTCCTCTTTAGAAATGAGTGGATGTTTAATCTAACACATGAATAATTGATTTCTCTTATTTATAAAGTATAAGTGTAGAATAATAGTTTTCAATGTCATTTCAAACATATTAAATATCATAGAAAACTATAACAATTATATAAGTTTTGTTGATTAAAAAAAATAAACTCCTTGGTTAAGCGTGCTTGAGCTGGAGTAGTACTGGGATGGGTGACCTCCCGGGAAGGCCCAATGCTTCACCTCTGTGAGCATCACCTAATGCAATGAGTGCTAAGTGGATCATTCATTATCATGAGAGATGGGTTCTTGAGAACCACTACTCATGAAACATTTGTCAATGAATTTGACTCATAAAACTACACGGTTGAATCTTGATAGCAATACTATAAAAAAAAAAGGTCATACAATTTATCTTTAAAAATAATGAACTGAAATTAAATGAAAATAGATTGGAGAGAAGAGATACAATAATCTTTTTTTCAACATAAGTCAATAATATAAAAATAATTCATTTTACTATTCTACAAATATTAATATTATTAAAAAGATAAATACAATAATATAATTGACTAATTGACTTTGATTCTAATTTGTAAAAATTAAAAAAAAAACTACCTTGAAAATTCTAACCATAATTTTCACTTTCGTGCCATATAATCTACATTTGATTTTTATTCATTAGTTAATTAATTAAAATCCTAAACTGAATTTCAACTAATTAACAAATACGGTCCAACTACTCTATAGACAGACAATACGGTCCATGTCAGGTGGGGCCCGCTTTATGAACCGCGCCGGCACACTTTAGGGGGTTTGAGAGGCACGTTATGTTGACGTTGGGGAGAAGACGTGTTTATTTGGACTTGGTCGCCAATTTCCTGCATTCGCAGCGGCTTAAGTGCAGGTGCACAGAATTTGCAGGAAGGTGGTTTTATTGTGTGTTTGTGTGGAAATTGGGAGCGCGGAGGACCGAGAATGAAGCGGGCGGCGGAAGAAGGAGGAGGAGAGGCAAAGCGGGCGCGCACAGATAGCGATGTGGAGGAGTTCTTTGCTCTGCTGGAACGAATCAGGCAGACCGAGAAGCAATTGGGCGTGGCGCACAAGATCCAGCGTCCCGAGGCGCCACCGCTAATGTCGAAGGTGGCGTGGCATCTGTCGTTCCAGTTGGAGGATTTTTGCAGCACTAATCACGCTGATCCTTCTCAGGACGGGAATCCAAAGGACGGACTCCGCCTTGCAAATGATAACAACAAAAGTGGCAGTGATAATGGTGCGAAATGGTCAGGTGTATGTGTGGATCAGAAAAAGGGCAATAAGGAGATCCTGGATCTCAACTTGCCCTATCATTTCTGCTGAAAATCCTTGCACAATCAGATTTCCTGCTATAAGCCATTTTGGTTGTGGGTAATGATCCTCATGAGGCACAATCAGATTTCCTACTGGGACAGTTTTTTTTTTTTAAGCTCTGATGGGTTTTCTACTGTAACAGTTTTTTTATTCTGATCGTGTTTTGTATAAGAAAGATCATCCTTTCCAAAATGCAGGCCCGGGATCTCTGCTTGGATATATGTGATTTGTCTGTGTATTGGAATTTTTTCAGCTTTTGTCTCCTGATATTCATATTTCTCATACAGATACGTAGAATTTTTTGTTTTTTTGTCAGATACGTAGAAATTAAATTTTATTTCAACGCGGATCATGGCTTGAGATCGTTGGTTCCGAAGCAAAAAAAATGTTAATCTGATCATTTTTTTACCGGGACGATGTTTCGCACCATATTAACACGAGAACATGGCGCATGTATTTATGAACATTATATTATAAAATTATTAAAGAACTTTTAGGCGAGACAAAAGAGATTGATGGGTACAGTTCATTTTAGTCTACACATAAATGATTAAGGTTAATTAAATAAATATAATTAAATATCAATCAATTAATCATGATATTGATATTATAATTCAATTTTATAGTTTTTAAGTGAATTTTATTTCATATTTCATGAGTAGTGGTTCAGTTAATCATAATATTGATATTATAATTCAATTGTATAGTTTTTAAGTGAAACTTATCTCATATTTCATGAGTAGTGGTTCAAACAAACCCATCTTTAATGAGAATGAATGGTCCACTTACCATTCATTGCATTTAGGAGATGTTCACAAGGGAAAAGCATCAAGACTTCTTGGAAGGTCGCCCATCTTAGTACTACTTTGACTCAAGCATGCCTATTGATATTTAGTTTAATAATTAATGATGAAAGCTGATATTTTACTTGTAGGAGCCAAGTTATTAATGTCATGGATTTTAAAAGTCGATTCAAAAAAAGATTTATGATTGTGCAAATTGAATGTTCTTCACCTTGGCACATTTTTGCAAGTGTAAACTCTATCTTTAGAGTAAACTTGAATTGATGCACACAAATCTAAAACAAGAGGAGGTACCCTAATGTAGTTCACTTGGCTTAAAAAAAATTGTTTGCTTGTAATGATAAGTAGTGTTCATAAACACCTATGAGGAATCTACAAAATTGATGCAATCACAAATGGAGAGTCTAAAGAAAGGATTGTCCAACAATGCAACTTAGAGTTGACACAATGGAATCAACACAAAATAACACAACTTCTCATTGATTCATTCTCATAGAATAGTTGCAATCAACTTATTGGCCTATCACATAGAGATTACAAAGATAAACTAGCTCATAGGATGACACTGGTTTATTACAAGCTTACATGCAAAGCTGTTACAATGCCAACTACTCCAAGCTTTAGGAGTGATCTACGTCGACTGCAAAGTGTCCCAATCTCAATGTTCAATGTAACATGTAGGTTGGCCAAAATCCGCTAGTGAGGCATTAGGTGTTGAAGAAACTTGATTTAGTTCCAAGCAAAAGTCCCTTTGTCCTATACTACCTTGAGATATGTTGGGTTGAGTGTCATAAGGCATGAAAAGCTTTTACAAACTTTGCCTGATGAACTATATGTTGATTGTTTTGAGTTGTGATCTTTTGACAATGATAACTTTTTGCACTCTAATCCAATTTTTTTGAGATTTAGATATAATGTTTGTGAGCAATTATAGAACACAAGTTCTTTGTTGCAAGCCATGATGAGATTTTATAGTGAAACATGGTAGGTTTCTTTGCTATGCTCTTGCATTAGACACCCAAGGTTATTTGAAAAGTGAATCTTGCATTTTTTTGATTATGTAAGAAATCTAAGGCATTCCATTTCAATTTATGATATCCATGTTGAGTCTTCTACTGGTCTTCCTTTCCTTGATTAAGTATTCTATATATTGACTGTTTTTAGCATGTTGCGTCCAATTTTGCTATCCAAAATTTTCTCTTCCGCTTGTGGTTGCTATGATGGTTATTATTCTAAAGAAACTTTTATGGTGTTATCACTTGACTGACCTTCAAGATATTGATGAAGATATACAATGTTGAATATAGGTGATATATCAAGTGATTTTGGTAAACTCCGCCTCATAGGTGTTCCCTAAATCAAACTTCCTCATCTTCAACTTGTTATATGTGCCCATTGGAAATCTTTCCTTCTTGAGATTGTAGAGGAGGGGGATTGATTGCTCTGAGACCCCAGGTCATGTGAGGGTCCTTAGCAACAGGCTACCCTGATCTACCTAAAGCTTGCTAAGTGATTTAGAAAGGGTTAAGCAGTTAAGGTCGAAAAGGAAGAGCAATCTGGTTGCTACTATCCTTCTGCTAACTTGAATGTTTCAAGGGGTCAAATGTGTTGATTCCCAGAGTTTAATTTGCAGCCCAGAAAGCTCACTGCCCGAGGATGGAAGCATAGGACATGAACTCCAATGTGACACACTGGTGTCTCAGTGGGGCGCTGGCGTTGTACGGATAGAAGACTTCTGAGACAAATAAAAACACAAGGAACCAAACTAACAACTTGACTGATAGATTTTATGCTATGACATAATACAAAGAAAGTACGAAAAATGAAGTATAACAAGATGACTACTTTAACTAGATATGCTTAAATTGACAAAGGAAGTGAGAAGGTGGTACTGAACTCCTTGCAACGTGATTCTTCGAATAACACCAACCAAGAAGCACCTACACACATAAGACCAAGGAAAATGTTGGGGCTATTTTTAGAGGATTGCCTTAGTCAGTTCCTCGCTTTGGTGTTTCCACCTCCACGGATAGCCAAATAGCAATAATGTAGAAAATGATACTGAAAGTATATTGGAAATGAAAGATGCTAAGCAATGACATAAACAACAATATGCTACTACGTAAATGCGATGATGTAAGAGAAAATGAAAATAGTGGATGTCACCTTCGCAACTATGTGATCTCAAGGCAAGTAGAGGAAGGAGCGAGCTTGCAAGCTCTCCAACAACAACATTTTTGCAATGAACAAAGTGTGGGAGTTGAAAATCTAGCAACTTACAACTACGATGAAGCTTGAAGTGTGGGAATGGACTTGGAAGTGAGTATAGATTGAAGCTAAGAGTGAATTGATCCAAGAAGTGTGTAGCAGTTGAATGAATGGAGGAATTGGAAATTTGAAAGAAAAAATGGAGGCAAATGAACCATTCTATGTTGGTCAAGGGGGAAGGAGGTGTTACGGTTCGCATCCAATGGAGAAACATAATGCCCTTGCAAATTCTAGAGGCAAGAATCATGTCAAGATGGCAACACGATGCATGATGTCTATGTAGTGCATGTGCGTCCCTGACAAAATTACTCCATCAACACAAAAATAGGCTACCAGGTGGATAGGGAAAGGTGGCAAATGTCAAGATTGTAGCATAAAAAATGTTGAACAAGACAACTGAGAGCAGGGTGAATTAGTTGTAACAAAATTTAACCTTTTAAACTTTTCACTGAAAATTAAACAAATCACAAATCCTTTATTCTGGGTGATCCCACAATAGTGGTTTACAATATTTGGCCAAACTGGACATTGAAATAATATTTTTTAGCTAAATCTTCACTTTCGAGCATCTATAGTGGCTAAACCATGAGGAATTTGAAGTTGATGCAAACTAGAGTTTCATGAAATTTTGTCTGTAGATTCTAAATATATTTTTTTCAAAATTTTTGGAATCAGATTGCACTTCTTTTTCCATCTCCCTCGAAAACTAGTTTTTTCTAGAAAATAGCATTTTTAAAAAGTGACGCTCACCGTATAATGCATAACTTTTTTTCCATGAAGGATGAAATTATAATTCTTTCAAATTTAGATTTGTAACTCCGATATCTAGTGCTCCCACTTGGTTAGCTATTTTTTTTATTGAATATTTTTTCTTTAATCAAGTTTCGAAGTCAAACTAATTATAATTCAAACATAGCGCGATTGTATAACACGTAACATTTTTTGTATGTACCAAAATTCAATTTTTTTTTTGTTCAATCAAGGACTTCAATATCTGGTGCACTCATATTTTTGAATTTTTTTTTTCACAATCTTCTATTTTTCCACATGTGTAGAACAAAGAGTTTGATTTTTGGTGAAAAACCTACATTCACAAGAAATAAAAAATGAATATAATAATAAAATTAAATTTATTTAAAATTATACTTTTTGGGAAGCTTATAATAAGGACTACATACTTACAAAATATAAATTTTAAATGAATTCATTTGATCCCCTAAAAGGTAAATCAAAAGTTTTTTTGTTATTAGCATTTTGATAGGTGTAAAAGAGACTCTATTATATGTATGGTTTAAAACTAGTGGGGCTCTATCTAAGGGGATTTGATCTAAGGTAGTTTGATCAAACCCTCTTCAATTGGAATGCTCTAAATGAAACTTTTAAAGGCCTAAATCATTATATTTTTTAAAAATATGTGATTTTAGCAAAAATTAGAATCTCCCAGAAATTGTAAACCAGCTTTGTGGGATCACCCTTCTGCTTAATTTGATTAATCATTAAGTGCAAAGGTAGAAAATGAAAAACATCACACATACACAATAACACTAGATTTACATGGAAAACCCAATAAGGGAAAAACTATGGTGAGGATTAGCTCACAATATAGAGAATATCAAAATTGATTATAAATGCTCACTGCCAGAGAATGCTCACTACCAAAACATGACTCACTGTCTGAATTAGGACTCACTATCCAAACAAGGGTTAACCACCCAGAGGGCCTCACCACCACACAAATACAAAGATGATATAATAGATTTATTACAAAGAGAAAAACAATCTCAATACAATAGAGATTTTCCACCACAATTTTCTCAAACACTTGTAGACATGCTTGAATGATAAAGTACACCTTCAGCTCACTGCTTTCGGAAACTCAACAATTAGACTTTGCACTTATCTACACCAACACTCATTACAGACACACTAATTCACATTTATCTCGCATCTATCTTGCTCTATTTCTTTGCACTATGTTTCACCAATATCTCATCCTGTATTTATACCATCTTCAACTTTGAAACATATCCAAAGTCGGCCATACATCCACTATTAGAATTTAGCAAATAAATGATTATGCGACTAAAAATTTTAGTCACAACAACTAAAAATGACTAAATTCTACTAAATTGTTGCAACTTAGCTATAAATGAGTAAATAAATGACTAATTTGGTCATTGACTAAAAAAATATTTAGTCAAACAAAAAAACTACTAAATAGTTAGTCATTTATTTAGCAAATCATTTAAGGAATCAAGAATCAATAGCCTATCAAAATACTCTAATAAACATACTCTAGAAATTTTGTCGAAATCTTCTTTTCAGGCATAGCCTACCAAAATGGAGTTTTCATTTTAATAAACATACTCTAAAACCTTCATCGAAACCTTATTTTCAGGTGTAGCCTACCAAAATGGAGAAGTGTTTCAGTAAAGAATGAAAAAGAATGCTAAGAAGATGTACATGATAGGAGGCATAGGATTCATTGTTGCTTATCTCATTCTTGCTATGCTCAACAAGGGTTACATTGTTCGTGCTACTGTTTGTAATCCACATATTTAATTGACATATATTTGCATAATCTAAAATTCCTTTAGATGCTTTTTAAGTATCAATGTATTCTATATAAGTTTAGAATGTATCCTATATAGGGTTTAGAATTATTTCTTTTAATTAAAAAAAAAAATGATGTATTTTCCTGTGATTAGATAATGTGGAGATCTCCTAAATCTTCCCTAGCTCACTGTCCTCTTTAGCACTGTATTCATTACTCTAGCTGCTAGGGTTTTGTATGTGACATCTTTAATATCTTCATGATAGTGGCTTTTAAATAGATCTCATTCTTTGCTTTAATCTTTATCATGGTAACCCTTGAGTTCCATAATCCACCTTCAATCTCTCCTAAGAACGTTGTCTTAAGCTAGATTGCATAGTATGCATATAAAACAAGTCCATACCTACCATTGTTCCAAACCACCACTCACTGCCTTGCTTAAAATGCTTCCTCCATAAGCACAATAGCATGTTTTAAAATAATGGTTGCTAGTGATTGACCATTAAGGTCACTACTTTCATCAAGATATAATGAGATTTTTGTCTTCAAACTCAAGGCATTATGTAAGATAACATTGTGAATTGTTTATTGTGTAGGGTTTGATTTTTTTGCACATTTATTGCTTTGCTAACTGCCTTTAAGACTGGATATTGCACCCTCAACTGTAATCTCAAACAACTCACTCACTATCACTTGAAGATTCCTTTCATGAGCATCCTTTTATAAAATCAAACTATGCCCTTAGACTTCCTACTTACTACAGGGGACTCATTGTTTCATGGTATTGTGGGTCTTAAGATCCTTCAATCTTATTGTCACTACTTCACAGTCCACAAGGTATTAATCACTATTCTCCCATCTTTGATGAGTCTCAAAACACTGCTCAAACATGCAATCTGCTACCTCCTTTATACAATGGCTAAGAAGAAACATTGAACTTGTGATTATCACTGTTACTTAATTTGGACAATCATTCCATGATTACATTTTCCTTGTCTAACACTTTCAATTACATTTAAAAAACCCTTAAGGTTAGCAAGGGGGTAAGGAAACTCACTGTTAAAATCTCCACTTTACTATGCAAGGTTTGAGCTTTATTATCTTGTCACTTCTCAACCTCATTTTGTCTATCACACCTCAAGTGATTGTCATTCTTCTTACCATAGATTGCATTTACAAATGTCATTGAGCTACATAGTGTGCTTGTTATTGGCTACAATCCTTAGATTACAAGATTTTGTTTTTAGCTACAATGTCTCAATCTTTCTAGTATTGCAACCTCACTAATCAGCTAGAGTTATGGTTTATGTTTCTACGGAGGCCTAGGGTTTGTACCCTAGTCATGCTCTTACCAATACTTTTGTTGGTATTAAAAAATAGCCTTAAATCTTGGGTCAAAAAATTAGTTGTCTTGACAGGGTTTGGTATGATCTTGGATTGTATCCTAGAGTGTGTGGGAAGCTTGTGTTTGATCATTAAGGTATGTAAACCTAGTCAAGGAAATACATCCTATATAGCATGGGTCTGTCTTTAATACTTTGCATAATGGTTATTAGTAGATCACATTGTTATAGTTTGTGGTAACCCATGATTGCATTCAAGTGTATGTAACAAACTTGGTTTGTAGTTTAAGCTGTACACTTTAAAGTAACATTCATAAGATAAGTGGGAGGTATTTTTCCACAGCGTGTCAAATTATGATATTGCTATCAGGATTCAACTGTGTAGTTTTGAGTCAAACTCATTGACCCATGTTTCATGAGTAGTGGTTCAACAAGAACCCATCTCTCATGATATCGAATGGTCCACTTAGCACTCATTGCATCTAGGTGATGCTCATAGAGGTGAAGCAAGGTCACCCATCCAGAGGCTCAAATTAAACATGGGTTGTGCTTGAATGCACTACATAATTGATATAACACAACCACTTTGCATATCAACCAGAGTTATAGGCTCTTTATTGTAGTTAGAGGTAATCGCTCTTGGATCATGCTATCATTACATTGTAACTTGTTAAACTTGAGTCAACCTGAATGCACCCAATGATGATTCACACCTAATTGTGATGATAGTGATTAATTTGTACATGAATTGTGCTCATATGAGTGCCTACATTTCTATCACAACGTAGCCACATTAAACTTGGGTCACACATGAATGCATCCTATATTTGTTATAGAACAACTATGCCACATGACCAATAGAGTTATGGATCAAATAATTACAGTCACAAGAATTTGTTCCCCGGTTGTTCTCTTATGGTGATTCTATTACCATTATAGCATAACCCTTTGGACTTATATTGCTCAAATCCTTACATTGCTTATTTTCTCTTTGGATGGATGAAAATTCAATAGAAGGGATTTGTATGTAGGTCATGGTCATATAAGTGCCTTCACATCACCATTACACAATAGTACATTGGAATTTCCTTTCTTGAACCTTTACTTGTTTTTTATTGTTAGGGTTTCTTAGTGATTATTCCATTTCCACGTGGCATATTGATAAAAGAAACCAAGCAAAAAAATCATCCTATTTTTAGTTAACTCCTACTAACATACTTTTGGTATAAATGTTTGACTGCATTACTTCGAGTGAAGAATTTTTTTTTCTGCTTATAATACATTCATTGAGAGCTATAGTAGAAAGCTTCTTATGCTAAAACCCATCTTGTAAACTTTCTTTAAGCTACATTTAGGGGGCTTCATGGATTTTTTGTGATTTATACAACTTTTGTTTTGATAGTAAATGACATCAGTTTCTTTTTGAAACTGAAATGATTTATTAATTATGGTTTTATGATGATTAAATTTTTTATTTAGAAGGGGTTAATATGTGGATTTTTTATGTATAGGAAGAATAGATTGTGATGCAACATTCGGGTATGGACGGTTCAGGCAAACTTGGAAGTTGGATTTCTATCAGTGACATAACCAGGTTGGAGAGTACTTTCATCCAGTCTGAAACACTTCTGGGTGTTTTTGCTCAGAAGCAAAACTTGAGGATAGGAATACAAATGTCGGTGGACAAAGAAAATCATAAATATGATAATCTAGTTTTTGATCGAATTTGAGGTCGTGAATATCAAGCAGAGAAAGTTCCTACATTCTAAAGATAAAATCATAAATCTGTTGGTCCAATTGGAGATCCAATTTGAGGTCATGAAGCTCCAACAGAGAAAGTTCCTACATTCTAAAGATAAAATCATAAATATGCTTGGTCCAATTTGAGGTCCAATTGTAAGAATTTTTCTTTTTAATTACACTTGACATTTGGCTTGATACAAATTGTCTATGCTTCCACATTTTCATGTATGTCTAGCAAGGAACTTGTAACTACAATATATGACAAAAAATCCTTGCTGTTATGCTTTGATGGATTTCCCATGATCAAGATCTATATAAAAAGGTTGCTTTGTATATTGGGTGGTTAGGTGTTCTATAGTGTTATACAAGTTTAAGTTTTTCCTTTTGTTGATTTTTCAATAAAAGTCTTATCTTTCGGCTAGGATTGCTACTGCAATCTCTCTTTTTGTTTTCTTTCAATAGTTCTTGATTTATAGATTGCAATTGTTGGCAGTTATGCCACATCTTGCTTATATATTTGTGATTTACACCTTAATTACAATGCTGAAAGAGCCATATATTTACACCTTATTAATTTTGAATTGGTTTAGTGGGAAGTCTCACATGCCCTATTTGCCTTTAAGTGAATTGAGTTTGATACATGTGTATTTATTTTGGACAATTTATGGCATTTACTTGTTGGAATTATGTGCCTCAAATTCACTGGTGGACCCCCAACTTGATCGTCATTGAGTCATATTACACCAAGTGAGAGTTCAGGCCTTTACCGCCATCCTGCGCCATCTCATGGAGTGACTGGCGATTGAGCGATACTTACCCCTACCCCAAATAGGTGACAGATTGAGCTTGCAGTAGTGCGGTGTTACCACCACCCTACGGTGCTTCCACATTGACTAGTGCGGTATAACAGTGGTTACCGCTAACCTGCGGTGATGGTCGAAGGTATCCCGTGGTGATGCGATATAGTTATTGGCACACCGTGATGGTGTACAAGGCTTTGTGCCGTAGAGCGACATATATTTACATACCACGATAGGCTAGTTTGTGTATAGCAATGTAACGGTGGACAGTGGATGACTAGATTTCTTTGGTGGGATAGTGAGTTATTGACAGTTAAACGGTTAATGATGTAATGGAAACTATAGAGATGGATGTTGCACAGTAAGATTTTACTTATTGCTTTTAGTATTTTAATTGTATTCTTTTGTTTTAATCATTTATATATTGGTCTCCTTTCTGTTGGCTTTGAAAGAACTTCCTCACCTAAAGCTCCAATTCACACACAGGCAAGAGGACACTTTCAAAGGTTGAGGAGTTGGGCTTTACACCCACTGGTTGCATTTTCTTACATATTTGATTTCTTGTTTCATGTGCCTCCAAATAGGTGCACTAGATCCTTGAATGGGATTGACATAGATTTATTCAACAGGAAAAAGAGACTAATTCTATACATAATTTTTCTTTATAATTCAACCCAATGTTGATAACGATCAATCTTAGCCTTGCAAAATACACAACATCATTAACTAATAAGTTCTTAAAAATATTAGTTAATGATGCCGTGTATTTTACAAAGTTGAGATTGATTGAACTATTAGCATTGGGATGAATTATAAGGAAAAATCATATAGAATTAGTCTCTTTTGCTTGTTGAATAAATCTATGTTAATCCCCTTCAAGGATTTGGTGCACCTATTTAGAGGGACATGAAACAAGAAATTAAAAATATCTAAGTATATTTCAGAAGTCAAATATTAGTATATGACTTTCTTTGGGCAGATTAGTGGCAACAATATCCATATCTCCCCATTGATACAAGATCTTTGGTCATAAGGTATCAGACAGTCCAGTCCACAATTCAATATCAATAACATACTAATAACATCCAAAGCTATTTTTTAGCTTTAATAATAGTTGTCATTAGAATTGGGCCATATGTACTTGGAGTATCCCCTACAATAGGATTTTATTAGTCTAGCCATAAAAAAAATCCCTTAGATTTTCATGTATGTCTAGTAGGGCACTTGTAACTACAACATATGACAAAAAAATCCCCGCTGTTATGCTTTGATGGATGTCCCTTCAAATATTTGATGTAGTGCACATTATTATAGTGCAAGCATATTTTTTAGATTGTTTCATTTAGCATCACCAATATTCTCCACAAGAACATTGTCCTTGTTTAAAATGATGGAAATGGATCACATCTCTTAGAACAATTTCACTTGCAACAATCTTGGAGATGAATTTAGATTCAGTGTGAAAATCAGACCATACTTGAAGGTTCTTAACAACTACAATAGTTGTACTAGGGGCCATGTTTAAAAAACCAAATGCAATTGCTAACTTTTCACTATGGTGGCAGATAAATAATTATTTTTTCTTCTATTCCACAACATTAAGTAAAAGTCTTGAATTTGGAAATACTCTGCTGCCTTCATTTGCCAAGCCAATTTCTCCAATTTTGCATAGCTCTCCCATGTTTGTGGATGTGGTCTATCTCTTAAATTTTTTTAATTGATTTATCTTTCTACTATGTTTGGACTTACTTTTGTAAACTTGCAATATACAATGCACTTTTATTCTTTTTTGAATTGAGACTAATAGTAATTTGTTTGGTTGTATTGAGGCACAACTTCATTCATGGTGGAAAAGGTTGACCTTGTTGCTCATATCAGATGGCACATTGCATATAAAGGAGGGAAGATTCTAGCTGGGTTATTGTTGACTGTATTGAAGGAGAGAGCTTCATATATGGGACATGATCAACACTCTCCTTCTTGGATTCTACACATTACAACTTGCTCTAGGAAGATTGCCCAGTTGTAGAAGTTTTAAGAGATGAAAGGGGCATGTGCTTGCATTGAAGGGATCCAAGCATGCATTTCCATCATTGAAGAAGTTTTTTGGAGAAGTTTCTAAATTCTTACAGTCATTTCTGTGCAATATTGTAACTCAGATTTTCAGTCTTATGACTTAAAATAAAAATTGTAATACTCTATTTCTAAGCTATAACTAGAACACCTTTCTTTTATTAATAAAGTTCATCAATTTTTCCTTCTTAATGACTATATTATTGTGTATAATTGATGATTGAAGTGTATTTTTCTGTGTTTTATGTTTAATTCCTCAAATATTAGTTAATTAAAATGACTAAATATACTACTAATTAACGTCAATTACTAATTAAATTGACTAAATATATTATCAATTGATAAAAATCAGAGAACAGTGAATACATATGACTAAATATATGACCTGCAATTTTTTTTTGACTAAATATACTACCAAATTGATTAAAATGATGATTAAAATTAATGACTAAATATACTACCAATTGACAAAAATCAGTGAACAGTGAATAAATATGACTAAATATATGACCTATGAAATAAAACTGACTAAATATACTACCAAATTGATCAAAATGATGATTAAAATTAATGAATAAATACACTACCAATGGACATAAATCAATGAATAAAAATGACTAAATAAGTGACTAGATTGCAACAATAAATGACTAAATCAATGGCTAAATATATCAATGAATAAAAAATGACTAAATAAGTGACTAAATTACAACAATCAATGACTAAATATACTACCAAATTGATCAATCATAACAACCAATAAATGACTAAAAATGGTTTAGTCATCAATTTGGTCACGTTATATATGACTAGCAATAAACTACTAATGCTCACGTGACCAAATTCAGTCATTTATAAGTAGTTTTTAGTAGTTTTTTCAGTAGTTTATTGTTGTTTCAGTACTAGTGATCATTTGCATTTACAAATTCAAATTAGGTTGACACTAAAACATTCTAGGGTTGAATTAGTAACACGCTTCCATAAGCTTTGAAAGTAGTGTTAAACACAAGGTCGACTAAACCAATGTTAAACACATAAATCAATTAAGCACACACAATCTTAGCATGATCAATCCTTCTAGATAACAAAATTATCTTCAACACGATTATATCACCTTAACTCTAGAACCACAAGTCATGAGACTCAAACAAGAAGAAATCCAGAGCAACTACATTTCTCCTGGACCTCAACAAGATACCCTGAAAAGCACAATTCACAACTAGTGAACATAACTCACACTGTACAACGATCCAGAAGCCCAAATCTTGAATATATAAACTTCCAACAACCATGATCAACATATCTAAACCACACGAACATAGGAGAAAATCCTGAAGCAAAACTTGGAGCAACAACTAAACACTTGCAACCTTTCTTCATTACAATTTTCTCAATATCCTTGACATATACACCCAATAGCCATTATCCATGACATCAATGACAACAAAAACTAGTTGAGAACCCAGTTAACTAGTTGACATCAATGACAACAACTTCATCATACTTCCTTCATACTTGCAACAATCTCCCCCTTTTTCATTGATGGCAACACATGATGTGAGAAACCATCAAAGACAACACACTTCCTCATGATTTTACTTTCTCCCTCTTAATAGATACTCTTTTCACATCTTTCTCTCCCCTTTTGACATTAATGGCAAAGGCATAGGATGTTTTACATTGATTTCCCCTTTGACATCAAGAACAAATATTCTTTAAGTGACAAAACATGACACTACCTACTCCCCTTGAGAGGTAGCCACCAAAACATCAGTCTAGAAGAAAGATAGATCCATAAATCCACTAGACTGATGCATTTCCATATGCATCTAGTTCAAGAAAGGAGGGGCAATAACCCCTAACTTCTCCTAGAGATACTCAAAAGTATCTTTAGGAAGAGCCTCTGTAAATATGTCAGCCACTTGATCCTTCGTCAACACATACTCAAGTTTTACTTCATTCTCCACAACCTTCTCTCTAAAATTGATACCTGATAGATATATGTTGGGTTTTGTGCCTCAAATTATTGGTTTGATATACTCCTTGAAGTCTTGCTTCTATCTCTTATCGACCTGACTTCCTCATATAGGTGGGACCTTGTTCTTAGTTCCCCCGATGCTTCGATGACCTCCATGGTTTTGCACTAATAGTTTACTCTAACATTGTGTTCTATCAATGGGAGTTAGTCATGTCGTTAGGAGTCTCCAAGAAATCTTCATGATAGCCCAATGTCATGCCTTGGTCACTTGTCGGTAGGACTTCATGTCGTCGGTGGGACTTTGTCTTGAGTCTCCCCGATGGTTTGATGGAGCAATGACTTGTATGGCAATAAAGACTTGTTGGTGGGAGATGACATCATCGGCGAGAGTCTATGAGCTGTCACATCGACAACCCGATACGTAGCATTGGATCCTCATCGGTGGGAAGTTGTTTCTTCGGCGGGACATCGATGTAGACATTGAGAAATGTCCTAAGTCTGCAAGTGTCATTTTTCTTGGTCATCGTCCTTTGATAATTGAATAATTTTAATTATTCAATTATGTTTGATCATATTCCTCTATTAATTAAATAATTTTTAATTATTTAATTAATTCACCTTCTCATTTCTATCCTGATCAATTAAAATTATTTAATTGAATCGCTAATATATCCCCTTCTTCTATAATTAAATAAATAATCATTTATCTAATTATTTCTCTCTAGTCAGATAATAATTTATTACTCAACCTTTTATTCTTCCATGATTAAATAATTGTTGAAATTATTTAATTCCTCTCTAATTTCCATCTTCCCATTTAATTAAATTGATTAATTTAATTAAATGCTCCTTTTTCATTTTATCCAAATAAATAATTTGAATAAATAATTTATTTGCCACTTGTCCCTTTCCTCCATTTTCCTCCATTTTTGAATAAATAATTTAAAATAAATTATTTATGCACCTTCTCCATTCAAAGATGCACTGTCATTGCCTTCATTGCTGTCATAGCTGTCAGGCATCATAGATACCAACGTCATACTTTTCATGATTCCTCCAAGAATGGCATATTCTTGGTGCATCAATTTTGGACCATTGATCTTGGCATCTTTTTGGAGACTCAATCTCAATAGTCCATTTTGTAACCTCCCTCTCATGCATCCTCCACCATTAATCTTGGAATCTTTCTAGAAGATTAATCTGGACCGTTCGTTCAAATGGTTGTCTATAAAAGAAACCTTCCTCTCCCATTTTCAACTTAACAGCTAATTGTCTCCAACTTTCTACTTACTATTTTGTAGGTATTTACACATGTGAAGCAACAAATTTGAGGGAAAAGATTGAAAAAAGGAGAAATAGGAGAGCAAGGGAAGTGATTCAAGATTCAAGCATGGGGAGTATTATGATTTCATGATTTATTTTCCTTATGCTTTTATTATTTTCTCTTGTTTAGGTGTGGTTAATGGTCTAGAGGTGTTAGCTGTCACTATTTTAGGCTAGAAACTAAGAAACCCCATCCTACATTGGTGAACCCAATGCGAACATCATTTTTGCAAATTTTTCATACATATTTTACTTGTTTTTGCAAATATTGGGTACGGAACAACACAACTATTAAGCGCAATGACATATTTGCCGAGAAGCGACACATCTGTTAAACGCAATGACACACTTGTCCAAAAATGACACATTTGTAGGAGGCACTCGTGGGTGGGATAGTTTAAATTTGAATACACGATGCATTCGCCATTGTGTGATGCCACACAATGATGCAACTGAAGAAAGAAGTGAAACATTTTTTTGCTAGGTAAAAAATTTCAATTTTAGTCTCTTTTTGATCTTTCTTTTGATTTTGTGAGTAGAATAGATTTTTTGGGTTCTAATCTTCTATTTGTACTGTGTGGCTTTAGGTTGGGACTCCCAAAATTGCTTCTTGGAGCAACAAAAAATTGAGTCCTTTAGTTTTTTTAGCTCCATTTGAGTTCTAGTTAGTTTAATCTCTTTGCTTTCATTTTTAGTTTAGTTGTTAGATTCTGGTTTTGGTTTGGTGCTAACCCCTTTTTGGTGCTAACTTGGAGTTTGTGCAGCTTTTTCGTTGGCCCAAGGTCTTTCTTTTGAGACTACTAACAAGTGGTTTTGCAGGTTAGAATGTCCAAGGATTACATTTTGAAACCACTTTGCTTGTTTTAGATTAGAATTTTTTTTGTTTGGTGCTTAAAGTGAATGATTGTCTTTCTCACATAGATTTAATTAGAGGGTAAGGAACACCATGTCTTAGTGTTTGAGGGTGGTAGGTATTATGCTCTCATCTTGCGCAAACTCAATGATCAGAAAGCCAGACCCATCCGATTTTGTGTTCACCCATTAGAGGGCCTGCCTTAGTGGGAAAAAGTACTCATCCTAAGGGAAAGACCCAAGTGGTAACAAGCTAAAGCCAAGTCCTTCCGAACCACTATATAAATTTGTGATTGCAAGGAAAGTTTGCAATCAACGGGAAGAAAAAATGATAGCCCTCCCCCAGTATCTTTATGATGCAAAAAGCCCTTGTTCTAAGGGTTAGGAGGCCTCTTGAGGGAGTTTATCAAAGTACCTCCTAAACTAGATGCCATTACTAGACACCTCTTGTTTATAGTGGCCAAAATCCCTCTGTTTGTTGGTGCAGGAGGTCAGACCTCTGAAGCCGTCTCACATTCTCACGGTTCACTGTAGAGATAGCAAATTATGGGAGGTCATGACCCAAGAATTTGGAACTTGGTATGCCTGTAGAAGTGAGAGTCATGGAGGGGAGCTAGTGCTACCAAGTTCCTAGGCTATCCACTTTGAATAAGCGTTGCTGGAGAAATCCAAGTGGGAATTCAACAAATACTATCCTTACCAACCTTAGGATTGTGCTTGTCTTCTTTAAAAATCAAACATTTTCACATCAAACCAGTCCTAAAAAAATTGCTTGATATTGTTTGCTAAGTTTTCAAATCATATTTCATTAGAAACAGTCAAAAAATTAGATCAAAACCATTGAAAAACATCAAAACTGTCAAAAACACCATTCTAGAATTGCAATTGTTAGACATAGACCCATAATTGTCACTGTGATCCGCAACTGTCAGCTAAAAGAATGCAATTGTTAGTCTAAAATGCATTTTCTAGAAATTGAGGCACATCTGACAACCCAAGCCGCAACTGTGAAACACACTGATAAAAATTGAGCCACAATTTTCTGCTAAACAAAATTCCCTGAAATTTGTGTCCAAAATCTGATCAAAACCAGTTTACAGTGACCTTTTTCTGATAAACCAAAGACCTGCAAGTTTTTCCATCTCATTTTAGCATCCCCATTAGGAAAAAATTGCATTATAGGTTGCATTCCTTCATCCCTTGCATTTCATAAATTAGATTTTGATCCTTAGGTTGCATAAATAAACCTTCAGATTTTGAACATAGGGAGACCTTTGACCTTTTGAAAATTCTTGGTTACTTATTCTATTTGTCATTGACCATTGTCCTTGTCATTTGTTTTGTCATTTTCACTTTGTCAAGCTGAGTCTTAGTCTTGTGTCTTGGTCTTGGTTGTCCTCTTATGGTCAATGGCATTTGGAATTTGTTGCCTTGGGTTCACATTAGCTTGAGTGCAAACCTTTATTAGATTTTTTAGGATTCCTTTGCATATATCACCCTCATTTAGAGTCACATTCCTTAGATTTCACTTTACACATTTATTCCAAAAATACAAAAAAATAGCTCACTTTACCTTAGTATCATATCAATCCTTCATTATCCTTGTATTTTCATACCCCAAAAATACAAAAAATACAAAAAATACAAAAACATAGATTAATCTCATTTAACTTTAGTTACATTATCATCTTGATCTTGAATCAACATCATTTAGTCACCTTATCACTCACTTTGACCATCAATCAATCTTTTAGTGTCCTTGCATTATCATCCTTGCATTAGCATCCTTGCATTTTCATACCCTAAAATCAAAAAATCCAAACAAAAAACATAGCATGGTCTCATTTCCATTTTGCATTATTCCACAACTTGAAAAAGTCTCACATGGTTGAAATGAGGTCACAAGCCAAACAAAAGGACATGGATTTCCTAAGTGACCCCTTTACTAACAATGTCATAGATTCAAATCAATCTACACCCTGCAACAACACATCACAAAGAGAAGAGAGTGACCCTTGGGAAGAACTAAAACTTGAACAATTCAGCAAGAGATTGACCCCTCACAAGATTGAAAGGACTTATCAAGATCCTAGAGTTTTGTGTATAGTTGACCAACTTGTTGGTGCCAATCCAATTTTTTTTTCTATGCATTAGTCAAAAAGGGTGCCAAGTTACCTCAAGGTTTTGACGTATCAACCATCATAGAACAAGAAACTAAAAATCCATTTGGCATGCCTTCATCACAACAAATGGTAAACATACCACTTGGGACAACTACACACATTACTACTACCACTACAACACACATTCCAAATATCCCAACTCTTACCACCACACAAGGTCAAACTTTCACATTTGGTAGTTCCTCAAACACCATGGGTAAAACTTTCATGAATCCTCTTTTTCAAAACACAAACCAAGGGTTCTTATCACAAGGTCCTACACCTTTGATCCAAAATATAATCCAATGTCACACACCCTTGATCCAAAATGCAAACCAAATTTCTATACCCACATCCCAAAACACAAACCAAGGGCCCTCATTCCAATTCCAAAGTGCATCTTCATTAAATCAACCTCCACCAAATAACCCTAGAAAGGTGTGCATTATCTCACAAATAGCCCAAAATAAAAACCAAAATCAAGGGTCTAATACCAACCAAGGGTCTATTCCATTACTTCGAAATACAAACCAAGGACCCCTTACATCATTCCAAAACTCCACTCAAGGGTAATTACCATCACCTCAAAATGTCAACCAAGGGAACATTCCTTCATGCCAAAATGTCAACCAAGGGAGCATTCCTTCACATCAAAACATCAATCAAGGGCCTACACCTTCATATCATAACGTAAATCAAGGT
Organism: Sequoia sempervirens; assembly: GCA_007258455.2. Taxonomy (NCBI): domain Eukaryota; kingdom Viridiplantae; phylum Streptophyta; class Pinopsida; order Cupressales; family Cupressaceae; genus Sequoia; species Sequoia sempervirens. The sequence continues at coordinate 426,943,001 of VDFB02075321.1, read as the reverse complement.
CCCATACCCTCACTTGCAAACCAAGGATTCAATTTCCAAAACCAAAACATGAATCAAAGGTCCATACCACAATTCCAAAGTACCATACCAAATACAAACCTCACCTTTCAAAAAAATCCAAACACCAACTTCATTACAAATCAAAACAACCCACACCAAGGTCTCATATCACAAAACATCAATCTAAATCCAAATCCAACACACGACCCTAATGCCAACACTATGACATCTCATCAAAACAATGCGATATCATCCCTTGCAGACTATTTGATCAAACATATGCAAACCCTTGAACAAAGAATGACCAACATGCAATTGGGAACCAACAAGAAGACATACTTTGTGGAGTTGTTCCCTTTTCCATTTGATCGAAATCTATACATGCCACCCTTTCCCCCGCACTTCACAACACCGCCTTTGCCTAAATATAAGGGGATATGGGATCTAGTAGAACAAATTTGTGAACTCAACACATCATGTATGAAAGTTTCATATGATCCCACCTATTTGATGAGGTTTTTCTCATGAAGTCTCATAGGGGAAGGCTTAGATTGGTTCTCACATCTTCCACAAGGAATCAGAACATGGGGTGAACTAGCTGTAGCGCAAAAAAATGTATCCCTTGACATTTTCACACTTGATATGAGAATAATTAATGACAAATTGGACTTAATGAGGCCTTGATTTAGTGTTGTGAGGTGTTTTACACATCTAAATTAGGTCTTGGGCCCTTTCAAACTAAATAAAATGTATCTAATGATGTCTTGTAAAGGTGTTGTAAAGTGTTGTGAATGACTTTCATACTTTTCTAGACTCTTATTAAGCATCTAAGTCTAATGGACCTATTTTCCCCCTAATTCAATGTTATAAAATGTGTTTAACTACGTTCTCACATTAATCTAGAAGACTTGTAACTTAAACTTGATTCTAATCTAGTGTTGTAATGTGTTTTACACATTCACATTGGATGTTGTGCCTTTCTAGGCTAAGTGGACCTCATTTTAATGTTGTAAAGTATATCTAATCACACTTTCACATTGAAATTTGTGTCCTTAGCCCTAATTTCCCTTTACATAATCATTAATAGGCCCCTATGACCCCATATTGTGCATCTCAAGGCTTATTTTGATCAAGAACTCAACTAGAACAACATAAAAGCTTAATTTATTCACTACCCAATAATCTAGCTGGCAAAAGGGCCCCTATGGGACTAAGTCGCCCATCTGGGTGTATGAGTCCCATCCAGGTAGGACTAAGTCACCCAACTTGGTGACTTAGTCCCATTTGGGCCATTTTTGAGGTTTGAGTGGGAAAAATTGTGTTTTAAATTTATTTTTCCTTCATGTCGGCCTTGGGGATCAAATTAACGAGAATTTTAGGTGGATTTCCTATATAAAAAAGTTTCTAAACCCTAATTCATGGACCTAATCATTTCATTCATCATTCATCATCTCTCTCAAGTGAAGCAAGCTAGGATTTTAGCATTCTAAGTCATCAAGATAGCTTTCTACGATACTTAAGGGAAAATTATTCATCCATTGTTGCAAAAATCAAGATCTATCATCATGGATAGTTTCTAATCCCTTCATTTCATGTTCATGCTTCCTCTTATTTCTTCATTTGGTTTAATTAGCTAAAAGGGGTTTGACAAAGACAAACCCCTATTCCCTAACATTCAACATTTCTCTTTCTTTCTTTGTGTGTTTGTAGATTCAGGCACTTTGAAGGTTTGGAAATCATTGAAGGATAAGTTACAAACTTGTTGAAGAAACCTCCTTGTTGGAAAGGTCAAAATCTACACAAAATGTGACTTTCAGGCCTGAATTTGGTAGTTTCAGAACCAAACACCTAGAGGAACAAAAGGTGTAGACCGAGAGCTTCCATTTCCACTTTCAAATTTTTAGAAAATCCAAAGTGGACTAAGTTGCCATCAATGGTGACTTAGTCCCACTATACATGTTTGTCAGAAGTTTTTGTAGATTCAGATACCCATTTGGCTGAAACGGGCTCTGGAGCAGTTTTCCAGACCTGGGACCAAGTTGCCTAGAATGGTGTAAGTGTCCTAGTAAGTTAAAATTCTAGAATCAACAACATTTCTAGTCTTCATTCTAGTCAACTCATTTCCAATGCAGTCAACTCATTTCCAATGCACATCTTCAGTTTCATCAGTTTCTATTACAGTTTACTTGCATTTCTAGGTCATTTTGCATATCATAGTGTGTTTTCAAACAAAGTCCATTTCCTTAGTTTTGCATTAATAATCCATCTCTTTTATTAGTTCTTTGAATTTAGGGAATTCTATTTAGACATATTCCAATCATATTTTTATTAGTGTTGAGTAAGCCCCCTAGATTTTTGGGATACCTTTCTCCTTTTAGGTGCAAAACCCTGGAAAGGTTAGAGAGTGCCTATCCCCAAAAATTTACTGTTCATTTTGATGAACCTGCTTTTCGAATAATTTCTTTTCTAATTTGGAGTCCATTGTTATCCTAGAATTATCTTGCATTAACACTGCATTGCATTTTTCATTGGTTAAGTTGCATTCTAGGGTTTCAAATTTTGCATTAGTGAAAGTGCATTTTTAGATCTCAAATCATTAATTTTTTTTGAAATTCTGTATTTTCATCTTAGGTCTACATCATACAGCACATAAAACATAAAAATCAACCAAAAAATTCTGAAAACTCTAAAAAAAATCCCCATTCAGACCCATTCGCCACCTTGGGCGACTTAGTTGCTTTAGGCCCCTGAAATTGCCTTTCACGACACTAAAAACCCTATTTTTGCACTTCTGTTTGCTACCATTAACTATTTGTATCAGTTGGTTAAGTTCTTGTTACATGCATTTCATTAAATCTAGCTTAATTTGGCTCATTTCATGTATTATTTAATTCCACTTTTGCATTCACAACATTTCATTTTTTAGATCATTTCATAGTGTAATCAGTACATTAGCTTGTTTGAAATCTGAAACATTGCATTTCATCCTATGTCTTTACATTGCATTTTAAGTTTGCATAGCTTCTATTACATTTAAATCATTAGAAATAAGCATTATTTACATTCATGGAAGTTATGGATAGCATTATATTTTTTCAATTTTCATTTTAAGCATTAGTTCCTAGTTCATTTAGATCAGATTCATTAGAAAATGAAAACAAAAAACTAAACACATCACAAGAAACAATTGATAAAATGATTACATTTAGAAAAAGCATATCATCCAAGCCTTTTAGTAGTGATGAATTAGACATGTTAGATGAAGCCCTTAACGACTTCCTCTCACTAAAATCATCCACTAAATATTGACACAAAAGGATGCATGCATTGATAATCATGATAATCATAACTTTTCTTCTCCCGATATCTCTCCCATTGGTGACGAAGGTATCTTAGTGAAATAAGATACAATATTTGAAGTTCATGAAATTCTTTCTTGTCTTCCTTCTCCTCCTCCTTGTAATGACATTATGAAACATGAAGGTGAAAACATGACCACTACTTTACCTAGTCTCCATTCATCTCCCAACACCTCCCCTACTTGTGAAAATGCTTTACTAAATAAGGATACAATAGTGAACGATCATGAAAAACAAATTTTGTGGAGGATATGATTAAAAGCTATGAAAATTCTACCTCTCCTACTCAAGAAGACATTATAGGACATGGGGATGTAAATGTAGATAACCATGACAATCAAACATTTTCTTCTCCTAATATCTTCTCTAAACATGTAGAAGATAGTTTAGTGTTAGAAGATATCCTTATTGAAACTCATGAGAATCTTATTCCTCCCTTTCCTGATGCCCCTACCATTTGGAAAGACCTATTTGAACAAAAAATTCCAATCATCGATAACCATGAAACTCACAATTACCCTTCTCTTGATGCCTCTCCTATGAGTGATGAAGCTACTTTTTCCAATCCAACCATGAAATGTGATGAACCTATTGTTTGTCACTTTCCTAAAATATCTCCTATTAGGATCTTTATTATGGCACAAGTGAATGAATCCTTGGAGGAAAAGGATTACATTATGGACAACACTCAAATTTCCCCCTCTCATAATATCTCTCCTATTGGTGAGAAGATGTTATGGTGTTACAAGAGGAAAAAATTATTGAACAAAGAAACATCATCATTAACAAGCAAGAACATCCAACGATGGATCATTCCCTTACTTGCGATGAAGTCAATAGTGAAGAACCAAACATTGAATGTCATGAACATCTCGTTTGTAGTTCTCCTAAAAACTCTCCTAATAGGGAAGATATCATGGTGCAAGCAAACATCAACACTGTCATGTGCAAACCAAAAATCAACCTCACTTTGAAGCATCCTGAATTGCTTGATATGAATCAACCCTTGATCCAAATGTTAGGAGTTTGTGACAAGTCACCTTCTACTCCTCAAAAGAAAAAGGTTACATGTGTTATGATCAGTACCAAGCAAAACGATATAGAAAGCCAAAATAAAATTGAAGAAGCCAAAAACTTATTGGAAGAGGCTTCAAAAACCTTTGATTTCATTTCTACATCCATGGGAGAATACAAGATCATAAAAAAAGAGTCCAAAAAGAGAAAAGAGAAATTGGTAACAGTAATACAACATTTAATAGAATCCACTACACCCATCTTAAAAGCAAAACCAACATCCAAGACAAACTTTGAGGAAATTGAACAACCATCCAATCCCAAACAAGGGACAACTTTTTAGACAACTTGGGAAAGGATGTGATGCTATAAAAAAAGGTATCCATGTCCCTATACAACCTAATGATCTTGGTTATTGTCCTTCAAAAAAAAATTCTTCATCCAATTTTAACACCATCACAAACAATTCTTACAAGAAAACTTTAACCTTGGTACATCCTAAATTGATAGAAATCTCAATAAATATGTTTCAAGTAGAAACTTTGTTTACTCATCATCATAAATAACATTAGTTGCTGCTCCTTTCCATAGTTGCATGTTTTACATTCATTGCAAGGAGCATCATATCATCATTCCTTCCTGACTCACCCTTATCCTGCACTAAGAGGGGGAAAGGGGTTAGGAAGTCTTATCCCTGTATGTCACCTGTCATTGTCTCTTTTAGGCTAGTCGTTAACCTTTCATGACCATATAAGAGCAAGCTTGGGATGTGGACAACATGTCTTAAGTTGACTCGCATGTGACATACTTATTCATGATGTAGCTCAATTTGGAAACATATGGCTTGGCATAGGGATTTCCAAGTTGGCTCTCATGTCTTCTTTTATTTATCATTAGCTACTTTAAAGAAATTTCTCATAGTGTTGGTGTAGCAACCACTTTAAAGTGGGGGCATACATAGACGACATATTTTGGAAAAAAATTCATGGCGTGATTTTTCTTTTTTCTTGTGATGTGTCCTCTTCTTGGTGGTGTCATTGGGTTTGATTCCATCTAAGAGTACGATATTCTAACATGGCATGATGTGAATGAGGCATCCCATAGGCAATGATCTAACACTTTTGTCTTGTCCTCTCTTGGAGACATTAGGAAAATGCTTCCTAAGAAGAAGACCTTACATGAACAAAGAAAAATCCCCTTTAACAAAATTTTTACATGAAATTCAAAAGCATTTTCATTGTGGCACCTTATTAAAGTTATTAGGAGGTATAACTTTGGTATGGTTGAGTGGGAAGCCTAATCTGAGGCATGACTTTCCCTATAGCCACCTACGTGAGTGTGAGTGCATACCGGCCATGAGTGTATGTTTCTCACCTTTTTAGGACTTCTCTCCCAATGGACAACCAAGAGTTCTATCGCCTCAAAGTGAGTATGCATTTTTGGACAAACAACCTAGATATGATCTACAACATGTTGGAAAAATGATCGAAGCTTGATCCACCTTTTTATTTTTTCTTTTCTCTTCCTTCTAGTTCTTGCCATTGTATGATCATGTATCTCGTCTTGCTAGAAATCATTCACCTTGTGTGTGTCCTTTTGTGCTTATGCTGGTATGACTTAGGATCTTGGATCCTGGGGGCTTGACCGATGCCTTGATCTTTGTCATTCTTTTTCATCCACATTGGTATGATTGGACTCTTGAATGTCTACTTTAGTGTGAGTTTGAAGCAATTTCATCCTCTCACTAAAGTGGGGGCTAAATGTAGCACAAAAAAATGTATCCCTTAACATTTTCACACTTGATATGGGAATAATTAATGATAAATTGGATTTAATGAGGCATTGATTTAGTGTTGTGAGGTGTTTTACACATCTACATTAGGTCTTGGGCCCTTGCAAACTGAATAAAATGCATCTAACAATGTCTTGTAAAGGTGTTGTAAAGTGTTGTGAATGACTTTCACACTTTTCTAGATTCTTATTAAGCATCTAAGTGTAATGGAACTATTTTACCCATAATTCAATGTTATAAAATGTATTTAATTGCATTCTCACATTAATCTAGAAAGCTTGTAACTTAAACTTGATTCTAATCTAGTGTTGTAATGTGTTTTACACATTCACATTGGATGTTGTGCCTTTCTAGGCTAAGTGGACTTCATTTTAATGTTGTAAAGTGTATTTAATCACACTTTCACATTGAAATTTGTGTCCTTAGCCCTAATTTCCCTTTACATCATCATTAATAGGCCCCTATGACCCCATATTGTGCATCTCAAGGCTTATTTTGATCAAGAACCCGACTAGAACAACATAAAAGCTTAATTTCTTCACTCCTCGATAATCTAGTTGGAAAAAGGGCCCCTATGGGACTAAGTCACCCATCTAGGTGAATAAGTCCCATCCAGGCAGGACTAAGTCACCCAATTTGGTGACTTAGTCCTATTTGGGCTATTTTTGAGGTTTGAGTGGGAAAAATTGGGTTTTAAGTTTATTTTTCCTTCATGTCGGCCTTGGGGATCAAATTAACAGGAATTTTAGGTGGATTTCCTATATAAAAAATCTTCTAAACCCTAATTCATGGACCTAATCATTTCATTCATCATTCATCATCTCTCTCAAGTCAAGTAAGCTAGGGTTTTAGCATTCTAAGTCATCAAGATAACTTTTTAAGGTATTCAAGGGAAGATTCTTCATCCATTATTGTAGAAAATCAAGATCTATCATCATGTAAATTTTCTAATCCCTTCATTTCATGTTCATGCTTCCTCTTATTTCTTCATTTGGTTTAATTAGCTAAAAGGGGTTTGACAAAGACAAACCCCTATTCCCTAACATTCAACATTTCTCTTTCTTTCTTTGTGTGTTTGTAGATTCAGGCACTTTGAAGGTTTGGAAATAATTGAAGGATAAGTTTCAAACATGTTGAAGACATACCCTTGTTGGAAAGGTCAAAATATAGACAAAAGTCTCTTTCAGGCCCAAATTTGGTAGTTTCAGAACTAGACACCTGGAGGAACAGATAGTGTAGACCAAGAGCTTCCGTTTCTACTTTCGAATTTTCAAAAAATCCAAAGTGGACTAAGTCACCATCAATGGTGACTTAGTTAGACTATACATTTTTGTCAAAAATTTCTATAGATTCAAATACCCATTTGGCTAAAACAGGCTCCAGGGTAGTTTTCCAGCCTGGGACCAAGTTGCCCAGAATGGCGTAAGTGTCCCAGTAAGTTAAAATTCTAGAATCAACAACATTTCTAGTCTTTATTCTAGTCCTCAACTCATTTCTATGTGCACATATTTAGTTTCATTAGTTTCTATTACAGTTTACTTGCATTTCTAGGTCATTTTGCATATCCCAACGTGGTTTTAAACAAAGTGCATTTCTTTAGTTTTGCATTAATAATTCATCTCTTTTATTAGTTCTTTGCATTTAGGGCATTCTATTTAGACATATTTCAATCATATTTGCATTAGTATTTTGTGAGCCCCCTATATTTTTGGGATACCTTTCTCCTTTTAGGTGCAAAACCCTAGAAGTGTAAGAGAGTGCCTATCCCCAAAAAATTATGGTTCACTAGCTGACAAATTCATCAATAATTTTTCCTTCAACATTAAAAAAAATTTCACCCTTGGAACATTGAGTACAACCAAACAGGAAGGGGAATCACTTATCTTGTTCTACCAGAGATGGTGAGGCTTGTTTAGAAAATTCCCTTGTCATTTTCCTGAAAAACAACTTGTCACCATGTTTGCAGAAAACCTTAACAGAGAGTTGAAGAGTCAAATTCAAATCCAATGTTGCACAACCTTTGAAGAGATTCTTGAGAAATGTGTCCTTATTGAGAAAGGCCTTATCACTAGAGGACTAGTCAAGATAAGAAAAGACAATCTGAAACCCAACAATGACAAAGGAAAATACTGGACTTGAAATAAAAATATCATAAATGACAGAGTGTTTGATGCCAAACTGATAACCAAAGGACCAATCACTCAACTTAAAGGCCCTTCTCCATCAAACAAATCTAATACACTAAATACCCAAACATGAAGTCAAAACCAAATGCTAAACACTATCCAAAACAACTAACAAAGGAGAGGTCCTCCCCATGTCAAGAGAACATACACCCCCTTGGGTGAACCTATCAAGTCAATCCTCAAATGACTTTTGCAATCTAATGTCATCACACTGCCAGACACTAAGAATTATTTACCTTCCTTGATCAAACTTGATTGGTGGAAAGATGATGAATACTATGAATACCACCGTACAAAAGGACACAAAACATCTAGATGTTGGACACTCAAAAACATCATTCAAGACCTTATTGAGGATCAAAAAATTCAATTGATAATTCACAAGGAAAAACCAACGTTGATCATACAATATTCAAGACCCCTTTGCAAGACCATGATAAAGGAAAAGCCTCCAGTTTAGGGAATAACAACAATGCCAACTATGTAGCTGTCAAACACGATTACAACACCATCATCCTTAATGTGACACCTTTTGATGATCACATTTCCACTATCACCATAAATAAGCCAAAATTAGATTGTGTTGTTGCCACCCGCAGAACTAAGATAACTATTCCAGGTCCATCTAGAAATCCTCAACCAGAGGGACAATATAACCTCCTAGAGTACCCAGGAAAAACTCATGCACAAATTTCTATCTTGGAACTCCTTCACATTTCACCACAACACAGAGCAATTCTTGATAAATCCTTGAAAGAAGCCTCCATACCCACAAACTTAGATGTCAATGAATTTTAGGCCATGATTGGATACCTAGCTATACCACACCTTGTCACCTTCTCCGAACAAGACTTTTCAGCACCAAAATTTGACCATAATAGTCATCTACACCTAGAAGTGTGTGTTAATACACACAAGATCAAATGAGTCCTAGTAGATGGTGGAGTAGGCCTGAATATTTTCTCACTAAAATTAGTGAAAGCATTGGGATACTTTGAGAATTGCATTTACCAAACCAAGAAAATCCTAATCAAAGCTTATGATGATGCTGAATATTCCTGTGAAGGTGTAATTTCACTTCCAATGAGAGTTGGCTCAGCCATACAAGACATAAATTTTCATGTCTTGGATTTGGATTTACATTACAATCTCCTCCTTGGCCACCCATGAATTCATGCCATGAGGGCTATTCCATCCACCTACCATCAATGCCTCAAGTTCCCACATAACGACATTGAAATCACCATTCCAGGCAACCTTGATCCTTTCCAATATTGTTCCAACCTCAAAGGAACTGTTGAATGTCAAGTGCAAATCAATTGAGAGGCCTCATCTTCCACCTCATCCACCACTACATCTCATTACATTGATCCATTTGAACTCATCAAATGATCCAACTCATTCATTACACCTTCCACACCTAAAATCCAGACCCAAGACAAAGGCTGCGGAGAATATGATATGAAGATCCTCTTTTTCATTGGCAAGTTACCCAAGTCACCAAAGTCATATGGAAAACCACATCCTATGCAACCCAAAGTTATTATCCACAATCCCCCTATCACCTTCACTAAATTGGGTGAACTTGCTAAAGAGTTTCTAGATGACCACATTCTTACATGGCTATACAAGAAGAGGAGGGAATTGAAACTAAGAAATTGCCGATTGAACAGTACCCAAAAGGGTTCCAAATAATGAAACGACATGGATATGATGGACATAGTAGCCTTGGTCTAAATAAGCAGGGAATGTTGGAACCTCTAAAACCTCCTAAGTTAATAATTCATCAAGGGCTAGGATTTGTTCTGGTAAAGGTGACTATCCGAGGTATCAGGTCACCCTCGAGTGAGGTTGTTGGTGCTTCAAATGAGAGAGAGACACATGAAGACCCTTGGGATTGTGATGTCAATTCGAATGAATATGAATGGGATTCCCTATCCTCCACCACTTTCATGGAGCTTGAAAAACTATTTGGGGAATTTTACCAAATGCTTAGCCTTGATTCTTCACAAAACCAATCAAGTACCCACTTGAAAATGTCTTTGACTAAGGAAGAATAGCTCCAACAATATTTTTGGAAATCCATTGATCTAGCCTCCTGGGAGCTTGATGACTCTAGTTCCATCTTTACCCTATCTACCTACACCATGACCCTTGACAATATCGATGATGGCTTACCTCTTGTCTACCCTCAACTTATAGATTGGGACCAACAAGGACCACCAAGTTTAGAAACTTTCAAGGATGACGAAGCTATCACTAGAAGTTCATGGGACTTCATGACCGAATACCAAATGGCGATCATAAAGTTGGATTTGCCATAGATCTCAATTATGTTGCATACTTTGGTGAGGCTGTCCTGTCCTCTAGTCACAAAAGTGAAAATGAAAAAATAAAAAATAAAAATAATAGGTCTTCAGGTGAAAACCGAAAGGCTCCTACTAACTGTGAAAAAGTAAAAATAAAGGACGTATACGAAGGTGAAAACCTCTCAGAGGTACCTAAGGATGGAGGACAGGATTTTCTCCCAATAGACTGAGAGAGATCACCGTTGCTCATAGAAGAAACAAAAGAAGTCAACATTAGAACATCAGATAACTCCAAAATAATATAGTTAGCAACATCCTTGACCATTGAGGAAAAGCCTAAGTTCATAACATTCTTCTCAGAAAGAGAAGTCAATTTCACATGGTCATATGTCAATATGCCTGGATTGAATCTCGAATTGGTTCTACATCACTTACCACTGCTACCAAATTCCATGCCATTCAAATAGAAGTTAAGAAAAATGCACCCCCAAATTGCACTCCTTGTCAAGGTAGAACTCAAGAAGCTCTTGGACGTCAGATTCATTTTCCCAATTGATTATGCAGAATGGATATCAAATCTCATCCCTATCACAAAACCAAATGGTCAGATCAGAGTTTGCATAGATTTCTGAGACCTCAATAAAGTTTGTCCCAAAGATGATTTTCCTCTACCAAACATTGACATCATAGTAGACTTAACTGCTGGACACAAAATGCTATCATTAATGGATGAATTCTTGGGTTACAATCAGATTAGAATCATCACTGAAGATCAACCAAAAACAACTTTCATATGTGCTTGGGGAACTTTCTGTTGGAACGTCATGCCATTTGGACTGAAAAATGTTGGAGCCATCTATTAGAGAGCCATGACCACAATTTTTCATGACTATATGCATGCCCTTATGGAATATTATGTTGATGAACTTCTCTCCAAATCTCTAGAATTAAGTGAACACTTAGTAGTATTGGATAATATTTTCACCCAACTTGAAAAATATCAACTTAGGCTAAATCCAAAGAAATGTGTTTTTGGGGTCCAATCAAGAAAACTCCTAGGTAGGATATATAGTCTCTTGTAGAGGAATAGAAGTTGATCCCACCAAAGTAAAAGCGATCTTATACATGCCACTGCCAACCAATATCAGTCAGTTAAGGACATTACAAGGAAGACTACAATCAATCTGTAGGTTCATTTCTCAACTAGCAAACAAGACCCATACATTCCAACATTTGTTAAGAAAAGGAATTCCCTTCAATTGGACTAATAGGTGTTAAGAAGCATTTGACCAAATCAAGAAGTATCTATTAACTCCACCAATCCTTATTCCACCAATTGATGAAAGACATCTAATACTATATGTGACAGCTACTACGTCAGCCTTGGGGGAACTTTTAGCACAAAATGATAATGATGGAAAATAAAGGGAAATATACTATATCAGTCACACTTTAGTTAGGTATAAGCTAAACTATAGCCCTATAGAGTGAGCATGTCTAGTAGTGGTATTCACAACACAAAAATTGAGACACTATATGCTAAATCACAAAACGAAGTTGATTGCCAAAATTGATCCTTTGAAATATCTTCTCAACAAAGCAACATTAACATGAAGGTTAGCTAAATGGGTTATGATCTTGAGTGAATATGACATTAAGTATGTTGACCGCAAAGCAATAAAGGGACAAGTAATTTCTGACCAACTCGCAGATGTGCCATTAAAAGAAAACCATTCTTTGATAGCTGATTTCTTAGATGAATCAATCCTTGTCATAGACACACCAACAACATGGAAACTATACTTTGATGGATCTTATACAAGTCATGGATTAGGAGCTAGTATCTTACTTATCACACCTCAAGGAGACTTCATTCCTAAGTCATTTTGAATAGCATTTCCATGCACAAACAACATGGTTGAGTATGAAGCATTATTGATAGGACTCCAAATAACAATAAATTAGAAAATCAAGGACCTTCAGGTCTAAGATGACTCTCAATTAGTAATTAAACAAGTTAATGATGACTATGACACCAAGGATGAGAAATTGATGCCCTGCAAGCGCATGGTAGATAGCTTCAGACTACACTTTGATAATATTTCTTTTGAATAGATACCGAGAATCCATAACAAAGCAGTTGATGCAATGGATACAATTGGATCTCTCTTGGACATTCCCAACAATTCCTCACAATATGAGTTCTTGGTGGAACAATTGTTGATCCCCACATTTGATGTCCCCAAAACTGAACTTGTGTGTGAACTTGTTGGTCTTGAATTTCCTTGGTATAAAGAAATCTACACCTATTTGCATGACCAAAGTATCTCTCCTGACTTTTCCCTGAACTAATGCAAAACCTTTATCCAACAAGCATCCAAATATGCCATCATCAGAGATACCCTTTATCGCCGTAGCCTAGATAGTACCCTTCTTCGATGTCTCGACTCAAATGAAGCACAAAAAACCTTACAAGAGGTACACCAAGGTATATGTGGCGCTCACTCTGTTGGTCCAACCTGAGCCACAAATCTAATGGGAATGGGGTACTATTGGCCTACGATAGAACATGATGCTTATCACTTTTTCAAGAAGTGTCACCAGTGTCAGATTCATGGATATCTTATACATGCACCATGTCAAGAACTTCAACCACTTACATAACCTTGGCCATTTTCTTAGTGGGGAATCGACCTCATAGGAAAGATCCATCCCACCTCTTATAACGGACATAAGTTTATCCTTTTTTCCACTGAGTATTTCAAAAAATAGATTCAAGGCATCCCATTGACTTCATTGGAAAGCAGATAGCCAAGTTCATCCTGAATTACATCATTTTCCGCTATGGTATCCCACAGTCCATCGTCATTGATAATGGTCACCCTTTCAAAAAATAGGATGTTCATGAGCTTTGTGACAAATTACATATCCTATTTTCACTCCATATTATCCCCAAGGCAATGGCCAAGCTGAGGCATCTAACAAGACCATCCTAAAAATCCTAAAAAAGACTATCAATGACACTGGCCATGATTGGAACCTGCAACTCAATCCCACTTTATGGGCTGATCACACCAGTGTCCGCACTCCAATTGGAGCCACTCTATATTCCCTTGTATATGGGTCTAAAGCAATACTTCCTATAGAGGTCAAGTTACCCTCTATGTGAGTCTCTATGCAAGGCTTGATTGATCAAGAAGAATATCGTGTATCCCGTTTGCATGAGCTAGAGTTATTGGATGAAAAGAGATAGAATGATTTGACACATCTGCAAGCATACAAAAATCACCTTTGACACAACTACAATAAAAAGTTCTGACCCAGAAGCTTTGACATTGGCGACTTAGTCCTGAAAGAAAATACAAAGAATCATGCAGAATGAGAAAAACCTAGAAAGTTTGAACCTAATTGGTTGGAACCTTATATCATTAAAACATCATATGGATCAAGTTATTATTAGCTTTATAATCCTAAAGGAGAGCCATTTTATGAACCTATCAACAACATGCACCTCTGCAAGTATTACACTTGATTCTTAAAGTACCCCTTAAAAAATAAAAAATACAAAAAAATATATATTTTTTTAAAAATGGTCACCTTGATGAAAACCTAGCAAACAGGCGTCTTGGTGACAAAAAAAAAATAGTAAAGAGAAACAATTCATCCAAAATTGAAAACAACTTTAGTGGTGCTTTGGATAAGTACCATGGTGAAAACTTGGCAAACAGGTGCCATGTGTACTCAATTCTGCTCCATCTAGTGTCACTCCATCTAGTCTTTCATCCTTTTGCTCATCCATTCATGTATATCATTCACCCATAATATGCGCGAATGGATAAGCAAAAGATGAAAGACTAGATGGAGTGACAGTAGATGAAGGAGCAGAGCTAAGTACACATGGCGCCTATTTTCCAGGTTCTCACCATGGTACTTATCCAAAGCACAATTCCTTGACTCACGTCGTCATGGGAAATAACACATGGTATCAGCTTTTTAAAACATAAAATCCAAAAAAATTAGAAAACTTCAAAAATCCAAAAAAATAAGGAAACATCAAAATCCAAAAAGAAAAATCAGAAAGCCATCAAAAACCCCAAAAATATAGCCTGAGTATAAGTCAGTTTATTTTTGCAGGGTTGAGCTACGTTGCCTTTGCATGTTTGCTACATTGGCAAGGCTCATCTTAAATGAACCCTTGAGGCATTAGGTCAGTCCTTTTAGGTTGTCCAAATAAAATCATGACCCAATCTTTTGTCAAATAAGACAAATTCAAGTCGTGTCGAACTACGAGGTCTCTACACATTGCTATGTAGGCAAGGTCATTTGTCGATGAGCCTCTGAGGCCCCCTAGGTCAAGTCCCTTAGGGTTTTTTAGGTCTGGTCATATCCTTGGTTCGAAAATGATCATCATTCAAACCAAATCATGAATCAACAAATGAACATAACCAATAAAACAATTCAATCAATTGATTATCCTATCATCAATCAATCAACTTGGTCATTTAGCTAGAATGGGGAATTATGCCATTTATCTCATTTGGTCTTATCTCTTGTCTTTTATCAGGATGTGTCCTTCCTAAGATTAGAGTTTTCCAACTTTGTCACTCACCTTAAGCATGATATGTCTTTCTTCCAGATAGGTACCTTGTCAACACTTATCATTTGGTCAAATTTATCAAATGTGTCCCTTGCCTTAATCAGGATGTGTCCTTCCTATAGTTAGGCATCGTCACATTGCTTGGTCATATTCATCAATCTTTGTCAAACAAACGATCAATCTTTTTTACAATCAATCTTGTCAACCTTGTCAATCAATCTTTCCTTAATTAGGATGTGTCCTTCCTGAAACTAGGTACAATCAATCAAATCAATTGGTCAATTTTTTTCAACTTATTAATCAATCTTTGTCAGCCTCTCGATCAAATCAATTTTTCATCTTTATCAATCAATATTGTCAAATAAATCAACCTTATCAACTTGGATATGTCCTTCCCGAGGCTAGGCATGGCCAATTAAATCACTTTATCAATCTTTGTCAACCTATCAATCAAATCGGTCATCTTGTTCAACCTAATTAATCAATCAAACAATCTTATCATTATTACTAGAAAACACTATCTTGGAATACACTTTATTGGTCTAGACTTGTCTTATCTTCTTGATTGATTTTGGGTCATGTTACTAGTCTCCTCGAGGATGTCCTATCAATGGATTTAGAGGGATAATGATGGATCATAGCCTCTTTTCTTTGTTTGATGTATGTGGTTTTTTTTGGAAAAAAGACTAGGACAATTGGGTCCTTAGTATGAGCTTGGGCATTCCGTGTCTTTTTGACTTCTTGTCTCTCCCAAAGGGTCACCTTGTACACCTTGGTCTATGTCATACCCTGGTGTTTGTGGACCATTTGTGACATTTTTGATGCCTAATGATGATAAATATAAAAATATAAGCATGAAAATTGGATCCCTTATCATTCCTAGCCTAACTTTCTATCTCTGTCTCCCTTGCCTTTTCCACACTAACATTCATCTCTTCCATCTTCTGCACACTAACATTTCTTTTGTCTGCATCTTGAAAAATCCCTGTGATACACAAAAAAAAACACCTTGCATCCATAATCATGTTAGATTGCATCATAGAAAACATCATCTTAGGTCACATATATCTGCATAAGAAAACTACAAAAATACAAACTACATCCATATAGCATTCATATCTCACTATCATGTTAACATCATACATTTCATTATAGCATTACATCCCATATCACATAGTATTACATTCCATAATATGATTGCATTGCAAGCCATTCGCATTGCATTTCATATAACATCGCATTTTACATATCACACATTACATCACACTTAACATTGTATATCATGTATATTCATATCCTATTATCACATATCACATTAAGCATCACATTTTGCATTCACATTACATATTTTCCATCAAATACTTTGCATTATCATACAAATGTTACATTACATTAATACATTCCATCTCAAATTGCATTAGGTCATTTCCATTACATTCGTCATTCACACATAACATAATCAAAACATCCATAACCATAAATGCATTACATCATTATATTTCACTGTATTCATAGCATAATTATATAGATCATCATCATATCACACTGCATTCAATAAACATTAGGTCGCCCACATTGCATATAACAAAAGCATAAACATTTATCACATAGTCATAGGCACATAATCATAAAGAACATAAAAACCATCACACCATCGTATAGTATGCATCAACAAACATCATAATCATAGCATAAGCATCCATCACATAGTATGTCATCATAAATGCATAAACATATCAATGCATATCATGAACCTCTGCCAAAATCATATATATATATATATATATATATATCGCTCAAAAAATAATGTGTCATAGAACAATGTCAAGATGTGTCCAATGAAAGTGGAGCTCATAGGCTCGATAATAAAAACATTAGTGTCTAATACATAAACAACAAGGGACTCTACCCTAAATTTCCCCGATCACCTATCCCTGGAGCATCCTCTATGTGTGGTGCATCTCTAGCCCTATGCTATGTAGTAGGAGGCCTGTCATAGGGAGTGGCTCGTCTAGAATTTGAAGTCTTACCCTGGGACTTGCTCTGTGACTGTCGTCTATGTGTCCTACTGTGCCATCTACCCCGTGAACCACTGTCTATCTCTGAAAATGTGGGCTCTCTCCTCTCGGGTGACACTAGTCTCTCATATAGATCTTGATAATATTGGATAGCCCTGCTTGCCCAGGCATACTCTCAGGCAACCTCGACAATTGATCCATTGCATGTGGCCATGAACTCAATCATGCATTGGTCAATCTATTGTTGGTTGATCACTGCCAGGTCTCTCTCCACCTAGAATGCATCCCTCTCGACCTTAAGGCCATCTCTCTTTGTAGTCATTGTCCTCAACTGTGCCTCAAGGGCCTACACCCAAACCTGTAAGGAAGCTATCCTCTACTCCACTGACCCCTCTCCCTCTCTAGTCCCCACCTCTTGTGGTATCTCCTCCTCTCCCATGATGATCCTCTCATGGAGAATTTACTCTACCTCATCCATATCTACCTCCTCCTCTCCTACCTACTCTCCCTATCCTCCTTCACCACCTTCCTCGACCTCTGTAGCCTTCAGCTATGCAACCTCCACTATAGCCACCTCCACATGCTCCTCTCTGGCTTATACCAAAACCTCCACTGTGGTCCTGACCTCTAGATGATCCTCCTCCATCTCTACCTCCTCTTGGATGGGTGGTAGCTACCTGCCCTCCTGTCACCCTCTATCCCTCCTCCTCATCCTCCTAATCTATCACCCCCATCATCCCCTCATCCTCCTCCATCTCCTTGTCCTCTATCTCCTCTACCCCTCCCACCTCTGCCTCCCTGTTGACCGCTCACACCCTTGACTCCGCGCTCCACTGGCATTGGCTGCTATGGATTTGTAAGTGGAATGTGCCTGTGAATACGTCACCAGTCACCATACTTTGGTGTAGTACTCGCATTTGTATCTCCTCCCCGCCACTCCTAATCCAAGGCCTATAGGGCATCTATCTCATGCTCAACCGTGGTGACTACAATTTATGGGCCCCAGGGATGTACCTTGTGTGATGATCACCCATACTCTGCTTTTCCCATTGGAACTCCTTACCTCTCCCCAAACTGTCGTCAGAACCTAGCTGCTAGATACATTTCAACAATGTGTTGACTTTGTACTATCTGTCTGATCAGATATCTCGGCTATGTACACCAAAGTAAGTGGTCATCCTCATCTATCCATAATGGGTAGATCTTGTATGGTCTCCAAATGAAACTCACCAATGTATCTGTGTCGTGTCTCTAGTATCCCACATCTCTGATGTGTGTCTGAGTTAGGGCCCCCTGATATAGATAAGAGTATGGTGTTGTGCTCATCACCTGTCGAGCAACTAGTGGCTAAAACACTTCTATGTGCTCCCATGCCCAAACTATCAAAAAGGTCACACCACAGCTCAAGCTTTTCCCCTCTCTGTAAATGATATCATGCAGCTAGAAATACAATATAGCAAAAAGACATGGCCCCCATGCATACACTGTCCTATGTCGAATCGTTGACCCCAACATCTCTCCCCAGCTGACTAGGAAGCCATGGCCCCTACGATTAGGAATCATCACTCCCACTATCAGTGCACATAGAACATGTAGTCAAATTGGTCATATGTCTCTGCCAGGATCTCCCACCAGATCTCATATCACTCAATCTTGAGCTCTGCATCACCCTCAATCTCATAGTACTCAAACAATGCCTGAAGTCCTTGAGCTGAGTCGTACCGCACATTCTCACCGTGAATGGGTAATCTCAAGATCATATATACGTTCTCTAGGGTGATTGTCACCTCCATCCTAGGAAAATGGAAGCTGCTCATCTCTAAGTGCCACTGCTCTACTAGCATTGTTAGCATGCCCCTATTTTCCCTAATAGCGGGAGTATATGTCACATAAAATAAGCCTAGCTTGAGCAACACACCCTTCTCATCATTGCCTAGCTGGTCCCGCAGTCGAAACACATCTGGTCTAGACTCTCGTGTGTAAATGGGGGGAAGACACACTTGAAAACATCAAGCAACCAATAAAATCAATCCAAAACCTTTATTTAACCTAGCGAACCTATGCTGACCAAGTCAAACTTTCCTAGTCTGGGGAAAGTCCTTAATCAGGCAATTGCGTCACAATTTCTATCTAATGTATCGCATAAATTATAACCGGCCCACAACTAAAAATGCATCACAAGCCCAAAAAATGTGTCAT
This sequence comes from Sequoia sempervirens, assembly GCA_007258455.2. Lineage (NCBI taxonomy): Eukaryota > Viridiplantae > Streptophyta > Pinopsida > Cupressales > Cupressaceae > Sequoia > Sequoia sempervirens. The sequence goes on along the minus strand of VDFB02075321.1, from coordinate 426,923,527 downwards.
TTTGTGCAACATATGTGTCACACGCAGTTGTTTGCATTATTCTCGATCACATATGCAACTCAAACATGCACTTGCGTCGCATAATTTTATGCGTTGCACTAAAAATGTTTCCTGCCCTTTCCCTATGCATTTGCATTGCACCGAGATGATTGCGGTGAACCACTTATTGAATGCGTCGAACGTGATAATAGATGTGTCACACGTCGTGTGATGCAACTATCTACTAAATTATTTCCTAGCCTAAATGCACGCACAATGAAAAAATTAAAAGCTAGGTTCATAGTACGTACCAGGGCAGGCACTCCCTCAAGATGGCGATGTTTGCAAATTTGGTATGTGTGATGGGAAGCCTCTAGAATCAGGGACATTCTCAATATCTAATCACTCTAATCTCCTCAAATTTGTAAATTGGGAAAGTGAAAATGACCCTTTTTAAAATTAAAATTGCCATTTATAGGTCCAAATTTAGGGTTTTTGACCTACCTTTCCTTCTGGACACACCCTTTGACACCCTTGACCTCAAATTTGACCTTGTTTTTGACCTTGATCATCAATTCTTCCTTCACCATCAAATTCTTGGCCATCCTTTTGCCTTATTGAGACAATTTTCTAAATTTTTGAATTTTTTTGAAAATTTGTTAAATTTTCCTGAGGGGGCATACCCATACCCTGCTGTCACCAGGGCATCCTAGAGAATCTCTTGAATGAATTCCTTTGATACAACATGATGAACTGCATTATGTCAAAGAGGGGAAAAATGTAGACACTAAAAAGTTTCCTGTCTATGAGCGTCATTTTTCTTGGTCCTCATCCTTTGATAATTAAAGAATTTTAATTATTCAATTATGTTTGATCATATTCCTCTATTAATTAAATAATTTTTAATTATTTAATTAATTCACCTTCTCATTTCTATCCCGATCAATTAAAATTATTTAATTGTGTCGCTAATATATCCCCTTCTTCTATAATTAAATAAATCATCATTTATCTAATTATTTCTCTCTAGTCAGATAATAATTTATTATTCGACCTTTTATTCTTCCATGATTAAATAATTGTTGAAATTATTTAATTCCTCTCTAATTTCCATCTTCCCATTTAATTAAATCGATTAATTTAATTAAATGCTCCTTTTTCATTTTATCCAAATACATAATTTGAATAAATTATTTATTTGCCACTTGTCCCTTTCCTCCATTTTCCTCCATTTTTGAATCAACAATTTAAAATAAATTATTTATGCACCTCCTCTAGTCAAAGATGCCCTGTCATTAATCTCTGTCATTGCCTTCATTGCTGTCATAACTGTCAGGCATCATAACTGCCAATGTCATACCTATCATGATTCCTCAAAGCATGGCATATTCTTGGTGCATCAATTCTGGGCCATTGATCTTAGCATCTTTTTGGACACTCAATCTCAATCGTCCATTTTGTAACCTCCCTCTCATGCATCCTCCACCATTGATCTTGGAATCTTTCTAGAAGATTAATCTGGACCATCTGTTCAAATGGTTGTCTATAAAAGCAACCTTCCTCTCCCATTTTCAACTTCATAGCTAATTGTCTCCAACTTTCTAATTAATATTTTGTAGGTATTTGCACATGTGAAGCAAAAAATCCAAGGGGAAATATTACAAAAAGGAGAAATAGGAGAGCAAGGGAAGTGATTCAAGATTCAAGCATGGGGAGTATTGTGATTTAATGTTTTATTTTCCTTAGGCTTTGATTGTTTTCTCTTGTTTAGGTATGGTTAATGGTCTGGAGGTGTTAGTTGTCACTAGTCTAGGCTAGAAACTAAGAAACCCCATCTTACAACTAAAGCTTGTCCCACCGATGGAACGATGGAGTGGTTCGTTAGTAGGAGATGCTAGTATCGGTGGAACCTTTGTGACTATCTCTCTAATAGACTAACAGTTGTGGCAATATCACAATATCAAAGAAGTTTGGAACTTTGGAACTTTTGGTCATGGGTTTTGGATTTTTGGAAACCTCTGACTTAGCAATCTTATGGGACAAGCCGATAAGGCTTCATTGAAGGGACATTGATTTGTCGCTAGGACATTGGAATATCTCTCCTTGACACGACGATGGATGACTCAGTGACCTGTGTAGAATGTCTTAGTGGGACTCGATGTATACTAAGGTGGAAAACAATGATTGGTTGGGACCTATCAATGATTGGATTGACAATTGGGAATCAGTTGGTTTTCCTAGACGGCTTGGAACATTTGGATAAAAAGAGTGTTGCATTAACATTGAAGGTAGAGAGTGCCATGATGGGAGAAGGAGGTAGGAGAAGTATCTACACTGTATGCTGTGTGAGAGTATTATAACAGTGCGAGGATTCTAAATGCTTATGTTGTTTGTATTCTCTGGATGGAACAAAATGTAAATCTCTTGTAAAGGCTATGAGCTTGTGGTGCAAGGCACCATGTCAATCTTATGCCTCCATGTGGCCATTTTGTAAAATTTGAGTTTTCATCATTGTTTTGATTGTAAATAGGTCATATTTGGGACTATTTTAATGTATTTGAAGCATTTTATTAGGTTTCTATGGGGTCTTATAGTTAAGTTGTCAAATAATGCAAATCTTGCAATTGTTGTCAAAAATTCAAAATACAAAAAATGTAAGAAGTTGAAGAGTCATTTTGTAAAGGGAAGGTTGTTGGTCAGTTGTAACTAAAGAGGTAGTAAAGATAACTATTGTGACATGTTTTAAAAGCATTGTGAAGGTGAGAAAGATTGTATCTTGAAGAGGGTTTTGAATAAAAGTACATTATTTTGCAGATTTTAATGTTTTCTTGCTGTTCTCAAGCGTGGTACTGGTCCACACAGTACTTTTAATCTTTATCTTTGATTGGGTTTGATAAAGCTTTGAAGTAGCTTTCAAATGAATTTGGTTTGAGTAAATTTTATTGAGTTTCAAACTTTTTAGAGCCACTTTTCTGAGGGCAGTCTAGAAACCCTCATTTTAAGGGTTTGAGAGTCAAATAAGAGCACAAACCACCATTCCATCAATGTAGATCTTTGTAAATTGGTGGAATGGGTCAGGGTGATCCCATAATAGTGGTTTACAATTTTTGGCCAAAATGGACACTGAAATTATTATTTTTAACTAAATCTTCACATTCAGGCACCTATAGCGGCTAAACCGTGAGGAATTTGAAGATGGTGCAAACTAGAGTCTCATCAAATTTTGTTTGTAGATTCTAAAAATAATTTTTTCAAAATTTTTGGAATCAAATTGCACTTCTTTTTCCATCTCTCATGAAAATTGATTTTTTTGAGAAAACAACATTTTTAAAAAGTGACGCACACCGTATAACGCATAACTTTTTTTCCATGAAGGATAAAATTATAATTCTTTCAAATTTAGATTTGTAACTTTGATATCTAGTGCTTCCACTTAGTTAGATAGTTTTTTATTGAATATTTTTTCCTTAATCAAGTTTCAAAGTCAAACAAATTATAATTCAGACACAGTGCGACCGTATAACACGTAACTTTTTTTGTATATGTCAAAATTTAATTTAATTTTTTTTGTTGGATCAAGGACTTCAAGATCTGGTGCACTCATATTTTTAATTTTTTTTTTTGATAATCTTCTATTTTTCACATGTAAAGAACAAAAGAAATTCATTTTTGATGAAAAACCTATGTTTAATAAAACTTAAAAAACAAATACATAACAAAACCAAAAATATTAAAATTATATTCATTGGATAGCTTGTTCTAAGGAATACCATAATCATTTGAAATAAATTTTAAATGAATTCATTTGATCCCCCAAAAGCTAAATCAAAAGTGATTTTTATTCAGCATTTTGATAGGTGTAAAGGAGACGCATTTATAGGTATGGTTTAAAACTAGCGAGGTTCTATCCAAGGGGGTTTGATCTAAGGTGATTTGATCAAACTATCTTCAATTGGAATCCTTAAAATGGAAATTTTTAAGGCTTAAATCATTATATTTTCTAAAAATATGTGATTTCAGATAAAATTCGTTCCTCTCAGGAATTGTAAACCACTATTATGACAACACCTGTTAGTTTAGGTTGTTTTTCAATGTTAGTTGTGTTTGAAAGTGCAAAGGAATTCAAGTTACGAGAGTTTTATTGCTACCCTAATAGATTTTCCATGATTGTGAGCATGAATGGATGGTTAGAAGCTAGGGTTTGTTAAAAATACTTTGGAATTGAATGGGAGATGGTTGAATAAGCATGTTCAGACCATATTCAATGTGGTTAAACCTTTAGTGAAGAGTTTGGAGGTCAAATATGTAGAGATACAATAAATACCTATACTAACTAGCCTAATTAGGCCTCCTTGAAAACATGATAGTCATTTTTAAGGGAATTCTTTTTGATAGAGCATCAAATTCCCAAGAAATTTACCAATTTTACAGACACCTTCAGAAATGAGAGAAGCCAATGCTCTTTCACCAAAGAGAAAAATATGCTGAAAATGAGATGAATATATTACACAGTGTACAACCTTTTAAAGGCATGAAAATATGCAACGGGAGTAAAAATACCTGATACGGGAAAGAAACCACCCAGAGTAATTAAATGCAAAACTAATGCCTAAGTAAACTTAAGCGTAAATGCAATTTATTCTAACAACCCCCCTTAAGTGCAACTTAGGGAGAATGCAAATGCAAAATATAGTATGGGTCCCAAATACACAACCATGTTAGGTACCTGTTGATGGTGCCCGATTTACCCACAACATGTAGGTAAGATAAAAGTGAAATATCTCACCTCTCCTGAAAAAGACAATCAACAATAAAACTGATCACCTCCCAAGGTCTTTGATGTTGGTTCACAACGTTGTTGTTTCACGAAGTGGTCAATATGGCTGTAATGTTCAAGGGGCCTGCTGGTTTTGAGCTTTTGGATTGTTATAAGATCAAACATATATTTAAACCTACTTTAATCAGTGGTTTTAAAGAAAAAGAAAAAGATAGATTAAAGCTTTTAAACTGAAGAGAATGTTGATTCATCCAACTAATCAGACTTGTTGCCTTCAAAGAAATTCCTAAACTGAAACTGCAGAATAAAGTTAACTTGTAATTAATACAAAGTTTCATTCATTCATAGTGCAAACTTTAACAGTAGATTGCAAATCATCATTTAAACAAAACATAAGATAAAATTTCATTCCTTGAAAGCTTTCCAAATCAAATAATTAACCCAAGATAAATACCATTCTGGAGCACAATATGAAGTAGATTTAAATCTAGCTGCTTCTATTGTTGGTGAAACAGATAAACAACATTTACAAATCTGGCAAGATCACCAGTGTATAGAAAACCCATGTCTTTGAATTATCTCCATCTATACTAAGAAAATATGGAAGATAAATCACCTCCTCCTGCTGAACTTAACTCCTACTCTACTTCTACTCTCGAGTTTATCTACCTTCAAACCCTACCTTGCTAATTCTTAACCAAAAAGAAGAAGATAAAGAAGAAAAAGATCTCTTTTTATGTCTATATCTGTGTATATCTAAAATAGGAAAAAGTGCCATATTTATACACGTGCGTCAAAAAATGTGTCAGCCCCTGTTTTAGGGTTTACAAAAATGAGTCGGTTATAGAAGAGTTTTAACAAAGTCAAGGATGGATTAAATGCATATACTCTGTTCATGTCGGTAGAAGATCGCTCTCAGGCATGGTTTCTGGATCTTTTAAAACAATCGTCATTAACTCGTAGCCTTCGAGCCCACCATTAAGACTCCACGTGTTTCATCCTCAACTTCAAAAACTACTCCCGTAGAGCTGCTTTAAATGTTCTAGGGGTATCTCCATTCATGTCCACCTACTCTTGCTAGTGAACATTGTTGGAAAATGTGTCTCAAACTTACTGACGTGAAACCTCTAAAAAAACAAAGTCGGTGTGACATTCTTTCTGTCTGGCCGACTAGCAGCTGTGTAACCTTGTGGAATGCTCAGGTTGCCAAGACCTTGTTGTTGTCTTACTGAATGGAGTTATCATTGAGAATTTTCTGTCATTGCGAGTTTTCCTACCTCTCTTCGCCCAGGGAGATCTCTTGGCGATGAGTGGAGTTGAGGAGAAATGTGAACTTTCAGAATGACTCATCCCGACAATGTATGCATCACCGACAGTTATTCTTAAGGATGTCTTTGGTGAGACTCCTGGTGATAGGTAGCATCAGGGAGAAGTGTGACCTTTAGAGACTCTTAGCAACTAAGGATCTCTCGCCGATGGTTTAACACTTCAGTGTGAGCTGAAGGCTCGCTAAGACCTTGTTTCGACTTGTTGGTCTAGTTGATGGATGTGTTCATGCTGGGTGTAGGGGAGACTCTTGTCGATGACTGTTGGTCTCACCGAAAGGTGTATTGACATCGGTAAGACTTAAGGGCTCTATATGACTCATAGCGAATGTGATAGTCTTGCCGATGAGTCTGCTGTGGACTTCGGTGAGAGGTCTCACCGATCTTGCTGATAACAATTATCTGGGCGATGGTCTTAGATATCGGTATGACTCTTGCAACTTGTTATGACCTCTTGCCGATAGTTGTAAGTTATGATGATAGCGTTAGTGGAGCATTGTAGCATCAGGGAGACACGACTAGTGTCTTACTAACATGCGATTCTACTTGAACAACTTTTGACCATCTGAAGATCCTATGTGGTATGTGTTCGACCAATCAGAGGAAGCTAAAGGTGAACCGTTGGCGATTAGACTATTGTGGCCATTCCTAAGCTTTCCTTACAAATGCCTCATCTGTCATTAAGACTCGTGCCTTCTCTCTTTTATGCTTTCCTCTCAGCTTGGAACCTTCGCGGGTTGACTTGAGAAAAAACATTAGATGCTCTCGACATGCTTTAACCTTGCAAAGCATTGCCTTCATTAGTCCTCTAAAGCATAGAAAATAATATCATTCATCCTACCTTTCAGATATCTTTCATTTAATTACTCTGCGCAAAAAGAAACTCAACTTTGGCAGAGGCGGAACCAAATCCGAACCAGAAACATACTTACCTTTAATACTGGCTGGGGCGGAGCCAAAATGAAATCAGAACCGAGACCGGAGTCAGAACAAGAACAAAACATGAAAATAACCAACCTTTCCAAGTTCAACCCACATTCCGGCTCCGTGTTCGCAAAAAGAAAAGTAACCAAGGATTGCAGCAGGATGGGGGTGAAGTCATAACTGAATGGGGAAACAAAAACTTTACAAAGAACTAAATCCCAAATCCATTCCAAACCTGGCCCCACAAAAGAGACCATACACAAGGAACAAAACACAAAAACAAACGCAAGCGGGATTAGAGCAAAAACCGATCCTGGGCGAACAGTAACGGGGGCGGAAGCGGAACAAAAACTGAACCCTGAAATTTCTCCAAATTCTAGGTTTAGTTTCCATCCCGGCTTTGCCTCCGACAACACACAAAGAAATGACAAAAAAAGGATGAAAAAGGAAAAAGGAAGGGAAGAAAACACCCCACGACTAAACGATTGGAATAAAAGGAAAAACAAATGAGTTCAGCGAAACTGGGACCGGAACGGAACAGGAACCTGGAACTTTAGAAAAGTTCCAGAGTTCGGTTTCGGTCTGTGTCCCACTTTCGCCGAAACAAACAAAGAACCAGTGGAACCGGAACCGGGAATGGAACAGAAAATAGAACTTGGAAGAAATTTCAAAGTTCAGTTTCGGTCCTGGTTTCATGTCCGCTAGAACAAAGGACAACAACAAACAAAACAAAGGAAACCGGCAGAACCAAAGCCTAGAACCTAGAAAAGTTTCAAAGTTCGGTTTCGGTCCATGTTCTGCGTCCGCCAGAACAAAATAGAAAATGTCCAAGGTAGAAAACAGAAGGCCAAAGGAAACATAATAGAAAAGAGGGGGACCTATTTTAAACAAGTTTAAAATGGGGTGGTTATGCAAGGCATAACAATTGGTGACTTGGCTAGGAAAATGGTTTAACCATTTTCAAGAAACCGAAGGAATCAGGTACCCAAAACTCTTGGTTTATGGACATCACAACTCCAGTTGGGTCAGTTTTAACAACCAAGGTTGAGCTAGAATCTCAAATGCAAATCAACACTGGCTACCCTTGAATCTATGTGTGTGCTTGATGGTGCATCACCCTATTACAAAGTTTTCCCCATCTTTTGAACAATAACGTGCAAGATTTGAACTACATCAGTTGATTCCCTTTAGTTGTTGTGCAATGATATCCTGAGCATTGCTCAACTTCCAGTCAAGTGTCCATAGCTTCAATAGAGATACCTCTAGTTTTCTCATAGCATTACTCTACTGCCAGTCAGGAATCCATAGCCCTGGTAGAGATACTAGAATCACCCATTCATATTGAGCTTTCTTTTCTTAGATAGTTCTTTTTTTTTTCTTGGAGTTTCAGATATTTCATTCAATTCTTTCTCAATATGTCAGATGTCAGACATCTATTCTGGGTTGAAAACTACCATGGACCTCATAACAACATCTGGGAAATTGGATTTTTCACTCAAATCTTGCAACACTATCGTCCTAGGAAAAATATACCTTCACAAAAGGAGATGTTTCTATTGATTTGTGGCAGATTCATTTGTAGTTAATGAAGATTGTTTACTTTGCACCTTGTTTTCAAAACTTTCCACAACCCTTATTGATAATGGATATAAAACAATTAATTTAGGACAAAATCATCCAACTAGAGAACCTGAAAATATCTAAACCAACTTCTCTCCTAATAAACAAAGTATACTTTAGATAACAACCCCCTTACAACTACATAAAATGAAGGTCCCCACAACTAAAAACAAAGGAGCAACAAGCAAGGAAAAAAACAAAACGACAAACAAGCATAAAAGAAAACTATTTACACATATGCACAACCGAACAAAAATATCAAACTTTCAAGATCCAAAGTAATGTTTAAGAAACTGCCCATTGACAGGAAATGAAACAGGTTCTCCCGTTAAACCGCTTAGCCGGAAAGTATTTTCTCCTAGGATTTCAGCAATTTGATAGGGACCCAACCAGAGCTTATCAAATTTCTAGTGATCACCCTTCTTTTCATTAGCTTTATCCCACAACAACACAAGGTATGATATTCTGAAAGCCTTAATTTTGGCTCTTTTCTCAAACCAACGTTTGACAACAACCTGGTGTTTAAAGAATTGATGCAAGGAAGCATCTCTCTGCTCTTCTAATTTCAACAAGCCCGCTAACCTTACTTCAATCCTATCATCACTAGAGTAAAATTCCTACATAAAATTAAGGATAGGTATTTGCAAGTGAATAGAGAACACAGGCTCTTGGCCATAAACTAGCTTAAATGGTGAAGTCTTCAAAGCAGCCTTGATCCTAGTCCTATCCACCCACAAAGAAAATCTTAACTGGGTATGCCAGTCCCTAGGATTGTTCTCCAATAGTTTTTTAATTACTCCTAGGAGATTCTTATTAGTTGATTCTACATCTCCATTTCATTGCAGATAATAGTTTGAAGAATACTTTAAAACAATCTTATGATCATAAGCCCATGAAATGAACTCAACAGAAGACAAGGTAGAGCCATTGTCACATACCAGTGCAAAGGGTACTCCAAACCTAGTTGTGTGCATTCAATGAGGAACTTGATTACTACCTCTGTTGTGCTATTCTTTCAAGGTGTAGCTTCTTTCCATCTTGTGTAGTAATCCGTGGCAGTCAAAATGAATTTGTGTCTTGCAGAAGAATTTGGGTTAATTACCCCAATAAAATCAATTGCCCATTGGGAAAATGGTCTTACCTCATAAACATGCTGCAATGGCATGGTTGAATGGCGCTCTCTTGATGTAGAAGTCTAACATATGTGAAATGTTCTTACATGTTGGTGGGCATCCTTGAACACACATGACCAATAATAACTAGATTTGAGGATCTGATGTGCTAATGAATCTGCAGAACCATGGCCTGTGCCATGTTTCCCATGAAATTTAGCAATTGCATGCTTAGCCTCTTACTGATCAAGACATCGCAAGTAAACTCCCTAAAAATTATTTCTATATAACAATCCTTCTTTGAGCATATAATGGGAGTTTTTCATTCTCAATGCTCTCCTATGAGTTGTATTCATTTCCTCTGGGCACCGATTATTGAGCATGAAATAAATAATATTGGCATACCAAGGGTCATTAGAAAATGATTGTGTTGTGTATTGCTGACAAATAATGTTCTCACCAACATCCACGATTGATTTAGATAGGCCTTGACCTCAGACAAGTTTCATAAGGTGAATCTCCAGATTGAACTCTTGCAGAATATCCATCCATTTCCCCCTTCATTCTCCCAACTCACTTTGCATAAGTAGAGACTTCACAGCAGCATCAGGAACCACATCAATAATCTGACTTCGAAGGATATAATTCCTAAAATTCTTGATAGCTCTAACTAATGCAAAAGATTGTTTCTAAAGTGGTGGGTACTTGACTTCAACATTCTTAAATAGAGAGCTCATGAATGCAATTGGCCTCTCATCCCCCTCCTCTCTTCGTTGTGTCAGGACAACTGCACATGAGTGTTCAGAGGCAAAAAAAAACATAAAATGGCTTCAAGTAGTCAAGACTGGTGAGGACTGGCACTTCCAAAATGGATTGCTTAACCTGAGAAAAAGCAACCTTTGCCTCATTACTCCATTCTATTCTAGCATCTTTCTTCATCATTTCGTTCAAAGGTTTAAATTTTTTTGCAAAACCTGTGATAAACTTTCTCACAAAGTTGATCTTTCCAAAGAAAGATCTCATCTCCTTCTTACTTCCTGGCATGGTTAACTTTAAAATAGACTCAAATTGGTCTGGATATATCGATATCCCTCTTTCTGAGATTATGTGTCCCAAAATTTTCCCTTCAAAAACCCCGAACACACACTTTTTAGGATTCAGAGAGACACCATATTAGATACATCTTTCAAGAACTTTAGCCAAGTCTGCAACATGGTTTAGTCTATCTTTAGAGAATACTGTTAGGTCATCCATATAGATGATGATACACTTACCAATAAAATCTTTGAACGCTACGTCCATGGAATGCTGAAAGGTTGCTTCAACGTTTATCAAACCAAATGGAATCCTCTTGTAAGCAAATGTTCCCCACTTAGTAGTGAAGGCTGTCTTCATTCTATCTTCATGATTAACAAGCACCTGATTGTACCTAGAATAACCATCCAGGAATGACATCATCTGAGACCCATTGATAGTTTGCAAGACTTCGTCTAGAGAAGGGAGTGGGTAGTTGTCTTTTTCTGAAGCTCTATTCAGATTCCTGAAATCTACACATAGCCTGATCTCTCCATTCTTCTTATGGACTGAAACCAAGTTAGCCACCCATGTTGAATGTCGTACAGGGAAGATTATTCTTGCAGAAAGCAATTTATGAACTTCCTTAAAGATTAGTGGTTCAATCAGGGCATTGATAGGACATTGTTTCTGCCGAAATGGTCTAGCTTCAGGCTTCAAAGGAATAGTATGAGTAATCACAAAAGTATCAAATGTTTTTAGATCTTCATACCCCCAAGATATTGCAGCAATATCATTCTTCAGTTCCATCAATATATCTTTTCTAATTGCTCCAAGGCAGGATTTCCCTATGTAAACATTTCTTTTAGGGCTAGAATCAACTAGGTTAACAGCTTCATATTCACCTCCTTTATCTTCGGTTGACACCTTTTCCTGAGCCCTTGGGTCTGAATCAAAAATTCTTTCTAAGGCCACCATTCCCTTGGGAATGCTATTACCTTTTAAATTGAGGACCCCCTCTGTATCGCAGTCTTTAGGGTTCCAGTCTCTTTGATCCCTATCAGACTCATTGATGATCTATCCTTCAAAAACATCTAAGCTTGCTAGAAAAGCAAGGATATGTTGATCATCGTCAAAGACTTGATAGCTACTAACATTATCAGGAACAACCGGGGTGGATATAAATTCTACTAAGAATCTCTTAAGCTTGGAGCCTTGCATGGGTTCTAGGGTACTTACGACAACAACTAATGAATCAACTAGTTGAATGTCCTCTCTAGGGACTAAACTAATCCCAAAAGCATCAAAGTTTTCAATCAGGTTCCATACCCAATTTCTATAAGTTGGTAGCCTTTTATTGTGACATGTGTATTGGCTATGTACTTTCCCAATAATGACTTCCGAATCTCCTTTAACCACCAAGGCAGTGAAATTTTTCTGATGTGCAAACATCAATCCCTGAGCTAATGCTTCATATTCTACTATATTGTTAGTGCATCCAAACTGCAGCATGTAAGAAGCAAAAAATGTTTTCTCTTTCGGGTTGGTTAATTGAATTCCAATGCCACACCTTGTTTTGGATTTGGATCCATCAAACGTGAGGGTCCATAGCTGATCATGAGCTGGGGTTGATCTCTTTGAGCTTGTTGTGGCTGTAGGGATATCAAACAAACCTTGGGGTTTTTCATCGTAACTACGTTGGTATGGTATTATGACCGGGGTAGGTTCATTTTGAGGAGGGACTTCCTTTGAAGGTATATTATCCTTGGTTAACATTATTGCATTTTTGGCTTCAAATAAGAAGTGATATGAAATGGCCTCAAGGTGACTTGGGCAGGTCTCTTCAGTTTGGGAAACATGATTCAAAACACCAATGTAGGGTTAGAAGGTTAGTTCTGAATGATCTTGGTAGTGTAGTCTACACCAATTAGGGAGTAGAAGACTCCGCAAATCGATATCTTCCCCTAAGACAAACTGATCTTGTTGCAGGTTCCTAATCAATACATGTTGGTTTGCATTAATCATGGGATCAGGGAATTTTTTCATTGAAAAATATTTAGATTCAAGAACTAAAAAGGTCAGAATTTCCTCTCTTTTATAAACCCCTATCTCTGTTTTAAAATAAGCTACCTCATTGGGACAGTCATATTCAGTCATGATATGTTTGAGGCAAGGTTTTCTTTCAATCCTAATCTGCATAGGCATTCCCCTCCATGGTAGCCACATGTGTGAAAAGTTGAGGGAGAGATATCCCCCTATACTCTTCATTAAATCTCTGCTCAACAACATACCATAAGTCTCTGGAATGTCTACTACTTGAATATCCATATTGGTTAAAATCCTAGGGTCAGACCCTACTTGCCCATGTATATTTCTCAATTATCCAACTACATTAACCTCTATTTTATCAAGTTGGATGACCTTCTTGTTTGTTTGGATAGGGTTCAATCCCAATTTCTTACATACAGAAAATGGCATAACATTTCCAGAAGCCCCTGAATCTAGCAGACAATTATGTAGATTCTTCCCAAAGATTCTCAATTTTAAAAGAAATGGTGGGGTACCTAACTTGCTTCTGAACAAAGCTACGTTCATGTCTGTAGCGGGTGCCACCTTGGTTTTCCCTTTTGATTTATCAACTTCTTTCAAAGCTTTTAGCACTATCTCTTGTTGGGCAGGGCACCACTTTAGGATGTCAAAGTATGATAACGAGGTTTTTTGTTTCTGTATCTCAAAAACAATATCAAATTATATGTTATAGCTTGCATTACATTTGAAAATACCAGATGAATTACCTTTGTTATGGGAGTCAGGAAAACCCTTTGGTGGAAGAGGGTTGTTATCAGCACCCTAATTCGGAGGCACCATATGGTTAGGTGGTGCTGATGTAGTGAAAAAACCCTTATTCTAATTTCTTAGGAAGTGTCCTCCCTTTATCTGAAAGGCTTGAGCATCATACACATCTTCCTCGGGTTCATTCTTGTTTTGCATTGGGAATGAAGGTTCTTCTTCAAAGAGGTGATAAGTCATAGCTATATCCACTGAGCCACCTCATTTGCTTGAATTCCCTTGGAACGTTTGGGCATCTTCTTGTGCCATTTTCACGACCTTCTCCATTTCAAGGCAGTTTACCTCAGAATGAGTTGCAGTATCATGCAACCTACACTAGTTAGTTATAAAATTGAGGTCAGCCACATTTGCAACATGTGGCCTGTCCTCATTAGCTTGATAATTGTGAGGAACTCCATCGTTATTTGGCCTTGTATTCAATTGTCAGTTGTTATTTGGCCTCTGTTTATATCCTCTATTTTGATTTTGATAGCCTTGGTTAGGGAAGTTTTGTCCTTGATAATTCCTCTGGCTGTGATTGTAGTTGTTCAGATAATTACCCTGATTGTTATTACTCTGATTAGGGTAATTACCTTGGTTCTGAGAGGGGTTTAGTTTAAGCTGAGCCATATCATTTTTGACTTGAGACAGAGTTTTCTTTAAGGTATCCACCTTGTTTGTGAGTTGAACTGTATTTTCACTCTCAACACCCTTAGCAACAGGTGGCTGATTGATGGGATTTGGTATTCCGGCTTGGTTATGATGACCATGTGGACCGTGATGAGCCTGTGATTGTTGAAGGAAGTCAGGAGCTTCGTTGGAAAAAGAATGGAACAGGAGATTGAGTTTGTAACTCAGATATAGGTCCATAATGGGAAGGAGACATCCCTGGGACATTATTGAATAAATGGGTTGGGTTAGACATCTGATACCCCATTGAAGGAAAACCTCCTCCCAAGTTTCCTTGTTGAGAGCTAGTTTGTTGTTGCAGCTTGATGGCTAGATGATAAAATTTAGATAGGGAATCAATATCTTCTGGTTGATAAGTCCTTTGTAGGAATAGGCCAAGCAAAGGGTCTAGAACTCTAAAATATGCCTGAATGGCACTATTCTCAGCAACTAGATAGGGGTCATGTAGTCTCCTATACATTCGTTGAAACTTGGTATTAAACAAGGGCAAGGATTCACATGGCTCCTTCCTAACGATAGCAAATTGGTGGAATAAAATGGCTGGATCCACATAAACTCTAAACTTATTGATCAAAGCCTTCTGCAGATCTGTCCAGCTCAGGATAGAACCTTGTGGAAGGTTTAGGTACCAGTTGTACGCCATATCCCCTAAGGAATAAGGGAACAACCTACAAACCACATCATGGTGAGCTATCTGGGCTCTGGTACAAGTGTCCTTAAAAGCTTGTATGTGATCTTCAACACTCCTTGATTCGCCATGAATGTATTTGGGACAAAATATCTCAGGATTCTTAGACATATCATGAAAGCCTCCAGGAATAGTCCCTAATGGAGAGGGATTATTCATAAAAAATTCCATTGGTGCCTGTGGTGGGGGTTGAGCTAGCTGTTGGATGGGCTGAACCAGCTGTAATGGCACTTGAGATGGATTCAATGGTGGATTGACAGGTATCCACTGGGGTATTGGTGAAAATCCTGGTGGAGTGAGTGGAGCTAACAAAGGTGGTATAATGGTTGCCCTAGTCTTGTGAATCTTGTGTCTTGTTGGGGTCTTGAGTTCTATGAAAGGTGGTGGGTTTTCGGTTGATCGAAGAACTCTATGGGACCTCTCTGGTGAGAAAAACCCAATATTATCTAGTTTGCTTTTTTGGCCCTCCTTCTAGCACCAGATTTGTTGATGGTTCCAGGTTGACCCACAACATGTAGGTAAGATAAAAGTGAAATATATCACCTCTCCTTAAAAAGAAAATAAAAAATCAAATTGATCACTTCCCAAGGGCTTTGATGTTGGTCCACAACGTTGCTATTTCATGAAGTGGTCAATATGGCTGTAATGTTCAAGGGGCCTACTGGTTTTGAGCTTCTGGATTGCTATAAGATCAAACATATATTTAAACCTACTTTAACTAGTGGTTTTAAAGAAATAGAAAAAGATAGATTAAAGCTTTTAAACTGAAGAGAATGTTGATTCATCCAACTAATTAGACTTGTTGCCTTCCAAGAAATTCCTAAGCTGAAACTACAGAATAAAGTTAACTTGTAATTAATACAAAGTTTCATTCATTCACAGTGCAAACTTTAACAGTAGATTGCAAATCATCATTTAAACAAAACATAAGATAAAATTTCATTCCTTGAAATCTTTCCAAATCAAATAATTAACCCAAGATAAATACCATTCTGGAGCACAATATGAAGTAGATTTAAATCTGGCTGCTTCTACTGTTGGTGAAATAGATAAACAACATTTACAAATATGACAAGATCACCAGTGTACAAAAAACCCATGTCTTCGAATTATCTCCATCTATACTAAGAAAATATGGAAGATACATCACCTCCTCCTGCTGAACTTAACTCCTACTCTACTTCTACTCTCGAGTTTATCTACCTTCAAACCCTAACTTTCTAATTCTTAACCAAAAAGAAGAAGATAAAGAAGAAAAAGATCTCTTTTTATGTCTATATCTGTGTATATCTAAAATAGGCAAAAGTGCCATATTTATACACATGCGTCAAAAAATGCGTCGGCCCCTGTTTTAGGGTTTACAAAAATGAGTTGATTATAGAAGAGTTTGAACAAAGTCAAGGATGCATTAAATGCATATACCCTATTCATGTCGGTGAAAGATCGCTCTCAGGCATGGTTTCTAGATCTTTTACAACCATCATCATTAACTCACAGCCTTCGAGCCCACCATTAAGACTCCAAGCGTTTCATCCTCAACCTCGAAAACCGCTCCTACAGAGCTGCTTTGAATGTTCCAGCGGTATCTCCATTCATGTCCACCTACTCTTGCCAATGAACGTTGTTGGAAAATGTGTCTCAAACTTACTAACGTGAAACCTCTGAAAAAAACAAAGTCGGTGTGACATTCTTTCTGTCTAGCCGACTACTAGCTGTGTAACCTTTTGGAATGCTCAGGTCACGGAGACCTTGTTGTTGTCTTACTGACTGGGATTATCGCTGAGAATTTTTTGTCA
Organism: Sequoia sempervirens; assembly: GCA_007258455.2. NCBI lineage: Eukaryota > Viridiplantae > Streptophyta > Pinopsida > Cupressales > Cupressaceae > Sequoia > Sequoia sempervirens. Next base: position 426,906,773 of record VDFB02075321.1, on the reverse strand, counting down.
CTGCGAGTTTTCCTACCTCTCTTCGTCCAGGGAGATCTCTTGGCAACAAGTGGAGTCGGGGAGAAATGTGAACTTTCAGAATGACTCATCCTGACAGTGTATGTCTCACTGATGGTTATTCTTAAGGATGTCTTCGATGAGACTCTTAGCGATAGGTAGCATTGGGGAGAGGTGTGACCTTCAGATACTCTTAGCGGCTGAGGATCTCTTGCTGATGGTTTAACACTTCAATGTGAGCTGAAGGCTCGCTAAGACCTTGTTTCAACTTGTTGGTCTAGCCAATGGATGTGTTCATGTTGGGTTTAGGGGAGACTCTTTTCGATGACTGTTGGTCTTGCCGACAGGTGTATTAACATCGGTAAGACTTAAGAGCTCTATATGACTCATAGCAAATGCAATAGTCTTGCTGATGTGTTTGCTATGGACTTTGGTGAGAGGTCTTACCGATCTTGCCGGTAACTATTGTCTAGGCAATGGTCTTGGATATCGGTATGACTCTTGCAACTGGTTATGACCTTTTTCCGACAGTTGTAAGTTATGCCAATAACATCAGTGGAGCATTGTAGCATCGGGGAGACACGACTAGTGTCTTACCAACATGCAATTTTGCTTGAGCGACTTTTGATCATCTAAAGATCCTATGTGGTATGTTTCTGACCAATTAGAGGAAGCTGAAGGTGAACCCTTGGTGGTTAGACTATTGCGGCCATTCCTAAGCTTTCCTTACAAATGCCCTATCCATCATTAAGACCCGCACCTTCTCCCTTTTACGCTTTCCTCTCAACCTAGAACCTTCGCGGGTTGACTTCCTTGAGAAATAGCATCAGATGCTCTTGACATGCTTTAACCCTACAAAACAATGCCTTCATTAGTCCTCTAAAGCATAGAAAATAATATCATTTATCCTACCTTTCATATATCTTTCATTTAATTACTCTTAGCAAAAAGAAACTCAACTCTGGCGGAGTCAGAATCAAATCCGAACCATAAATATACTTACCTTTAATACTGACAGGGGTGGAGCCAAAATGAAATTAGAACCGGGACCGGAGTCGGAACGGGAACAAAACATGGAAATAACCAACCTTTCCAAGTTCAGCCCACATTCCAGCTCTGCATCTGCAAAAAGAAAAGTAACCAAGGACCTTAGTAGGATGGGGGCGGAGTCAGAACCGAATGGGGAAAAAAAAACTTTAAAAAGAACCAAATCCCAAATCCATTTTGAACCTGGCCCCAGAAAAGAGACCAAACACAAGGAACAAAACATAGAAACAAACGCAAGCAAGATTGGAGCAAAAACTGATCCCGGGCGAACCGCAACGGGGGCGAAAGTGGAACAAAGACCGGACCCTGAACTTTCTCCAAATTCTAGGTTTGGTTTCCATCCCGGCTCCACCTTCGAAAACACACAAAGAAACAACAAAAAAAGGACGAAAAAGGAAAAAGGAAGGGAAGAAAACACCCCACAACCAAACAATCGGAATGAAAGGAAAAACAAATGAGTTCAGTGGAACCGAGACCAGAACGAAACAAGAACCTAGAACTTCAGAAAATTTCTAGAGTTCGGTTTTGGTCCGCATCCCGCTTCCGCCGAAACAAACAAAGAACTGGCGGAACTGGAACCGAGAACAGAATGAAAACCAAAACTTGGAAGAAATTCCAAATTTCAGTTTCGGTCCTAGTTCTGTGTCCTCCAGAACAAAGGACAACAACAAAAAAAACAAAGGAAACCGACGGAATCGGAACCTAGAACCTAGAAAAGTTCCAGAGTTAGGTTTCGGTCTGGGTTCCGCGTCTGACAGAACAAAATAGAAAACGCCCAAGGTAGAAAACTAAATTCCAAAGGAAACATAACATAAAAGATGGGGACCTATTTTAAGCAAGTTTAAAATGTGGTGGTTATGCAAGGCATAATAGTACCCATGTACAATGCATAAAAATATCTCACAAGTGGAAGAAAGGAGAAAAACCCTATGGGAAGAAACCCCTCTCCAAAAGAGAGAAAAAAAAAACAAAAGAGATGATGCATGTATGGAGGACTCAATCACACCCCCCAAGTACTACATACATCATGTATATACAATTAATAGCCCCCCATAAGAGGGAAAGAGAGAGACTCTATAGCCCCCCCCCAAAATGTGTAATTGTAAACGATGATTTTGGTTTCGCCCTCACAATGCTTTGCTCATCTTAGGGTTTTTCACCTAAAAGGAGAAAGGGGATTGGATGGGGACCAAAATGCAAGGGTTTACACTCAATATTAATGTTACTGAAATGTATTATGCCTAATTAAGATGTCCTAATGCTTTAATATGAAATTGAAATGTTCGAATGATGCAAAACTTAGAAAATGTAAAGTGCTCAAAAACACGTGATATGCAAAAAAGTAAAATGAATGCAATAAATGACAAAATGAAGATGCAAAATAGGAACTATGCACCTAGAAACTGATGAGGAACAAATTGGAGATTGCAGAGGCCACCGAAAATCTAGAAATTCTGATTTTTTAGGCAACTTAGTCCTAGAATAGGGAAACTGCCCAAAAATCTATTTTTGCCAAAAGGGCGTATGAAAATGTAAAAATTTCTGAAAAAGCAATCCAGTGGGACTAAGTCACCACTATGGGTGAATTATTCCACTTTGGATTTTTTGCAAATCTGAAAGTCGAAATGAAAGCCCACAACTTGTACTTTGCTTTTTTACAGAAATTTGGATTTGAATCTTCAAAAAATCTTGCAAAATAGAAGATAAATTGGTTTCTAATGGGGGGTTTGGCTTGGTGAAACCCCTAGTTAGTATTTAAACTCTGTGAAAGATAAAATCTGCATAAACCCTAGCCCTAAGTGTGTCTAAGACTAGGAAAAGCTAAAAATGAGACAAAATCCTATTCTAATGTGCTAGAATAAGATGAGCAAATGGGATTTAAGTGATGCAAGACTTCAATGTAAGAAACCCTACAACTCTTCAAATGAATGCAAATGATATGCAAAATGAAATGCAAACCTTAAATTTGAAGATAAGAAGAACATGAAAGATGGAATCACTTCAAAAACAAGTCATTAGGTGTGATTTGATGGCTAGTTGCATCTCTTCAACCTAGATTTCTCCATGATTCACCATAGGCATCCATGATCAATCCTTTGTAATATGAGATCTTGAATAAAAAGTGAGCTTGAAGACCTACAAAAACCCTAGTTTTCTTCCCTAAAGCTTCAACTTTGCTGTAAAATGCTATTGAATATTCTTGTGTAAGACACTTTTACTCTTGAATTTTTATTTTTTCTTTGTAAAAATAACTAGGAGATGTGAAAAATGACCTAAAATGTGTATTTATAGGCATCAACACCTAATTTTCCTATTATTTAGACCTAAGAGGATGACATCCATTGAAAAATTAAATTGAATTGATAAAATTCCCGCTGAAAAGTGGAAAATACCCCAAAAGGGACTAGGTTGCCACCTTGGGCGACTTAGTCCCACCAAGGATATTTTTGGTGGGTTTCACAAGATTTGAGTGGTTTTAGTGATATTTGTCAAGATTTAAGTGGTTTTATGAGTGAATTAGGCCTCAAAGTCCAAAATCATGAGTATTAGGGGCCTATAAATGCAATTTTAAGGGATAATTGATAGAAGGTGTCTAAAGAAAGACCTAGTTTTACCGCAAAATTGTCTCTTTCTTCAAGAGTATACAATTTTTGGCAATACATTAAGCCCCTACTTTAGCACTCATATGAATCTATGTCCATATGCAAGCTAAAGTATTCTAAACAATGCACATTATCTTATAAAAGGAAATTCATTCAAAATCCTGGAGAATGAAGCGCCCAATGTAGTTATCTGCAAAACCACAACATCAGGAAACCACATCCTACAACACACATTCATTATTTATCAGAAATATTTTTTCCTAACTCTTAGAAAGAAAATTCGAGGGTAGATGTATGCCCCCCTCTATTTCACTTTCTTTACGGAGGTGGAATCAAGGTAGCAATCTAGCCACATTGAATGTGAAATGTCATATCGAAGGACATATCCAAGTACCATGTCGCATAATGATAGACATTTTATGATGTTGGGTGTGAAATTACAATTACAACGCATCAAACGATGTCAAAATCGGAGTTCTCTATCTCCTGTTATGTTGTATTGAATAAAAGTAATGCATAAGATAGAAGAAACCCTAATGCATGGTGTGATAAAAAGAAATGAAAATAGGTTATAGAGGTAAAGGAAAGTAATTTGTCACTTACTAGTTCATTTTACCTACTTGTAGTGTGAGAGTGATGGGTGAGACAAAAAATTTCGAGCAAAGGAGGGTAGACACCTACACGATTGGACATTCTTCAAGACTAGGTGACATGCGGCGAGCAACAACATGAGGTGAGTTGATTCTGCAATCTTCGTTTTGTGATTTTGTAATGATTTAATGAATTTTGAGGTATATCTAGGTTGATTAAGGGCCTTGGAAAAAAAGTTCGTAAAGTATCCCCTTTTTTGGTGAACTGTCCCTTTTGTTTGCAAAGTGTCCCTTTTGTTCGCAAAGTGTCCCGTTTCTTTGCAAATTGTCTTGTTTCTTCGCAAAGTGTCATGTTTCTTTGCGAAGCGTCCCATTTCTTTGTAGAATGTCCCAAAAGGGTTCTAAAGTGTCTAGGGCCTTTAGGAAATCACACTATATTAACTTTAGCACACTTGCATGATGAAAAACGCAAAAAGGAAATATTTTAGATGAATTTTAGAGAATATTTGTGTAAATTTTAAAGGTACCCGCTCAAGGACGACAACGGTTAAGAGGGAGACAATTGATCTTTCTGAGAGATCTGGCTCCAACACTATCAACAAAGGAGATCTAGAGCATCATTAGGCTGTTGGGATCTATTGGGCATATCTTATGCCTCTCGGGAAATACCACAATGCCATGCTAATGGCTCTCTGTGAGTGATGGGATGCATATGCATGTTTCATCTACCTACAGGAGAGATGACGATCACATTGGAAGATGTACACTGGATTCCCCATATGCCGATTCAAGGAGAGCGAGTATATTTATATAGAGACCACACCTTTTTGGAGTAGAGGGTTGATTTACAGTATTGTGTAGATGGTCCAATTCATGATGCATGAGTTAGTGGAAAAAATTATTTTTCCATGTTATTATATTCATGGGCACTAGTGGTTCAAAGCATTATGATGCACACCGTAGCACTAGTTCTCATACCTAATGGTCAGGGTGCTCATCTTGAGGGAGGACTAGTCCACATGATTTGAGGGATGGCAGAGTAGTGGATAGTATATGCCTAGGGTTAGAGTATGATGGCACATCTCTATTATGATTTGGGGTGATTTGTATACCAAGAGGTGGAAAGTATGGTGTACTACACACTTCTACAGGTGTGGTGCCTTGAGCACATTACATGTACCAAACCAGTTGGTTATCCATGTGCAACAATAGTAGGGTACCCATGGGATTTTGAGTATCCTCTGTGATGAATATGGTAGTATGGTGATTTTCACTTTTGGAGGGTACGATTTGACCGACTAGATGAGGATGAGGTCCTTTGGAGACCTTATCAGTTGACATTACAATGGCCAGATTATACCAGATAGTTGAGGAGGATGCAGATGGATAGATTTTTGGTTGGCCACCATGACCATGTAGTATGACCATTCTACTACGATTGAGTCATGCAGCAATTTGGATAGGTACAGACACCACCCCAGACATGATCCTCTTAGAGGAGATTAGCGCAGAGTGCGCGAAGACTAGGTGAGAGTGATGAGACAATAGTTGAGGACCATCATGAGGGGGGAGATTCCTCTCCCATCCATAGGACAAGGTCACGAGCTGTAGCTGCAGTTGGCACCAATACTCACAGTCGAGGGGAGGCTAGCACAACCTCCATGCCCCTGCTACAGGATGACATTGAGGTGACACATCCGACCAATGACATAGGTGATGATATTTAATTTTATGCACGTACTTTGAGTCATTATGTCATTTTATATATATACACATATACCATGATGATGATTACTGATTGTGTTATGTTTCTACCTTGAAGGAGCGACGAGAGACTGGTGAGAGTTCTATCATTAGGCTACTATAGAGATAGTACCTGCATCCATCGACGAGGAGGAGATGGATCCTAAATACATGCCCCAACCTATTGTGGAGGAGGATCTAGAGTTACTTAGACCTTTCATGAGACTATGGGAACTTATGAGAGTGTGAGGAGATGATTGCATCGGGTCGAGACCACAAGGCATTCATTGCAAAGTCCAGCAGAGATGGAGAGACTACATGGAGATATAACACAACTACAGGAGGAGAGATATGTGGCCCTTGGGCAAGCAAAAGGTTTGGAGTTCGCATTCAGATTTGGTGGATTGCGATCACGCTCACACATGACCATCTCATGATGACCAGGTACCAAATCACAAGCACCAGATGCTGAGGGGTCTAGTTCTCATAGACCTTGGTGATGTATCTTATGATGATATGTATATAAAACTATGAAAATATGTATATATAGAGAAAAAAATTATGTTTAATGATTTTTTCTAAATGTAATGGAATGTTAAATGAAATGTGATTAATTAAATGACCTTTGACAAGATTACTTTAATTAATGTCTTCATGATCTAATAATATGTATGTGATCTAATTAAAACATATTACAGTTTTATTTTAGACACAACATAATGATTATGTTATGCTAAATTTAATTTATCGAAACACACAAGATGAAAGTGAATAGCATGAAGCCTAAAGGAACTATAAATAATCACTTTAGTGTTGAAGACAAACCTATAAGAGAATTGTCAAAAAATGAAGCAATGTGAAAGCGTATAAGGGAAGATCCCATAATATTTTGACAACACTGGTTTATAATTCATACATTCAAAAGGGGTTAAACATAATACCGATGCAAATGTGTGACATTGATTGGTTTTTTAAGGGGTGTTCCATCGAGTTCCATTAAGACATACACACCAGACCCATAACTTTTGTTGACAACATAGGGTCCTAACCAATTAGAACTGAATTTTCTACGTTCGTTAGGGTTGGTGTTGACATTATGTTGATTTTTAGATAGAACTAAGTCACCCTTGTCAAATGTGCGAGGGATGACATTGAGATTGTAATATGTCATTGTCTTTTGCAATAAGCTTGAAGATGCTCAAGAGCATTAATGCACTGTTCATCAAGCATTTCAAGTTGGTGTAATCATTCAGTATTATAAGTGTTATTGTCAATCAAACCTTATAGACCAATCCGTAACATTGGGATTTCTAACTCCAAGGGAATGATTGCCTCAGTACCATAAACTAGGTTATAAGGTGTTGATCCTATAGAAGAACGAACAATTGTGTGATAAGCCCAAAGTGCATAATGCAGTTGTGTGTGCCAGTCCTCATGATTAGCCTTAACAATTTTCTTTAAAATTTGTTCGAGGACTTTAGTAGTTGACTCTACTTGACCATTTGATTGTGGATAATAAGGTGTTGAATATGCAAAGTCTCCAAGAACTTCTTCACATAATTATTCTTAAATGGTGTGCCATTATCAAAGACTAATGCAAAAGGAAGCCCAAAACAAGCAATTATGTGCTCAAGGATGGAGCGATAGATTACCCCAGTGGTCGTAGATTGAAGAGGAATGGACTCTACCCATTTCATGAAATAATTAGTGTCAGCGATGATAAACATATGTCCAATGGAAGATAGCGGGGATATTTTTCCAATTATATCTAGCCCCTATACTGAGAATGACCAAATAGGGATTTGGGCACGAAGCTTAGTAGCAAGAGCGTGAAATAAATACTATGTTCTTAAGATTTATGACATCGCTTAACATACACATAATAGTTTTTTTCCATATTTTTCTAGTAATAACCCACACAAAGAAGTTTCCATGCGAGGGTCTTTGCACCAAAATGACCGCCACAAATTCTGGCATGAGCTTGTTCGAGTGCCATGTTAATTTCAAAATCCTTAAGGAATCTAAGTAAAATGCTGTCAAAGCACCATTGATGATGAGCCTAGTTTTTGGTCCAATTTTAGGTAGAACCTATAGTTTATTTCCTGGCATTTGTCATGGACTTTGATGTTAAATGTTGATATTTTCATAATGTTTCCGACAAACCATAGACATTGGGCTTAATCCTATCTCTACAAGTTTTAATGACATTGGCATATTATGTGGATTATCTATATTGATTTGGCATGTGGTTAATCAATGTTCCTTAAGGTGGTTATAGATGTGCAGTTATTGTGCGTATTGACATTTCCATGCAAATTTAATTCGAGGATGCTAAGTTGAGGAAGACACCGCCAACTGGGCATGCACCATAATGTCCAGCAAAGGAATCACTCAAGGTCAAAGGAGGTCGACAAAAGAAGATTCCTCATGCAACTGAATGTAACAATCTTTTAGTGGAATTTAATGATTGAGCAGCCATGGGCATTACTATTGTGCTAAATCTGCATTTGGACCTTCATGTTTGACCAAATTCCATGCACACGTAACCGTCACCGCTCAACTTTCTCTGTTTTCCCTAAATGGCGTCCTCCCAGTCATGGAGTTGACTACCTTGTTTAGCTGATAGTATAAATAAAGATTTGATGCTCCTTCCTCAAGAGGTTGCATGATTTGATATTGTAATTGCACTCTCAAGTTTTCAGTAACACAAATACATTACTCTTTTGTACTCATGATTTACAGTGAATAAAATAAAGTTCTGAGTTCGAGCATCTGAGTTCACATTAGTTTTAGAGGATACTTATCCAAGGGGGGCCACTTGGTGAGTAATCCATCTTCTTAGTTTAGTATTAGTTTAGTATTACTTACTATTTAGTAATTAGTTAGAAATTTGGCATCGACTATTCCTGTAGCCACTAGAATTTCATTCTGTGACTGTTCTTGTAGCCAAAGCAGAAAAAGTAGTACCTAGTTTGTTGTTCAAATTTTCATTACTGTTCTACATTTTAGTTTGATGTAGTTGTTGATTGATGATTGACATTTATCGTATTCCCTTCTAAGCAATTTACTTTCAGTATTGTGAGTTCCTTAGCTATAGAATGAAATGGCTACTTTGAGTTCCTAGTGCACATACTGTGCCCACCCATTTCAAGTTCACGTACCTAGGTTAACAAGTTAAATGCACCTTCATGATGATTGGAATAGCTATTCAGGTTAGATGTCCAATCTCTAAATCATGGCTGTAAGGGATTAGTTATTAAATCATTGTAGGAGGCCAACAATCGATATAACACATCCAAAAAGATGATGTACTTGGTGGCTAATTTTTTTAGACGAGAGTGGGTATTGCTTGCAATAGGTTCAAGAATGGTACCATCTTTTATATAGTTATAAATAGCATCATACCACTCACTCAAATTGTTCTTGGTTGTGACTAATGCGGCAAGAGTGATATCAGTGATGGAAGGTTTCATGATGGGATGAAAAGTGAATATAATATCTTGTGACGGATCAGAGGGGGATATAAGAGAAGCAACACTAGCCATTGCGTCCATATGTTGATTGTCTTTTCGTGAGATTTTATCAATGGTGAAGGAATTTAATTTCGCCAACAAAGACATCGTGAGATATTTATATTTGGATAATTTATCATGTTTAGCTTGATAGTCACCATTGATTTGTTTGATTACTAATTGCGAGTCACCAAATATCCTGATATTTGTAATGCCCATAATTAAAGCAATGAGTATTCTAGCGATTAAGGCCTCATATTCAGCGGTGTTATTTGTACATAGGAAATTTAAGTGATATGACAAGGGAATAGGTTTTCCTTAAGGAAGAATTAGTATTATTCCAGCACTGGAACTTGTTCTACACTTAGATCCATCTAAATATAATGTCCATGTAGAAACACTAGTTCTCAATACACTGTCATCAAGATAAGAATCATTATCGGGTAATGCAAGAGGGGAAGGGGCATCAGCTAAATGGTCAGTCAAGGCTTGTCCTTTAATTGCTTTTTGCAAAACAAACTTAAGGTAAAACTTAGTTAACAACATAACCCATTTAGAAAAATATCCTGATAAGTATGTTTTATTGAAAAGATGTTTTAGAGGATCAACTTGTGTCATGACTTGTGTTGATGTGTTTTTTATGCACCTCTCAACACAGGCAGTGCATAGATGCACTACCTCTCTTGAAAGACAATCTTCCACAATCATATTGTAGAACACTATCCCAAGGTCTCTAATGTTAGGTCTTGACAGTGCTTGGAATATCTCAGTTATTTGATGTGATTTGCTGGAATCACTAGGCAGACTTATGGATGGGTTACAAAGTGGGGAAGTTGGATCTTGAAATGGAGTTCTTAAGATGGGAGAGTTGTTATGCATTTGCTGTAGGTTCAAACAGTAGTCTTGAACTCCATTTTTCCATTGGATTTAGCTTTACAATGTTCAATGAACCTTAGCATAGGTTACTCATTAAATAAAATGAAAAAGGGCAGGGAAGAGAGGAGGTTCCTAGATCTGCAACTAATTGTGAACAGTGATGATGGAGTTCCTGCAATGGACAACTTCTTGGAAACAATATTCCACTTAACTAGAGATCTCACAGTCTCATGGAATTTGTGCTATCTTCTAAGGTTTGCAAATGTTTCATCTTTCATTCACCATGTACATGCATGAACAAAGATAAAAGTTTTGGAGCAGCTTTGAATTCAAGCCCAGACTAACTTTACATAGCTATCTACCATCAACAGACAACAAAAAGTATGGACTAAGAAGTCATCTACACAGCAGGAATTTTCATGATCACAGGATGACATTCCTAAAATCTACCAAAGCAAGAAAATAGTTAACTAGAACATCAATAAAATCTAAATTAAACATCTAAGACTGGAGATTGAATCAAGCAACATGTGAGAAACTCAGAAAATGCACCAAGTCAATGTCTTTTCCTTATAAATTTCTGTAGCATGTATTTACAACAACTCAACCCCCTTTGCAAATGAGAGGAGAGCCCTATTTCTAGTGACCAAAAAGTCAAATGAATGGCCAAGATTAATTCTCATTGTGTGGCCAAGATTCATTACAAAATAGGGTTTCACCTACCCCCATTTTGTCATTTTCCCTATTTTGTCCTCTAGTGACGACACTGTAGCACATCATCTTTTAGTTGATTTTTGTTTTGCTGTAGCTACTCCTTAGGGAGCTCTTTATCATCAATAGGGTTGTCCTCCTGCTTCTTGGATGCTGCATTTTCTATAAACTTGAGGATGACTGCCTGGAGCTCTTCCACTTCAATAATCTCATACCTTAGCACTTGGTAGCTCCACTCCTTCGCGTTATCCTCTAGCCTTTTCTAGTCTTCATCATACTTTGTGCCCTGGTCTCTGAATAGCTCTAATTGGTCGAATGCACGGGTAACAAAACTCATAAATTCCATTGTTATTTCGTTAGACATCCCGTCCTCCATTTTCTTCTGGAAGTAGGGTTTCACCTTTTTTGGATCCATCTGCACTGCGGGCATATCATATTCTGTCATCATCTTGAGATAATGAGCACATTCTACTTTGATTTCCTTTATCCATTCTATATCCAGATCCACCTTGCTCATTATCTGCTCCAACCTTTCCTTCCTATTGCCAAAGTCTCGTCGCCATACATCCATCAACCAGTGATCATCCTTCTTAAATGCAAGCTCCTTTTCCCATGTGGCTTCTGGCAATTGAAGGATGGCCTCGATCTTTGGAAAGGTGGAGTCGTATGCTATAGGGAAGTCAATGCATAGCCTCTTGGTGCCTTCCAAGGACTGCTGCAGGTCCAAGAACTTGTTGGTTGTCTGAATAGCCCGGCCAATTCCCATGTTTCCAATGTATAAGACTCATCAGAACCAGTCCTTTGTAGTCTTCTCCAAGTTCTTTCTTCTCTCCATCTTATTGATTTGCTCTTTGGATAGCAGTTGGGGCGCAGTTGTGGATGTGGTAGGCAGGTCATCCATTGATGACCACTGCTGAATGTAATTTGTTAAAGCAGCCACCTGTGCTTTGAGCTCATCCTTTGAAATCTTGTCCTGCCTTATCAAATGTACCATCGTGGCCACTGATTTCTCAAGATGCCCTACCTTCTATTCTCGTAGTCCCCAAGTCGATGGTGGAGATGTTGTAAGTTGTCCCTTCTTGACTGACCACAGGCATGGCTGCTTGCACAGCTCGAGACCCAGAAGCATCCATCGTTACCTTGGATCCGATATTAAGCTTCTTTTCCTTCTTTGTTGTGATTTGAGATTAGGCTAAGATAGCCTCTAGCCTCGCCCTTGGGTCTTTTAGTATATGGGTCTTTCTTTTAAGTTGATTTTCCAACCATTATGGTATGGCAGATTTTCCCTTAGGTGAATCATGGTCACCCTCGCCCCTCTCGGTCAAGGCCAAGGTTTCCCCTCTCTTATCTTTTGGGGACTTTTGTTTTTCCTTGGTAGCATCTCCTTCTTCTTCATCGGAGTCTTGGATGAACACAATGTGCTTAATAGGAGGCTTGGCCAATGACTGCTATAGGGGACTTTCTTTCTTTTCCACTTCCTCCCCTTTCTTTCCTTTAACTTGTTTAACCTCGTGCACATGTTCTTTGAATTGCTCGATCTCGAGGCCCTTGACAGCTTGGACTTCTCCCTTAGTTTTGTCTTCTTGCTGCTATTCTTCTTTTTCATGGAGTGGCCTTTCTACCTCTGATTTGGTGTCCTTTGGCTGCCAGGCCAGTTCTTCTTCAAGATCACCGTCAAAGGCTTGCACGATTAACTTGCCACTAGTGCTATCTTCCTCATCCCCACTCTCTGAGGAACCAGTTCCCTCCTCCTCATAGGAAACCCTATCAATAATGCAATGTTCATACTCTGGTTGCTCGTGATATTCATCGGCTTCCTCCTCAAAGGGCCTTGAGGCCTCTTGTTCTTGCTCTTCCCACTCCTGGGAAATTTAGCATAGTGGATTCCATGGCAGGTGACCCTATCGAAGGCTGTGAAGGTTGGGTAGTGGAGAGGACCTGAGCCAAGGCTGCCTGAAGCATAGGATCCATGAGGATTTGGGAGAGCTCGGAAGGGATATTTTGCATGTGCTTTGAGAAGGCCTTAGGAAAGGTGGGAGTGGGAATTGGTGCAGCCACCATAGGTAATGGGACTGATGTAGTGGTGACATGGCAGCAGAGGGAGGAGGCATTGTCAAGGAAGAAGAAGAGTCAATTATAATCACAGGCTTGGTCAGGGGTGAAGAGGCAAGATGGACAGAGATGTCCACCGCCGGTGGGGAAGTGGTGACCATAGCCAGGGAGGTAGGTGGTGTAACAGTCGGGGCAGGAAGAGCCAACACAGGCTTGATTTGATCAGTACCTTCTACTTCTTCTTGCGTCAAGAGTTGTTCCATCGTACCCCCTATTTTCTTAAGTCTTTTGGAGGGTGAGCCTCCCGAATCCTTCCTTGTATAAACCTTGGGGTCAGGAGATTGCTCTGTTTCTATCTCCTTCCTCTTCTTAGACCTGGTAACTGGGGAAGACTTGGATGTCCCACCCATTGAAATGGTGGTGGTAGCGTCGTTTGTGGCACTTGGATCACTCTTGAGCCCTTCATACATTAGGACCACCCCTTGTTGTTTTGAATTGGGCCACTCGTTCATCAACTCACTCCTTGGTATGGGCCAAGATTGGCGACTGCAGGGTACCTGGGGTGCATTATGGTGGCCTCATCTTCCTCGACCTGGTCTGGTATGGGGAATGGCTGCACCTTCCTTATAAATTGCATAGTCATTCGCATATAGTTGCTTGCACGTACTTCTTTATCATCCTATCAATCTCCCCAAAAGTCTTCAATGTGGTGGAGATGAGCTAATCCTGACCCCAGCACCTTTCTTACGTGACCATGTGGGTCTATCCATGGGCGAGCAGTGTGTAGGTAGAAATGGTAATCTTTTAGTTCTTTCTCGGAGTTACTAGCACACTGGGAAGTTTGTAGCTTATACATACCCCGGCCGAGAGTCATGGGATAAGAGATCCCTGCTATGTGTTTGTTGCTGAAGATCGCTTGTATGTGTTGGAGCTGCCGAGAAAGCTCCAGTAAGATGATATGGTCATTGTGAGATTGAGGCAACCTGTTTGGTCTTTTGACGAAGCCCTAGGCACAGATGTATGTGAACTTTGGGTATTGGATGAAGAGAAAGGCATATTGCCTCAATAGTGCCCGAGCACTATGAGAAACCCTCCTTTTGAAATCCCCAACAATCATTCTAACAATATGGCCGATGAAGGCATCATTCACTTTGCAATACTCCCCCTTGAAGTTTTTGTATTGGAGCTGGGGGTATTTGTCATAGACCTTGAGTTTCCCACCCTGCTCCTGATCGGGTGCCACAAATAAACCATTGTATTGCCTCCGGTTTTCCAAGGAGTACATGAGGTATGAAGTCATATAGAATTTGGAGCTTTTCTTCACGTTGAGGAACTACTCATGAAAGCAGTTGCTAATTATTCCTCCCTAATTGAATGAGGTCTTTGTTGTAACATCATCATTTCCCCGAAGGATTTGCTTGATGAAGTACACCATCCATTCTTGAAAGAAGGCGGCTGTAGGGAGGCCCATGACCCTGCTTAGCATCATGACCAAGTCATGGTAATCTTTGTGGAAGTCACTGTGGAAGAGTTCTTAAGGAACCTTCGCAGCACTGCAGCACTTTTCCTTAAGCCAATGCTGATTTATTGACCTTTTACAACCCGCCGGATTATCATCCCATGTTGCCTGACATTCTTCAATGGTGGGAATTTTGATTTCTTGAAAAGTAGGGATATGGAAGGTTTTTGTGATTCCTTTAGCCGACATGTCGGCGAGAATGTTACCATCCTTGTCGACAATTGTTCTTGTATTCGATTGATATGCCTGTCGACAGGCCATGATGAGCTCCGGGGCTACAAGAGATGGAGGGAAGCCAACTGCCTTTGCTATTTCGCTCTGCCTTATCAGCCTCGCATTCTTGGTCATTGGATTGACCCTGACCCTTTGTGTGAATTCATCAATATTGATGTGGTTGATGTTAGTATCGGTGATCTCCTTCCAATCTATAGTAACCTTCGAGTGCAGATGCTCACCCTGGAATTGGTATTTTATTTGGTCCTTGTCCTGTTTTCCTTGAGGATTTTTTCCTGACTTCTTTCCTTTGTCCTTCTCGACGGCTGCTCCTGAATGTCTTGCACCCAATTCCATATACTCTACATGCAAAGGCGTAGTCAGTGCAATTGATCATGAAAACATTCATGTTAGTAGTAATCATAAAGATGAAATCAATTTCAAATAATCCATCAAGCATAACATGATACTTTGTCTCCCGATACTGCTGGTCTCTAGGTTGAGGGCTTTGGGATAGTCCAGGCCTAGAAGGCCAGAATTCCCTAGCATGAATGCTATTTTGGAAAGGTAAATAGGGCAGAGGGATCCCACAGATTCTCTTCAGTCGAATTTCAATAATTTAAAAGTTTCACAAAGAAAAGGACCAAGATTAAGCACATGGGTCGAGATCAGATTTTGAATTGGGCTCATTTGGATTAGTTTAGGAACATCCGAAGGTACAAAGTTGGAAAGCCATCAAAAGAGGGCTGTCTGGGAATGGCAGATCAGAAATGAAACTTCAGAGGTAGAACTTTGGGGTCCAAAGACCGGCAAATCAAAGGGTGGCCAGGTGCATTCATCATTTGGGACGACAATCGCCGGACAGAAGTCCGGAGCCTTGGGCCCGGTAGGGGGGAAGCCACCACTTCATTTTAGCTTCCAATTGGTGTGAGCATCCGCCTCAGAGAAAGGTCTCGGTGACAACCTAATGTCTCGCTGACTAAGCGCATCGGCAGGAGGACTTGATCCTCGGTGGGGTGAGGTCTTGGTGAGAGATGAATGCCTCACCGATAGCCAAGAGCAAGATCGGACCCAGCATGAGGGTCCACTATTCTATTTTTTTTTTAGTCCTGCGGTGGTCGGAAGGGTTGAGCCCGGAGCTCGGAGGGGCAGGTGAGATTTTCCCCTCAAAACGGTAGATGAGGAAAGGACTCCCGGAGGGTGGAGCCCAGAAGTTGGATGGATGCCAAGCATGGACGACCTAGTTCTAGCATATACATATTTCATCTGTAGTTTGCTATATTGCCGCATTGAATCAATCAAGTTATGCATTTTTCATGTCTGGGTCCATATCAGCATAGGTCCATGATTGTCTTCTCGACACCCATGTTGTTTTATTCTAACATTTGCATGCTACTGGTTTCATCGACATAACTCCTTTGATGTCTCGACAATCACAAGTCTTGTGCATTCACCTATTGGAAAAGGCTTCATTGTCGGGGCTGTGTCTTATCGAACTCAGTTCATCTCGCCTACTTGTGCATATGGGTCCTCGGTGAGAGTTGGGTTATCAACAATTGTCATGGCGATTTCATTTTGTCACGCCGAATGGCATGTAAGGGATGCATATCAGGGGGAGTCATTACTATCGTTGTAAGGTCTTGGTAAGAGACCTTCGGTCTCGTCGACCTTACACATGGATTCCCTTTGAATATAATTATGGTGAGACTGTGCTGGATTCTATCGGAATAAGGTTTGTTGTGTCCCACAGAATAACATTCGGGTTTCATTTTGGCCAAGCATGAGTTTGCGACAGGAGGTCATAACGAAAAGGTAAGGTCTTGCCAACAGGTAATGATGGCTTTCGGTGTGAGATCTGCTTTCTCTTAGTGAACAAAGGGCTAGCTCAGGGTAGCTTTTGGTGAAACAAGAGCACTCTACATGAGGTTTCCCTGACATCATTTTGTCTCGCCGATCACACGATGAGGTCTCTATCGGTAATAAAGCCAAAATGTCTTGGCGAAAGTAAATAAAGCAAAACATAACTGCTCAGTGTAGCATATTTGTTTCAGTATATAGACTTGGCGAGGTGCTCGGGGTTTCACTAAATGGAATGATGAAGTCACCCTATCAGCATGATAATGGGGTTGTTACAGCGACATGTGAATAAGTGGGTGCCCTCAGTGAAACATTGTATGATCGACATAGGGTCTCCCGGACATCTGAAAGCTATAGCGAAGTGGGTAAAGTGGATTATGCATCTCGGTGAGAGTCTTCTTTTGTCTCAGCGATCAGAAGTTTCAGTCATTGTGAAAATCCTCCTCGGAGAGAGGTCTCGCTGACACTCAAATGTCCTGCTGACTATCAAGGTGCGGACAGAGCCTGGAGCCGGCATCGACCGTCAGAATTTCTCAACTTGTGTTCGCGGCAATGGGAAAGCCAAAGCCCAATGGATGGAAGGCTGGGGAGGATTTCTTTTTGAAATGGAAATCGTGGGATAGAGCTCCAGAGGGTGGAGCCTGATATGGTCAAGGTCATTCAAGGTTCAACATAATTTTCCAAACGGCGAAAGGAAGCCCGGGACCTGGGTGGCGGAAGGATGCCATGCCTTCACCAAAAGAAAATGATATTGTCACGATGTCCTGGCAAAGGTATAATGTCTTGCCAAAGATGATGGGTCTCAGAGCAGCACAGAGGGAGCCCTCGGCATAGGATTCTAAGTCAGGGAGAGGTCTTTCCGACCGGGCGAAGTTATGCCGAGAGAGGGAGCCCTCAGTGTAGGATTGAATGTCTCCCCGATGGAGAATGAGGGGGGGGAATCACGAGAGCATAATCCTGGATACCTGGGCCTGAGAGATCCAAAAGCTAGTTGGTCATCTATTTTGCTAAGTCACCACCGGCAAGGGGAGCATCTAGGCCCGAAGGTCACAAATGCCTCTGTGAAGAACGACCGCACAAAGATAAGGCTCCGAATTGGTCAAGAGGATGCTGCATTGGTTTACTCAACTTTCGAGGACACGGGTTTTGTTTGTTGTGCCATATTTTATCCTTCACATATTGTTTTGATGGTTATTGTTCATTTTAACCCCTAGAAATCATGAAAAAAATGTTCAGGAGGGCGAACGGGGGACCTACCTTGAACACTCAATGCGGGGAGGTGTGGGATCCACTTACGATCGATGAGATGATGGTGAGAGTGATGAGCGTGAAGGTATTGAAGACGGTGGGCTCCTCCAACAAGTTCTCTGATCAATCTCTATGGATTTGTCAAGTGAAAATGATAGGAATGAACCTTCTATTAATACCCCAATCACCATTAATGGCCTCACTAAATGTAAGTACAGCGAGGCAAGGAAGTTAGTGAATTTGAATCCATTGACGGTGGCGGGAGACTCGGGGTTCAGCGGTCAGGAGGGCACAAGGCAACAGTTGTTTGGAAATTTCAACGCGGAGGGGTTAGTGGCGGCAAAGAGATGGTTAGGGCCTGGAGCCAGCATCGTTCTGCCAGAGGTTTGCCATCAGAGATGGCGAAACCTACATGGAACTCCGGAATCGGAAGTCTGGAGGTCCGGGTTCGGGGTGCCTGACGGCGGCCAAGATTTCCTGCCAACACTTCAGACGACAATTATGGAGCTAGGGCTCGGAGTCCAGGAAGACGCAACCCATTTGCTGTCAGGGATGACGGATACGACAGGGAAACCTGGCAAGGGAAACCCAAGGGGGTAGGCCCGGCTGGGTTCAGGGCTGCTGGCAAAAGCAAATTGCCAGGGAGACCCCGGAAGGCATCAAAACTAGACAAAACTAGCCAAGGGGAAGCACAGTTAACTTATGGTGAGATTTTGAAGCGATGTTGACCATCTGGGACACCAAAAAAAGGGGCACGCAAAATGAGGTGGTGACAAAAACAACCCGACTAGGCAAAAGAAAAGAGGGTCCCCATTCTGAATGTGGTGTGTGTGCCAAGGGCACAACAACTTGTATTTCGTCATTTAGTAAATAATGTCACAATTTACTAGTAGCGAATACAAGGGCTAAACATTGCTTCTCGATGAGTGTATATCGGGTTTCGTAATCAATTAGAGTTTGACTAATGTAATAAACAAGATGTTCTTTTCCATTATCATCTTTCTAAGCAAACAATGTTGCAAGAGCATGAGTAGATGTGGCAATGTAAAGGATGAATGGTTTGTTTGGCATGGCAAGCTGTTAAACAGGTGGAGTTACAAGGCATTCCTTCAAACTCTCAAAGGCCTGTTTATAGTCCTCATTCCATTCAAAGGAGACATCATTCTTGAGGATATGTGTGAAAGGCAATGTTCTATCGGCTAAGGAAGTGACAAAATGACAAATGGCCTGCATTCATCCTTATAACATGCGTAATTGACAAACATTGCGAGGAGGTGGCATGTTAATGATAGCATCAATTTTCTTTGTATCCACTTTGATGCCTCTATGAGATATGATAAAACCTAAACTTTTGCCACTATCTACTCTAAAGACACACTTTTTTGGATTGAGTCTCATGTTGTATTTACACATTTGTTCAAAGATTTGTTCAAGGACAATCACATTATCTTGTCATCGTAAGCATTTGGCGAGGATGTCATCAACATAATCTTCTAATATTTTATGTATGTAATCATGAAATATTAATGTCATTTCTCTTTGATATGTTTCACTTTCATTCTTTAGTCCAAAAGGCATCATAACCCAACAAAAAATTCCCCAAATAGTGGTGAATGTTGTCTTGTATTGATCTTGTTGGTTGATGAAGGTTTAATTATAACAAGAAAATCCATCCATGAATGACAACAAAGCATGTCCAGCAGTTGAATCCACAATCATGACAATATTAAGAAGTGGAAAATCATCTTGTAAGGATACTTTATTCAAATCCCAAAAATCCATACATATCCTAATATGATTATCGGGCTTAGCAACTGCGATAATATTTGAGATCCAAGGAGAATAATCATTAGGATGAATGAAACTTGTGTCAAGGAGTTTTTCAAGTTCTCCTTTAACATGCAAGGCTATATTAGGATTCATTTTTTGTATCTTTTAGTGAATAGGCTTAGTATTGTTTGCAAGAACAATGTTATGTGTAACAATTTTAGGTCTATACTTGGCATATCAAAATATTTCCAAGAAATTTTTTTAGGAAAATCATGGAGTAAAAAGTGTAGTATCCTCTTGTTCATCATCAAGGAACTTCCCAATCTTAATGACCTTTTCTGTATCATTGATGTCTATTGGTATATCAATTGTATCTCCTAGGGGGAGTGCATTCGATGTAGGAAACTCATGATCGTATGGTTCCATGGTTTTATCATGATCATCAATATTTTGTGGCTTAGAAATTATCATAGCATAGGTAACATGTCTTTTAGAGGAAGATGATTTATCAATAGCACCTAACATTTGTTTCAAGGCTTCATCACTTTCCACATACTCCCAAGATGGTCGAGAATTTATATCAATAAATTCAGGATGTTTGAGTGTAAGTGTAGTTCGTGGTTTACATGTGATGGCAATGATATTTAATGTGGGTCATTGAGTTTCTTTTGTTGTCTTAGAAAAGGAATATCCTAAACCAATCTTTATGTCTTGCATATTAGGCTCAATAGGGACATGAATTCCTTGTTCATGTTTTCCACATCCTTTACCATTGTACCCTAATTGTTTCACAAGCTCATAACCGCATCCGTAAAGTCTTTCCATTTCCTTGGGATTAGGTGGTTGTTGAAAATCTATCTCATTAAAATTTTTTGTATAAGGTGTGTTTTCATCCAAGGCAGGTGAGATAGAGGAGGGGGAAGACTCTTGTGAATTTTGAGTGGACATGACTACTGGTTGTTCTTGTTTTTCTGTCTCCTTGAGAGTAATTATGTATTCATCTTTGAATGAAGGAGTAAATTCCAATGTTCCCCAATCATCATCAAGCAATTTAGACACAAATTTTGTTTCCTATTTATTGGTTTGAAGAGGGTCAATATGAGAGGTTGGAATTAAAGCATTTGGAGGACTTGTTCCTTTTTCAATTTTCAAACAACTCTCAGCCTCGGGGTCTATCTCAACTTGATATACTTTGTTGTTATAGACGTATTTCATTATGTGATGAAGAGTCGAAGGTACCACATGAATCTCATGAATCCACGGCCTTCCAAAGAGAAGATTATATGTGAGATCATAGGGAATGAAATGAATAAGAGTCTGCAAGGTAACCACTTTGACTATTATAGGTAAAGTGATTATACTGAGCGGTTGTTTGGTTGTGTTGTCAAATCCTCTGATGGATAAGGAATTAGGTTTAATTTGTGATTTTTCCACATGTAATCGATCAAGAAGTTTCACACTGCACACATTGAGGGCAGAGCCATTGTCAATGAGGCTTTGCTTAATACCTATTGTGTTATATTGGGAAATGATCATAAAAGCCTCATTTTGTCTCCTTAAGTCTAACGGTTGGAGCTCATGTTGATGAAAGGTAATATCTACGTTAAGTGTATTCATTCCCTTTATAAGAGCTTCCACATCACTTTCATTTGTACCAAGATGAACAAATAGTTGTTGCAAGGCTATTTGAAGCATTGAATGATAATTGGGTGAATTTAGGAGATCCCAAAGGTATATCTTTGCGGGAGTGTTCTTAAGTTGTTCAACGAGATCATACTCCCTAAGGTGTGAGTTTAGATGAGGAGCACTAGGTAAAATAGGGTTTGGTAAAGGTAAGGAGGTTGGAGGGGGTTTTTGGGGTTGCAGATTGTTTCTAGTGTAGTGTGTGTGTGACAACATTATGTTGTGGTGGATAAAGGGTAAATTTAGGTTTAGGTGGAGGTAGAGGTTGATGTGAAGGTGGGTAAAGAACAAGTTGAGGTTGAATGACATTAACATCTTTTGTTGTTTATTGCTCACAACAAACCTTAGTGGGTGGCTTGTGTGATATGAAGTCCTCAAGGGATTCATCTAACATATGTAAGTCATCACGACTAAAAGGTTTGGGAGAGAAGTTGTCACTAAGCTGTTTAGTTTTGTCATCACAAGTCTTAGTGGATGAACTCAGTGAGAGGAAACCATGAAAGGTTTCATATAATCTATCCAATTCATCACTACTAAGAGGTTTGGATGATATTGTTTTCCTAAAATGAAGCATTTTTTTAATTGGTTCATGCGATGTGTAAATTTTTTATTTATGAATCTGATCTAAATGAGCTAGGAATGAATGCTAAAAATGAACATTGTAAAAATATAATGCTATCTATGATTTCCATTAAAGTAAGAAATACAAATGTGAATGATTCAAGTAGAATAGTAAATAAATGTATAGGAACAGAGCAATGACTGGATCTAACAAGAATTTCAGAAATGGGAAACATAATGCGAAAATAGAAATGTAAAATTGACAGTGGGACTAAGTCGCCCAAGGTGGTGAATTAGTCCAATTAGGGTTATTTTTGAAGTTTTTCTAAATTTTCTAATGGATATGAATGGGTTTAGGACTGTGTAATGAAAATCTATACTGTAAATGAAAAATTTCACTATTATGCTATGAAACAGGATGCAATAATGCAAGCTAAGATGAACTTTTCACTAATGCAAAAGAAAACCCTAGGATGCACTTTCACCAATACAATATGCAATGCAAATGAAACCTAGGATGCACTTGAAAAATCATAAAGGCATATGTTCAAATGATGGGTTCACCAAAATGTAAACGATGATTTTTTTTTCACCCTCACAATGCTTTGCTCCTCCTAGGGTTTTTCACCTAAAAGGAGAAAGGGGATTGGATGGGAACCAAAATGCAAGGGTTTACACTCAATATTAATGTTAATGAGTTGTATTATTCCTAATTAAGATGTCCTAATGCTTTAATATAAAATTGAAATGTTCTAATGATGCAAAACTTAGAAAATGTAAAGTGTTGGAAAACACAACATGATATGAAGAAAAGTAAAATGAATGCAATAAATGAAAAAATGAAGATGCAAAATAAGAACTATGCACCTAGAAATCAATGAGGAATAGATTGGAGATTGCAGAGGCCACCAAAATTCTAGAACTTCTGATTTTCGAGGAAACTGGGACACTTGTGCCAGGCTAGGCGACTTAGTCCTAGAATAGGGAAACTGCCCAAAAATTTGTTTCTGTCAAAGGGGTGTTTGAAAATGTAAAAATTTCTGAAAAAGCAATGCAGGTTTTGGATTTTCTACAAATCCAAAAGTGGTAACGGAAGCCCACAACCTACACTCTACTTTTTGATGGAAATTTGGATCTGAATCTTTGAAAAATCATACAAAATAGAAGATAAATTGGTTTCTAATGGGGGTTTACCTTGGTCAAACCCCTAGTTGGTATTTAAACTTTGTGAAAGATAAAATATGCATAAACCCTAGGCCTACGTGTGTCTAAGACTTGGAAAAGCTGAAAATGAGACAAAACCCTATTCTAATGTGCTAGAATAAGATGACCAAATGACATTTGAGTGATGCAAGACTTCAATGAAATAAACTCTACAACTCTTCAAATGAATGTAAATGATATGCAAAATGTAATGCAAACCTTAAATCTAAAGATAAGAAGAACATGAAAGATGGAATCACTTCAAAAACAAGTCATTAGGTGTGATTTAATGGCTAGTTGCATCTCTTCAACCTAGATTTCTCCATGATTCACCATAGGCATCCATGATCAATCCTTTTCAATATGAGATCTTGAATAAAAAGTGATCTTGAAGACCTACAAAAACCCTAGTTTGCTGCCCTAAAGCTTGAACTTTGCTGCAAAATGCTATTGAATCTTCTTGTGTAACACTTTTACTCTTGACTTTTGATTTTTACTTTGTAAAAATTACTAGGAGATGTGAAAAATGACCTAAAATGTATAGTTATAGGCATTAACATCTAATTTTCTCATTATTCAGACCTACGAGGCCGACATCCATTGAAAAATTAAATTGAATTGATGAAATTCATGCTGAAAAGTGCAAAATACCCCAAAAGGGACTAAGTCGCCACCTTGGGCGACTTAGTCCCACCAAGGATATTTTTGGTGGGTTTCACAAAATTTGAGTGGTTTTAGTGATATTTGTCAAGATTTAAGTGGTTTTATGAGTGAATTAGGCCTCAAAGTCCAAAATCATGAGTATTAGGGGCCTATAAATGCAATTTTAAAGGATAATTGATAGAAGGTGTCTAAAGCAAGACCTAGTTTTACTAAAATATTGTCTCTTTCTTCAAGAGTATACAATTTTTGGAAATACAATAATCACCTACAAAAATGATAAGTGTTTGAAAACAAAACATGATCCAGTGTCAAAAAAAACTTGTCTCCCTTTATAAAGAAACAAAACCAAATACAAATGTAGGTATGCTTCCCAAAGAAGCATGAATATGTATGATGATGTCTTTGGAATTTTCACATGTGTCACAAAGACCTTGGAAGATGATGCCACGAACCAATCAAGAACATGCCCAATCATAATGGAAGGTGACAAACAAGGTACCACTGTAAATTGATGCTAAAAGATCTCTAGAGACTAAAATTGGGTGACAACATTTGTACCACAACTATCATCAAATAGGAGAGATAACCCCTAATATGTGTCCTCCAAATAAAAAATATGAGATTCTACGAATAATGAATCAATGCTCGACAAATATGAATCCCAATCAGGAAGACAATGAAATATTGGTTGTGATGAATCACTAGATGTGTGCAATGAATCATCAACACAAAATGAATGGTCTTGCAGAATATGAATGATGGAAGCCTCAATCGATGACTCTGCACAATGGATCACTAAAGGTGAAGGTACATCAACTATCTCTGATGGAGAAGAAGGAGCATATGAAGAACCCTCATCATCCTCATTTGAATATTCTAAGTATTCCAACACTTCAAACTCTTGCATAGTAGCATGATCATATCTTGTCTAAAAAAGGAAGAGGTACTAGACAATTTGAAATAGGATCATCTTGGAATGGTTGAGCATTAGGATCTCCATGTATTTCCCAGATTTTAATCTAAAGAGTACAAGAACACTCAAAATGATCAATAACATCTAAAGTGGCATCATCAATATGCATTGTAATAACTCCTAGGACATGGTTTGCAAGTCCATGCAAATTTATTAGTATCAATACTAGGAAGGGGAAAATATTATATAGGTACGGAAAAAGATGAAGCCATCTCAAGTGCTTCAATATACCATCTCTCCATTGTGTATAGTTT
The DNA here is from genome assembly GCA_007258455.2 of Sequoia sempervirens. Taxonomy (NCBI): domain Eukaryota; kingdom Viridiplantae; phylum Streptophyta; class Pinopsida; order Cupressales; family Cupressaceae; genus Sequoia; species Sequoia sempervirens. The sequence continues at coordinate 426,881,698 of VDFB02075321.1, read as the reverse complement.
CCTTGTTCCAACATAATCACAACAGGATGCAATGAAAACCCCATAATCAAGTATGAAAAATCTCCCAAAAAATGCAAAGATAGTAAACCTTCAAATACAAATAGAAACTCCCAAAAAAAAATCCTTTTGAAAATACTTTAGGAAGCAATGAAGCATAAAATATGGCTGAAATTCTTAGCAAAATAAGGGCACCTTTACATGCAATCTACAGTAGACCAATCTGGAGATCCTCTAAACACTCAAGAAAATTGGAAATACATTGGAAAGGAACAATTTTCCCCACACGCGTGAGGCTTCGCTTGCACCAAGGTGAGCCTTTACTCATACCAAGCAACCACACTGCAAAAGTATTTAATGAGAAAAAAGCTTCCCCTCGCAGCCAATGTGGGATTAAGTTCCCATAAACACAACTTCAAAAGAAATTTGGGCCCACACACTTCATTACACAACATGTAAACCTAAATAAATATTTAGGGGAAACTTTATAAAATATAAAATTTCAAAAAATTTGCTGCAATATTTGAATGGAGCGTCCAAATAAATATTTGTTTTGTGAAATATATCCAAAATCAAGCAACAAGCCTCAAAATAATGATTCGCAGACTTCCAATGAAAAAATGTTTCCTTCAAAGAGAGGAAAATTCCAACATGTCCAATCTCAAATTTCAACACCTCAAAAAAGCTTGCAACCTCCCAACAAATCACGGGTCTTCAGAATAGAAAAAGGCTCAAAGCTATCCTCACCCATAAGGGAGCAATGAAAACCTTAGCCACACCAAGCTCACGCACAACAAGAGGTGAATGCACAAAAGAGTTACATAAAGCCTTCATTGGAGCCCTCATAGAAGGCACAAAGGTGAGGGAAGAGGCATCATGAACACCATCAGAGGAAGGAGCATTGACGACAACAAACTCGGGAAAAGGAGTGCCCCACAAAATGCCTATCACAACTAGTGAAATATAGCCCCTTGTAAGACCAAACACACCTCTCAACAAGGAATTCAAGATTCCAATGCAGGAGAAAAAATATGGCTTTGATACCATGAGAGAGCAATAAATTCCCAGGATTCAGACACCTTTAGAAAAAAGAGAAGCCAATGGTCTTTCACCAAAGAGAAAAATATTTATAAAATGAGATGAATATATTACACAATGTACAACCTTTTAAAGGCATGAAAATATGCAACAGGTGTAAAACTACCCAATACGTTAAAGAAACCACTTGGAGTAATTAAATGCAAAACTAATGCCTGAGTAAAATTAAGCGTAAATGAAATTTACTCTAAAAAAAACAACCCTATCTTAGTTTTTGATATGTTGAAGTACTCAATAATGGGTTCTTGAAAATGTTTTTTTTTTTGGAGATTCAATTTGGTTTAAAAGACACCGAATTTTTTCATTTGGGCTCCTTCAAGCAATTAAGCCTCTTGGGTGTGAACATTTGGAAAATGGAAGAACCAGTGTTCAAAAGGAGTTCATTTGGCTTAATTCAATCAATATGATAGTTTCTAAACTATATTAGGGGTTCATAGAAAGTTTGGTACCTTGAAGTCACATTTTGGTGTATTTGTATCCCTTTGAAATGAGGTTTCATGGAAGTGAATTTGTGAATGTTTAAGTGATCTTTCAAAAATTAGTGTTTGTGTCTTTGAAGACCTTTGAGGCCCACCATTCTTTGTATCAATTTGGTATCAGAGCTGGTTGATCTGATGGATTATAACGTGTGTTGTTTGCAGGTGTTTGTGGTCCATCTTAAAGCTGCAAGAGAGAAAGAGTTGTGAGGTGTGTTGGCTACAAAAATGGAAGAGGCCTGTGATCACTGTCCTCCAACAAAGATTAAGTTGGGGAGAAGGTGCAGAGAGAGTTACATCACTGAGAGGGAGAGTGGGTAGAGTTGCATCTTCCAGGATCTTTTGATGGGTAGATGGATGGTGTGTTGTGACAAATTGTGTGATGAAGCAGTGAGAGAGATGGGTATTTGTCTGAGGAAAATCACATGAAGAATGTAACCATTACAGACCATGAAGATGCTAGGATAGTAGATGGGAGTAAAGATGATGACAAGATGACAAAACCAGGTCAAGAGAAGGTCAACAATGAATTGATTGGAGTGAGGCAAGATTGCTTAGAAAAGCATGGTGAAATCATAATAAGGACAATCTTATGTCCTTTGATTGGAAAAGAGGTTAGAGGGTAGTTAAATAATGTTAGAATAGTGGGTTGTAAGTCTGATGGCACAAGAGATTATTGGCGTAGAGAACTTGAAGACAAAAATGAAGGTAGAAGGTGGGTTGAATCAAGGTGAAAGGAAAATGCAAGTGAATGATTTCAAGTGTGCAAAAAGAGTAAGGCAAGGAGAAGTCCAAGACAGAATTGGTAGAGGTATGTTTTCAGGTGTGAAGAAGCAAGTTTGATGCAACTCAGTCCTCAAAGGGACTTGAGGTCTTTTTCAGGCCGGTTGTATGGTGTAGGGTACCATGTCAATCTTATGCCTGCATGAGGCCATTTTGTAAAATTTGAGTCTTCATCACGTTTTGATTGTAAATAGGTCATATTTGGGGCTATTTTAATTTATTTTACTAATTTTATTAGGTTTCTAGGGGGTCTTATAGTTAAGTTTTCAAATAATGCAAATCTTGCAATTGTTGACAAAAATGAAAAATGCAAAAAATGTAAGAAGTTGAATAGTCATTTTGTAAAGGGAAGGTTGTTGGTCATTTGTAACTAAAGGGGAAGAAAAGATAACTATTGTGACATGTTTTAAAATCCTTGTGGAGGTGAGAAAGAGGTGAGAAATGTTGTATCTTGAAGAGGGTTTCAAATAAAAGTACCCTGTTTTGTAGATTTTAACATTTTCTTGTTGTTCTAAGGCGTGGTACTGGTCCATACAAAAAATTTAAGATTTATTTTTGATTGTGTTTGTGAAATATTTGAATTATCTTTCAAATGAATCTGGTTTGAGTAAATTTCATTGAGTTTCAAGCTTTTTAGAGCCACTTTTCTAAGGGCAGTCCAAAAACCCTAATTTTAAGGGTTTGAGAGTCAAATAAGAGCACAAATCACCATTCCACCAATGGAGATCTTTGTAAATCATTGGAATGGGTCATTCTAGGTTGTTTTTCAATGTTTGTTGTGTTTGCAAGTGCAGAAGAAGTCAAGTTACATGAGTTGTGTTGTTGCCCTAATGGATTTTCCATGATTTTGAGCATGAATGCATGGTTAGAAGCTAGGGTTTACTAAAAACACTTGGGAACTGAATGGGAGATGGTTGAATAAGAATTTTCAGACCATATTCAATGTGTTTAAACCTTTAGTGAAGATTTTGGAGGTCAAAGGTGTAGAGATCCAATAAACGCCTGTCCTAACTAGCCTAATTAGGCTTGCTTGAAAACAAGACAGTCATTTTTAAGGGAATTATTTTCAAAACAACCCTATCTTAGTTTTTGATATGTTAAAATAATCAATAATGGATTCTTGAAAACATGTTTTTTTTTTTGGCATTCAATCTGGTTTAAAAGATACACCCGATTTTGTCATTTGGGCTCCTTCAAGCAATTAAGTCTCTTGGGTGTGAGCATTTGGAAAATGGAAGAACCAGTGTTCAAAATGATTTTTTTTGGCTTAATTCAGTCAATATGATAGTGTCTAAATTATTAGAGGTTCATAGAAATTTTGATACCTTTAAGTCATATTTTGGTGTATTTGTATCCCTTTGAAACCAAGTTTCATGGAAGTGAATTTGTGAATGTTTAAGTGATCTTTCAAAAATATGTGTTCGTGTCTTTGAACAACTTTGAAGCCCATTGTTCTCTACATCAACTTGATATTGTATTGTAACTCTATTTTTTGTTGAATAATACAATGGATCAATCATTTTGGAGTGTGGATTTTTTTACCTAAAAGGGTTTTCCCCAAGTAAATATGTGTGTCCATGTCTTTTGTCTTTCATATTGGTTGAATTTGCAAATTGAATATGTTTTTGCATGTTGTTGAAAATGGCCGTATTTGCATGAGATTTTTTCAGGAGGTTTAATGTGGGAAATGAACTATGTCTGATTCCACTTTGTGGCATAGTAGTATGTGTCTTTGAGGGAATTTAGTGGAAATTAAAATTACTGAAGGCACTATTGTTCTTAGATGTTTCTTTCTGAGATGACCGAAATTTCCCAACAAGTGGTATTAGAGTCTTCTTCCAGGATTTTCTTTTTCTTGCATGTGCAGGTTTTTGAGTTGCATTTACTTGCATGTGTGTTGCAATTAATTCAATGGAATCACATGTAGCTTGCTTGCATGTAAGAATTCTTGGTGTTACCCGGTTCTGTGGATTCCTTATGTGAAGATTTCTTAGCCTGGAAAGCTTGAGGAGATTTGAATGAGTTAGCTGATGATTGATCCTTTGGTGAGTAGAATTCCTTGCTCTTTTTTGTTTTAAGAGACAACATGCAGCGTGAAGGATGTTGAAGATGCAGAAATTGGAGTTGACCATATTGTAATGATGTGGTCTGAGGCTTCTAGTTGACAATGAATAATCTTGATGCAAGGGGTGTGAGTTTATGCTTGTGGTTGTGTTGCAAAAAATTTATTCATACTGGGTGTCTATGTGAGAGGCTCCTTGATGATATGGAGAAGCTTAGGTTTTTATTCAGCCGTGGAGTATTGTGCTTGTGTTGGGTGCTTTGTCCTAGTATTAAAGGCATTGTTCTCTATTACCCTAATTGCATGTAGGGTATGAAGTTGATCTTTGGGTGGTCTAAAAAATTCTAAATATAATGGCTTTCTTGTATGCATGTGCCTGTTGGTGGTGATGTAATTAGTCTGGAATGGGCCTAGAGTTCATGTACTACTTGTTACTTTTAAGGATGCCTTGTAATTGCATGGCTCAGATTCATGTTAGTTGAATTTGAAGGGGTTTTATAGATTTTCGTTTAAAGAATCTATGGTTAT